>OW052221.1:74020308-74490555 GCA_932526605.1 Nephrotoma flavescens
ACCCGTCACCTGAGTTCTTAACTTCTGCAACGAAAACATTCGATACTGACTGCGAGATATGATCAACAAGCCCCCAATTTTTATTTTTAGCTCATCTACTCAGGCGGTGCAATTCATGCGGTCGGTATTGGTGAGGAAGCTCTGCAACAATTATATTCAAATTCCATTCATAAATTTACATTGTCTTTAATACTGTGGATGTTTTAATCTACCGTTAGCTTAGATGAGGCCAATACATATTATTAAGTAAACATTTAGGCGAATCTTTTATGTAAAATTTTTACAAAAGTGTAAAATTAAAATTGTCCAATAATTTCATTCGTAGTATATTTTAAAGGCTTTAGAAACAACTCAGTTATTTATCCCGTTTTGCTTAGATGCAATAAGTTATCCTTGCATTTTAAGAAAATTGGATAGTCATTCATAGATGGCACAAATCAAACCATGTCTGATGTTTTATCAACATTTGCTAAATAAATTAGTATTTTTAAATTTTCAAATTTGAATAAAGTTTGCAATTTAGAATTGAAACTGAGGTACATTTTGATTTACGAACATTCGAATCATCTGTTAACTGGTCTGAACTTACAAACAATTTCATTAGTCGGAAATATCCACAAAAAATGGTCCTCAGGCAAACAATTTTCCTTTTTCCGCAGGCATTAAGAGTGTACGTATATTTCGGGATTATCTACATGAGATGTCAAACTAAGAAAATTGATTTTTTGCGTAGACAATTTCGAGAATAGGTAAACTATGAAGGCAATTCGTATACGCAATGTTGTACCCACCCTATAATGTAAATTATTGTTTTTTGTTGTTTTTGCAATTGATTTTTTAGTACGAGGTTGTCATTTGATATTTTTCCAGTTATATTTGAGTTTAGAAATATTTTTGAAGTTAACATGTAAATTATTCAAAACAAATACGTGAGATTAGCATGTTTAAAATACTTCAGGATATTTCAACTTAATTCAAACTATTAATTTTCATTTGAGATACGCAAGTACTTTATTCCTCGACTATGTAGAGAAAGGAATCAGCAAATGTTAGATGCATCTGGCACCTTGTGATTACAACATGTTCGCATACCTCAATAATTGCTCCAGAAATCATGAAGGTAAAAAAGGCATCGAAATGTTAGAGAAGCGTTGGAATTAAAGAAACTATGTTAACATGGCAACTGAGACTTACTAGATTCTGTGAATAACCGTTTTTTGAAACAGAAATAAAAATTATTTCCTAACGCACAAAAAACTATATTTCTACGTTTCTTTTAAACAAGTTTATGAAGACAAAAAGAACCTAGTAACTTTTTTTTAAAATGTTTGTTTACAAAAATATTTTTATACAAAACCTAGCAACTAAGGATTTTTGTCATATCTTTTCCGGGTGTAATATTAAATTTTTTACATAAATTTTTTGTATTCTTATTTAAAAAACATATTATTTTCAAATGTTATCATTCATTTTTCATAAAACCTACTAACAGAAAAATCATTTGTGGTTAAAGTCGATGAAAACAATTTTCCATACAAAATTTTTTATCAATTTCACACAACACATAGTGGGGTAGATACTCGATCGGCTAGCAAGCAAGCAATTTGCTAGTCAAAATCCTGGCTAAACAGCAAATTTTTGTATTGTTTTACTGTGCAATCGCAAAATAAACAAAAATTTTATAAGAAATGTAAATAGAATTTCAAATTTTCTTGATAAAATTGATTGAGTAGCCAGGATTTTGACTAGCAAATTGCTTGCTTGCTAGCCGATCGAGTATCTACCCCAGTAACTTTCAAGTTACTTTGTTTTGTCTAAAATAGGGTGAAAATTTTCCATAGGAAAAAATTAAGAAATTCGAATCATAGTAACTCTGATTTGCTTGGTTCTGTAGAATATTGAAATACTTTTGAATGTAAATCACTAGTAAACATTCGATTAGCATCTCCGTAAAATAAAACAAAAATTTTGAACGAAAAATTACAGGCCATTTTATTAATTCGTTTTAGCCACTTATAATATAATTTTATAAAAAATTGTACAAGATAATTATACTCACATTCATGTATCATTATGAAATAAGAACAAAAAATTCATCAGTTTTTTTTAAAGAAATAATAAAATATTAATCATCACATTTAACTTAAAATAGAAAATAAAAATACAAAATTGATCACTTAAGTAACTAATGTAACATAAAAAGAGAAAAAGAATAGCTACTCTGCTACATACATATTATTATAAAAATTAAAGTAAAGGAACATAAACAATTACTCGTAAAAATTGCATAAATCACGCACATTTTCATTCGTTTTTAACTCTTCCCAAAAAATTATTTTCGGGATTGGCATTTGAGGTAATAGTTGATCTGAAATTTTTTTTCATTTTCGTTGCATTCATCCCAGTTGATTCCGTTCTTTTATCAGGAAGTTTAATCTCTTTTAGTTTTGTTGATCAAATACATGAAAATACATGAAAAGTTTCACATTCATGTTTATATTTATAAAATAAATTTTTTGATCCTCGCCGGAACTCGACCACTTTTATGTCCTTTTCTGGCAGATGTTTTTAAAGTTGTAAAAGTCGGTTTCGGTAAGAAGTCGGCAAACGTTTTTTCCGCCAGCCTTTTTTTATTAAATCCACCAAGTCTAACACTTCTTGTGTGTTTTTCCACTTTTTGCCGATATTGCCATGTACCGATCTCATGTAGGAATGCCCTGGCTCAAACTATTTTATTGTGGTAGTTTCTGGGCTCCGTAGGGCGGTCAGTTGTCAGCCCAAAAAATAAATTTCGATACATCTCGTCTCGATTGTTGAATAATATTTAAGAAAGAAGACGCAACATCTGAAGCAGACCGACCCGTTATGGCATCATGCCAAAGGACACACATATTAGATTGATCGTGTTGATGAAGTGGCGCAAACGTTTCGTTGAACACTACTAAAGGCTCAATCAAAATAACACCGCACCGCTCCGTTTCGTTAATCAGTCAAAGTAGGAAATGTCACATTACATGTGATTTAAATCGTAAAACAGATATGCAAACACAATGGTCGGTGCGGAACGGTACGTGCTGAAGAGATAGGCCAATTTTCTACATTTTCGGATAACATAACCTAAACAATTTTTACACAGGCATACAACAAACTTATTTTCAATATTACCGGTGAAAAAAAAATAATATTATTTTAAAAATGGAATTTCGAATTGTGGAATTCATTAAAAAATTAAAATTTAATATCGAAGGTAAATTTTATACTGAATTAACTGGATCAATTTTACGAAACGGCGCGGAAACATTGTGTTTGACAATCCGTAAAAGCGGCTTGACACGGTCTGGTGCGGTGCGGTGCGGTTTCATTGTGATTGAACCTTAAGCGACTAACAAAATAGGAGTTCTTCGATTTCATTTTCGGTATAATGATTACCTTTTGCATATCCACTGTAAATAAATAAACGGTTTGGGGCCACTCATATGTCTTGTCGATTTTGTAATATTTTCGTGCTTGTATGTAATTTAATTTATGGTTAACAAATTGTTGGTAAATCACACAGTCATCAGAATGATTGGCTAATGCAGAAGTCATCATCGAAATCGGTGGTGTATCATGTGAACATCTTAGCTGCTTCTACATTTTTCAACTCCTTTTGGTGTTGTTTGTGTTCAGCACACACAGGTCATTCGTCCTGTGATGGCCTATCAAAACCGATGTTTTCCTTTTTGAAAATTTTTGAATATGTTACGTAAGAAGCAGCATTTCCAAATTTGGTAATAAAATCATTCCACATAAATTTGACTGTTATGCTCTGTGCGTGCTCCAACTTATAATGTGAGACTTGTGGATGAAATGATAAAATGTGGTCCCGAATTTGATTGTGAATTAAAGTTGATTTTTGTACCTTAATTCTGTTTACCACATCACCACGATGGTCAGTTAATGGCACCAATCCTGAATTTACATTTCTTCGTTTAAAAAATTCTGTGATTAATCCATCAGTTTTCCTACCGATGGTGTGAAGGAACATAGTCTTACACACAATTTGTTTCGACAAATTTTGTGCGTTGAGTGGAAGATGGTATACGTAGGTGTACTTACGTTTTGTGGATGACGAGTGGTAATGTTTTTTATTTTGTAAAATAAATGCCTCAAAAGCAACTGACGCTGGGCAAAGTTCATTTTACTGAACTGGTCAAATATAGCTTGCTGTCGAAAATTCTAAAATGTCAGCCCACATTTTTTTCTGCAACTACATTCATTTAATAGCTTTAGTGCGGCATCAGCTGATTTTTTATTTTTAGCTTGGTTTACCGCTAGTTGTGAAGGTGTTTCAATATGGCTTTCCAATGGTACCGAAGGTGGTGGATCGTTATGATTTACGAATGGCGGTGGTGTTTTAACGTTTTTCACAGGCGGTGGTTTATGAATGGCATCATCATCTGTCGATTCTTCATCTGTGGAATCATCCATGCAATGTTTATTGGGACAATACGTGGTATCCGCCAAAGAGTCGTCAGATGAAAAATCTTCCGACGTGTTTGCTGCTTCTAAATGCCCTGCTGCGTTTCCTGCACGAAGCCTAAAAACTGTTTAATAAGATTACAATTTTGAATGGGAGAGACAGGGTCAAACAAACTGGCTACAGTATTTCCCAAATTTGACCGTAAATCGAATATTATAATGTTTTCTTTTGTTGGTATAATAAAGTTGAGTTTAGCGAGAAGCCAAATTTGGATCTTTACCAATGATCATTATTTTCGTTCGAATAAAAAACGACAATTTCCAACAAGACATAGTAACTTTTGAAAAATTACTATGTATTGTATGAAATCTTCTGACTATAAAATGAAAACACTAAACATCATATTACATCATCACATAGTAATTTTTAAAAGATACTATGATTTGTGCACAAGCCACTCTAAGTTTTCTCACATAATCTAGGATCATTTAAAAATTACTAGTTTCTGTAAAAAATATATTAATATCTACGTACAGTTTTTGGGCCAGCTCAACCATTATTTTTCCACGCGACTGCATTTTAATGACAAACTGCAACTAATGACAGTTAACACACGTCTAGAATAACCATCAATTGGATAAATATAGCTATCTCTTTCATTTTTTATGATCAAATAAATTAAAAAAATACATAGTTGCTAGGTTCTGTGTGGAACTATTTTTGTAAATAGATATTTTGAGTAAAGTTACTAGGTGTTTGTTTTTTGAATAAAGTTGTCAATAATGATCGTAAAGCAATAATTCTCAGAGCGTTAGAAACATAATTTTATTCCGGTTTAATAAAACGAATAATCACAAAATCTAGTAAGTCGCAGTTACTAGGTTTTGCGTTTCGACGGGAGATGCGGTCATCGAAAAATGCAGTCTCGAGAGAAAATAATGGTTGAGCTGGCCGGAAAATTGTAAGTAAATTTAGAAATGTTTTCTACAGAACCTAGCAAATTTAAAAATATAGTAGATTATGAGAGAAAATTTGTAGTAGACTTGCGTACAAAACATACTCGTAGTATCTTTTAAAAGTTGCTAGCTTGTGTTATGATACTGACTAGTTTTCAAGTGCTGTAAATAAAATAATATATCTGCGCTGCAATATTTTGTTTTGAACTTTGTTTGTACTGAAAGTGATAAAGATATAAATTTTGTTAATATGAGAGCGAGATAAAAAATAATCAGTATAATTTTACTGATAAAATAATTGAACGTGTGTTAATGTGTTGCCATAATGTACTATGAAAAAATTTCAAGTAGAGCATTTTTTATGGCAACATTTTATACAACTAAATAAAATGTGTTTGGATGAGAAATTTTTCTTGAACACACTCACAATTTTATTTTAAAAAAAAAATTATGATCAAACCAGAGCCTATATATACTGGTCATGGCACGTTATTTTAATACAGTAATAGCCTTTATTCCACAATGAAACATATTTTTTCAGTAGAAAAAGAGGAGGATAAAAATATAATTTCGCCACGTACCAAAACGAAACAACAAAAAATTTCACTAAAATTTACTGGGGAAAATGTTGCCATAAAAAGTATGAAACTCAATACTTCTTATGGCAACATTTATGGTCTTTGTCACTCTAACGTAATTTTAAGATGTATACACTCCTCTTTTCGGTTTCTCAGTATTTTTTACTGAAAAAATATGTCTCATTGTGGAATAAAGGCTTTAGTCTTGCCTGTTCGCATATGTACTACTTTAAAATTTTACATGGATTTTTTTTTTTGCTTTTATAAATTTGTTACCGAAATGAAACGAAACAATTAAATTGTTTGATTTTCTTTTTGTTTTGCTTGTTTGTTACAGGGTGGTAATGTTTTATTTTGAAGTTTATAGTTGAAATAATAATAATAATAATATAGCCACAGAATATAATATTCTGTGATATAGCCAAGAGCCAAATATTAAATTAATAGCCAAAGTTAATTTTAATACTAAAATACCATTCATCATTATTTATAAATAAATAAACAAAAGTTGTGCTTGTAAATATTTAATTGTTTTAATTTCCCGACAAAATCGTCTCGCGAGCCAAACTCGATTTGAGCCAAAAATGACCCATCGATAATCCCTCGGTATTTACAACGTATGAATTTATTTCTGGATATTTCAATAGGACCGCAAGAAACGATGAAAGAAACCATTAAAAACTCATTTTTGAGTCGAGTGAAATTTTGAGGTAGCTTGAAAAGGCATAAAATACGCCGTGTAATAATGTACATATTCCTAAGTTTTGCAAGGCAGCCTACTTTGATTTCATAGTGAATGAGTCACTTGAAATGACAAACGAGTCGACTAGCGATGTAAGGCTAAGCAATCAAAGCAATTTGCTGCTTATGTATTAGGTATATCTTGAGATGGCACAAACTTGATTTGCACACTCGATTTGCATTAGTCAACGATATTAATATATTCAGTAACAAAAAGTTCGGTTTTAATTTTTTATAATTTTCTTCATCATTAATTTATTTCCAAAAATAGTAGGTAAGTTTGATGAAATGATAAAATTACATTTTAATCAAAATAAAAATCACGTGTTCTTAGTTAAAATATATTCCGACAGATTGGGCATGTTGATGATTAAACCATTGGTACTGAAAATACAAACAACAATTAGGATCTTGTATGTTGATACAGCTGATTGATGACGAGCTACATTTTTATCCAAGATATATGTTCATGTTGTCAAATTAGTAAATATTACAATTGTCAAATTATCATAGATTAAAAACCTTAAATACTTGAAATATTTATAGTTCTTATGTATACATTAGTTGCATTTCATGACACCACTATGATCCAGATCAGATCAAATTTTACATGTGAAATAACAACAACACGTGATCGTTTTGTTGTTGTTTCACATGTAAAATTTGATCTGATCTGGATCATGGTGGTGTCATGAAATGCAGCTATTATAGTAGAGAAATTTCATTGTCAACATTCAGGCTATATTAAATATTGTCACACTCTATATTATAATAGAAGAACTTTAAACGAATAATGTAGTCCAAAATGGAAAATAGTGTTACGGTGACACGTAGATTAGAGTAGAATAAGTTAATTTCATTAATAGTTCAATTGCATTTATGATTTACTCAACATTTAGGCGTTATTTCTATACTAACATATTTGCTCGATGCGCATTTAGGATTATTCTGGAAACAAATATTTTGGTATATAAAGGCGCGCGTTGACGTGGAATGCTGAGTCTTATTTTAAACGTGATACAGTGAAGGTTAAATAGAAAGATTATTAAAGTGATTATTAAAGCGATTATTAAAGTGATAATTAAAAAGTGTGTTATAATTATAATAATTAATTGGGAATTTTGTGTTGTATAATAAATTGTGTTGTATAATAAATTGTGTTGTGTAAATAAATTGTGTGAGTTCAAATTTGAAGCAGTTGTATTTATTCACAATCCAGTGATTCGAACCTTGAGTGGCAAGGCAAAATCGTAACAATTGGTGACAGCGGTGGGATTGTGAATAATAAGGAAAATGATACTCTACGAATTAAAGCTTGCGCAATTAAAGGAGCAGTTGAAACAGCGAGGTTTGGCCAGTGAAGGCACAAAAGCTAGTTTGGTGGAGAGACTACGTGAGGCCATGGAGAAGGAAGGTTTAAATCCAGACGTGTATGATTTCGAGGAGGAAAAAACGGACGAGATCAGTATGGATAAGAAAGAAAAAGACGTACAAACGGTGGTCGAAACAACACAAAACCCATCTGGAAGTTTTGATTTAACGCAGTTAATGGCAGCTATGAATCGAATAATGGGACAACAGTTGGGTGGAATTAAACAATCGATGGAGCAACAAGGGGCGGACATTAAACAACAAATGTTACAAGTGGAGCAACAAGGAGCGGACATTAAACAATCGAACGCGGACATTAAACAATCGAACGCGGACATTAAACACCAAATAGAAGATTGTCAAAATAAAATAGACGAGAGGTTTCTGGAGTTATCATCTACATTACACGGTGAAGTGGAAAAGCTGCAAACCGAGTTACACACAGAAATTCGAAATGTTAAAGGGAACGTTCAACAAAAATTTGAAACTGTTAACCAAAATATACAAACGGTTAAACAAGATCTACAAACCGAAGTGCAACGTCTCGAGAAAGAGCTTGAAGATGTCAAGGCGAATGGAACGACACATCAAATGATCCAGACGGTTAATGCAGTTAAGATAAAACCACCAACATTTGATGGAACAACATCCTTCAGCATTTTTAAGTTCCAATTCGAAACGGCGATTAAGCAAAATCAGTGGACTGAAGAACAATGTGTTGCAGCGTTAATTGTGGCTCTTAAAGGCGAAGCGGCAGAAACACTACAAATCATTCCCGAGCAGGAAAGGAACGTTTACATGGGAATTATGAAGGCGTTAGATCGAAAATACGGGAGTGACCACAAACGAGAAATCTATCGCATGGAATTGATACCAAAGAGGAGGAGAATCGCTACAGGAATATTCATCGGCAATTGAGCGGCTCGCGCATTTAGCACATTCAAATATGTCGGCCGATTACATGGAGCGAATTAAAATAGATGCATTCATTGACGGTATTCGAGATCCTGAGACGCGCAGAGCGGTGATGTTGTCACCTAAGGCAACTTTCACGGAAACCATCGCTTGTGCGTTAACAAACGAAACTGCGCAAACCATCATCAAACCAGCAATGAAAATTCGTAGAGTGGAGATTGATTCCAGAATAGACACCGCGCGGGCTACGCCAAGGTTCAGGGATGGAAGTGGCAGGATTAAATGCTGGGTATGTGATAGAATGGGTCACATCTCACGGGACTGTTGGGAGATTAAGAAGAAACGAGCACGGTCGCCATCTCCTATGAAGCGAAGATCAAACGAGGAGCAGATAGAATCCAGAAGGGCTGGTCAGACTACAGCGGAGTCGTTAAACTAAAAAGAGTCAGTTTGCAGGGGCAGAAGCTGACTCCCACAACCGATTGCCCCATAACCTCCATCCATGTTTCGAGAATAGCAAGGAGCGGTGACAGCTTAACAATTGAAGCCGATATTGATGGGAAGAAATGCATGATCACGCTGGATACGGGAGCAACTCATACGATTGTTCGTGAGGATATTATCGATGGAATTATGGAACCAGCTAATGGAATGAAGTTACGAACGGCGACTGGAGAAAATTCACAATAAAAGGGAAAAAGGTTGTAAAAATAAGGATTGGGCGAAATCACTTTCAACACGAGGTGCTGGTTGCAGATATTGTAGACGAAGTCATCTTGGGGATGGACTTTATGAGAACGAATGGCTTCGTGGTGGATGTTGGGCGGGGTGTATTAACTTACGATAATATCGAGTTGCCACTTCACGTTAGCGCCGCTATAGGAGAAACGAGCAGGCAAATTATAATGGACCATCGGGAGAAGCTGCCACCGAACTCGGAAACAATAGTATGGGCAAGATTGGAGGGAGATTCTGGGTCACCCAGGTTGTGGGTTGTGGAAGCCAATGAAGCGGAGAGCGGAGCCAGAGAAATTATGATCGGGAAAGTCCTGGTGAAACCAGACAGCGATAATAGAGTACCAATTAGGACTCTAAATCTCTCGGATAAGACGAAAACCATCAAGAAAGGGACAATAATCGGAAAATGCGAAGAAATATCTTCGATTGTGAAGTGCGAGCAGAAAAATCCGATTAATACGACTAACTTGCAAGGGCAGAAAGAGGTTGTAGAACAACTCATCTAGAAATGGACCGAAGATCTTACCATGGAACAGAAAAATTTGGCAAAGCAATTGCTCGAGCGGTACATGCCAATATTCTGCAGTACATCGGACAATAATGGGAGAACCACAATGGTAAAACATCGAATAGATACAGGAGCAGAAATGCCGATACGCCAACCACCCAGGAGATTACCATTGGCAAAGCAAGGAGAAGTGGATCGAATGGTAAAAGATATGCAAGCAGCAGGGGTAATCGAAACATCAAGCAGTCCATGGAGTTCACCAGTGGTTTTAGTCGAGAAAAAGGATGGTAGTATGAGATTCTGCGTGGATTACCGAAAATTAAATGCTGTGACGAAAAAGGATAGTTACCCCTTGCCAAGGATCGATGACACGTTAGACACATTATCGGGTGCTCAAATATTTTCGACGTTAGATCTGCAAAGCGGCTATTGGCAAGTGGAAGTCCAGGAGAAAGATCGCGAGAAAACGGCATTCAGTGTGGGTAACGGATTATGGCAATTTAATGTTATGCCATTCGGATTATGTAACGCCCCTGCGACTTTTGAACAGCTAATGGAGCGCGTATTAAAGGGATTACATTGGAGGACGTGCCTCGTATATTTAGACGACATCATCGTTATGGGCAAGGATTTCGACGAGCATTTAAGGAATTTGGCAGAGGTTTTGGATCGGATACAGGCCGCCGGATTGAAGCTAAGCCCGAAGAAATGCAAACTATTTAGAACGGAAGTAAAATATTTGGGTCATAAGGTAACAACCAATGGAATCCATACCGATGAAGACAAGATCGCAGCAGTGAAGGAATGGCCACGACCTAAAAACTTACATGAATTACATAGCTTCCTTGGATTGTGCACCTATTATAGACGATTCGTGCCAGGATTCGCCAGTATCGCCAAGAGTTTACACGAGTTAACCAGGAAGAACAAGGCATTCGAATGAAAGGATGATCAGGAAGAGGCATTTGTGGAACTAAGACGACGATTATGCGAAGCACCAATCCTCGCATACCCTATACCCAACGTTAAATTCATTTTGGACACCGATGCAAGTAATGATGGTATAGGAGGAGTATTATCACAGGCAACAAATGGTGAGGAACGAGTTATTGCATATTACTCCAAGATGTTATCAAAACCGGAACGGAATTATTGTGTAACACGGAAAGAGTTGTTGGCTATAGTCGAATGTGTTAAGCACTTCCATAAGTACCTCTATGGCCAAAAGTTTCTTCTACGAACGGATCATGGAGCTCTGCGCTGGTTGTTACAATTCAAAAATCCAGAGGGACAAGTAGCACGTTGGATCGAACGTTTGCAAAGCTACGATTTCCAAATTGAACATCGGAAGGGAAGCGCACATGGAAATGCCGACGCATTATCGAGAAGGCCATGTCCCGTGGAATGCAAGCATTGTGGGCGTGTGGAGGGTAAGGAAAACATCATCGATATTCGGCTTATGCAAGTGCTACCTGATGAGGAATGGACTGATGAAATGATCAAGAAGGAGCAATTACGGGATGCTGACCTATCATTCATCATGGAACATAAGGAAAAGGAACACCGGCCCACATGGAGTGAGATAGCTGACAAAACTCCCATTGTAAAAGCATATTGGGCTCAATGGGATAGCCTTCACATAGAAAATGGATGTTTTAAACGAAAGTGGGAAAGCACGGATGGCAAAGTAAAACAATTGTTGGTAGTGGTGCCAAAAGATCGGATAGCGGAAATCCTCAAGGAGTATCATGGAGGAGCAAGTGGAGGTCACCTAGGGATTAATAAAACATTAGCCAAAATTCGCCAACGTTTCTACTGGTCCGGATGTAGACAGTCAGTAGTAGAGTGGTGTCGAAGATGTGACCAATGTGCAGCAGTAAAGGGACCAGCACGAAAAAGCCGTGGAACCATGAAACAATATAATGTCGGGGCACCATTTGAGAGAATTGCAATGGATGTGGCGGGGCCATTTCCGACTACCGAGAGCGGAAATAAATATGTGCTAGTAATAATGGATTATTTCAGCAAATGGCCGGAAGTGTACCCGATACCTAATCAGGAGACAACAACAATAGCTGATGCCGTGGTCAACAACTGGATTAGCAGATTTGGTGTACCGATGGAAATTCACACGGATCAAGGAAGAAATTTCGAATCGGTGGTATTTCAAGAGATATGTCAGATGCTTGGAATCAATAAAACAAGAACGACGCCTTTACACCCACAGTCGGACGGTATGGTGGAAAGATTCAATGGCACATTGGAGGAATATCTAGCAAAGGTTGTTGAAAGGAACCAACGCAACTGGGATCGACATATACCAATGTTCCTAATGGCCTACCGATCAGCGGTACATGACACAACAGGAGTGACACCAGCTAAAACCATATTTGGGAACAATCTGCGATTACCAGGAGATTTAAAGTTTGGGGCTGTTCCATCAGCAGCTCTATGCGGACAGGATTACGTCGACCGGATGAAAGAGGAACTTAATGAAATACATCAATTTGTACGGGAGAAAATTCGAATATCAAGTGATCGAATGAAAGCTCGATATGACATACGAGCAAATAATCAAGGCTTCGAGGAAGGGCAATTGGTATGGCTTCACAACCCGCAACGGCAGAAGGGATTATCACCGAAGTTGCAACCCACATGGGAAGGACCTTACACTGTCATTAAAAAGTTGAACGACGTGGTTTATCGCATACAGAAAGGACGGAAAGGTAAACCAAAGGTGGTGCATTTAGAACGTTTGGCGCTCTACAGAGGAGGTGATCTGGATCCTGTTCGGGACGAACAGGCTTAGGTGGGGGGTAGTGTTACGGTGACACCTGGATTAGAATAGAATAACTTAATTTCATTAATTGTTCAATGCATTTGTGATTTATACTCAACATTTAGGCGTCATTTCTATACTAACATATTTGCTCGATGCGCATTTAGGATTATTCTAGAAACAAATATTTTGGTATATAAAGGCGCGCGTTGACGTGGAATGCTGAGTTTTATTTTAAACGTGATATAGTGAAGGTTAAATAGAAAGATTATTAAAGTGATTATTAAAGCGATTATTAAAGTGATAATTAAAAAGTGTGTTATAATTATAATAATTAATTGGGAATTTTGTGTTGTATAATAAATTGTGTTGTATAATAAATTGTGTTGTGTAAATAAATTGTGTGAGTTCAAATTTGAAGCAGTTGTACTTATTCACAATCCAGTGATTCGAACCTTGAGTGACAAGGCAAAATCGTAACAGTATCGTTATGAGACAATAGCTCAGTTTTTAGAATAGTAAAAAAAAACTTCTTATTGTATTGTATTAAAAAAGTATGTATTCTGTCATTCAGAAAAAAGGTCTTTAAGCGAATACTTATAAGCTATATATACTATATAAATATTAATAAAAATATTGTGAAAAATAACGAAGTGCGATTTAAATATACTTTAACCAAAATCATAAACGATTGTTGTACCAGCCGTCTGTAGTAACATTGGGAGTTTTGGAGTCGATCAGATTGTTGTACCAGCAGTCTGTGGTAACATTGGTCCTTCGAGCCGGATCTCGTCTAAAAATACAGTCCACAAAGCAGCAGAAAGTTCCAGACACTAATAAACCGCTAGGAAAATAACGGATAGTCAAGGACAAGGACAAACCACACTGAATAAAGATAAGTATCGATTTAATATCTTTATTCTTCAACCGAGCTTATTTAACTTTAAATATCTAAACTAATATTTAATTTGTGTTGCAATCAATAACGTGTTCGCAAGCTATCGGTGAAGTATACAGTGGAAAGTGCGATGAATTAAAGTGAATTCTATTCGAAGAACTGGCAACCCGTTAGTTAATACGACCATACGTTAGTACGGTAATACGACAATATGGAAGATATTAATTCGCTAAAACGACTGCGGGGTGTTATTAAAGGGTCTATGACTAAATTAGTAAATTATGCGAAAACATGCAGTGAAGCACCAGTAGACGAATTAAAGGTGCGATTAAAACGTGCACGGGATCTTATGGATCAGTTCGTAGCGATAGATGGTAAAATATTACGAGAGCCAACAGAAGAATCACACATGGATGAATTCGTGGATAGCTACTACACGGCAATCGCAGATTTAAATGCACGAGTGCGTCAACGTAGTGCATCTGGCGTGGGTTTATCGGGATTGCATGAGTCAAATATGAATGCGTCACAAATGGAGGCAGATGTTAAATTGCCTAAACTTAACATTCAGCCATTTTCAGGCGTGTACACCGAATGGCAATCATTTTATGATTTATATACCGCCGCCATACATGATAAGGATTCACTAAGTCCTGCACAAAGATTTCAATATCTGAAGGGGTTTTTGAAAGGTGAAGCTGCAGCACTAATTAGGCACTTCAATATCACGGAGGCGAATTATTTTAAGGCCTTAGATAAATTGTGTCAAAGATACAGCAGGAAAAGACATACTGTGAATGCCTTTATTAGGACGTTCATGGATCAACCAAGCATATCACAAGCCAATGCACAGAACGTTTGCAAATTGATGGACACATCAGACGAAGTAATTCGAGGATTGAAGGCGCTTGGCACAAAGGCATCTGAGAGAGATCCTTGGTTAATAAATATTCTAGTTAGCAAACTAGATAATGAAACAAGAGCACAATGGGCAGAAGAGGTCATTGATCAGGATTATCCGACATTCGATGGTTTTTTAAAGTTTCTTGGGAAACGAGTAGATGCGTTGGAATCTATCAAAGGTAGTACCAAGGTTGTGCAACAAAAACGATTTCAAACGCATGCACTGGCCACCACCACCATAAGGGAAAAATGTTCAATTTGCAACAAGTCTGCTCACGGGATATACGAATGCGAGCAGTTCAATGAAATACCACCATCCGAGCGAGTTACATTAGTGAAGACTACGAATAAAAGTTGTGGAAGAAAACATCACACTCTCCTTCATGAAGTGACCAAACCAGATAATATGGAGCAAGTAGACGGCGAACCCGCAAAGATTCTACAGGTTAAAGCCACAAACATTGTTGGAGAATCACAAATATGTTTAAAGACAGTATCAAATGCAACGTCAGCTATACTACCTACAGCAGAAATTAAAATAAAGGATGCATACGGTGAATCGCATAAATTCAGAGCCCTACTAGACTCAGCATCACAGGCATCATTCATTTCCGAAAGCTGTGCACAAATTCTGAAGCTAAGACGAGAAAATAGTCGCATATTGGTTCAAGGAATGGGACATACTGGGCTGGGACACGCGCGAGGCTGCGTAGAATTGTCGATCGGATCATCTAATAATACTAAAACGGAAATAAAAACGAAGGCATTCATCATGTCTCGTGTGGGTTATCAGTTTTCGAAATGCGAAATATCTCCGGCAGATTGCGAATTGTTGAACAAGCTGGAGTTAGCCGATCCTAAATTTAATAAAGCTGGGACAATTGATGTACTACTGGGAATTGACATCTCCTTAAAAATAATTCAAGATGGAAAAGTATCATTATCCAACGGTCTAGTAGCGTTAAATACTAGTTTTGGTTGGGTACTGGCTGGTCATTCAATGGTAAATGAAGACACAATCCAAAATTTTAATATTCTTTTTGATATTGATCAAAATATGTTATATCACCAATGTATATGAAGTTGGCCCAAATTCTAACCCAAAAAAAATCGATGGCAATACTAAAATATACAGAATTGACTATAGGCAAGTGTCAGCCCAAAAATGTTTAAAAAAACTCTATTTTCTTTATACCAACCCAAAACTTAATCTGTAAACGAAAGAAAATCCGCCATGTTTTAATGTCAGCCCAAAATAAATCTGTCGTGATACTATCATTAAAAAAAAAATATTACTGTCAACCCAAAAAACTAAAATAAAACGAAATATGTAATTGATTTAAATTCTGTATTGGATTAGCTTGAGTATGGCCCCTGAATATGAATAGCTTTTAAGTCAAAGGATACATCAAGGCATTACACGACATAAACAGTTGTTGGGGAATCGGAGGATTAAGAGCTCCCCATAGTAATTATTCCGATGATAGTACCATTCAACGAAATATGCAATTGATTTAAATTCTGTATTGGATTAGCTTGAGTATGGCCCCTGAATATGAATAGCTTTTAAGTCAAAGGATACATCAAGGCATTACACGACATAAACAGTTGTTGGGGAATCGGAGGATTAAGAGCTCCCCATAGTAATTATTCCGATGATAGTACCATTCAACGAAATATGCAATTGATTTAAATTCTGTATTGGATTAGCATGAGTATGGCCCCTGAATATGAATAGCTTTTAAGTCAAAGGATACATCAGAGCATTACACGACATAAACAGTTGTTGGGGAATCGGAGGATTAAGAGCTCCCCATAGTAATTATTCCGATGATAGTATCATTCAACGAAATATGCAATTGATTTAAATTCTGTATTGGATTAGCTTGAGTATGGCCCCTGAATATGAATAGCTTTTAAGTCAAAGGATACATCAGAGCATTACACGACATAAACAGTTGTTGGGGAATCGGAGGATTAAGAGCTCCCCATAGTAATTATTCCGATGATAGTACCATTCAACGAAATATGCAATTGATTTAAATTCTGTATTGGATTAGCTTGAGTATGGCCCCTGAATATGAATAACTTTTAAGTCAAAGGATACATCAAGGCATTACACGACATAAACAGTTGTTGGGGAATCGGAGGATTAAGAGCTCCCCATAGTAATTATTCCGATGATAGTATCATTCAACGAAATATGCAATTGATTTAGATTCTGTATTGGATTAGCTTGAGTATGGCCCCTGAATATGAATAGCTTTTAAGTCAAAGGATACATCAAGGCATTACACGACATAAACAGTTGTTGGGGAATCGGAGGATTAAGAGCTCCCCATAGTAATTATTCCGATGATAGTACCATTCAACGAAATATGCAATTGATTTAAATTCTGTATTGGATTAGCTTGAGTATGGCCCCTGAATATGAATAGCTTTTAAGTCAAAGGATACATCAAGGCATTACACGACATAAACAGTTGTTGGGGAATCGGAGGATTAAGAGCTCCCCATAGTAATTATTCCGATGATAGTACCATTCAACGAAATATGCAATTGATTTAAATTCTGTATTGGATTAGCTTGAGTATGGCCCCTGAATATGAATAGCTTTTAAGTCAAAGGATACATCAAGGCATTACACGACATAAACAGTTGTTGGGGAATCGGAGGATTAAGAGCTCCCCATAGTAATTATTCCGATGATAGTACCATTCAACGAAATATGCAATTGATTTAAATTCTGTATTGGATTAGCTTGAGTATGGCCCCTGAATATGAATAGCTTTTAAGTCAAAGGATACATCAGAGCATTACACGACATAAACAGTTGTTGGGGAATCGGAGGATTAAGAGCTCCCCATAGTAATTATTCCGATGATAGTATCATTCAACGAAATATGCAATTGATTTAAATTCTGTATTGGATTAGCTTGAGTATGGCCCCTGAATATGAATAGCTTTTAAGTCAAAGGATACATCAAGGCATTACACGACGTAAACAGTTGTTGGGGAATCGGAGGATTAAGAGCTCCCCATAGTAATTATTCCGATGATAGTATCATTCAACGAAATATGCAATTGATTTAAATTCTGTATTGGATTAGCTTGAGTATGGCCCCTGAATATGAATAACTTTTAAGTCAAAGGATACATCAAGGCATTACACGACATAAACAGTTGTTGGGGAATCGGAGGATTAAGAGCTCCCCATAGTAATTATTCCGATGATAGTATCATTCAACGAAATATGCAATTGATTTAGATTCTGTATTGGATTAGCTTGAGTATGGCCCCTGAATATGAATAGCTTTTAAGTCAAAGGATACATCAAGGCATTACACGACATAAACAGTTGTTGGGGAATCGGAGGATTAAGAGCTCCCCATAGTAATTATTCCGATGATAGTACCATTCAACGAAATATGCAATTGATTTAAATTCTGTATTGGATTAGCTTGAGTATGGCCCCTGAATATGAATAGCTTTTAAGTCAAAGGATACATCAAGGCATTACACGACATAAACAGTTGTTGGGGAATCGGAGGATTAAGAGCTCCCCATAGTAATTATTCCGATGATAGTACCATTCAACGAAATATGCAATTGATTTAAATTCTGTATTGGATTAGCTTGAGTATGGCCCCTGAATATGAATAGCTTTTAAGTCAAAGGATACATCAGAGCATTACACGACATAAACAGTTGTTGGGGAATCGGAGGATTAAGAGCTCCCCATAGTAATTATTCCGATGATAGTATCATTCAACGAAATATGCAATTGATTTAAATTCTGTATTGGATTAGCTTGAGTATGGCCCCTGAATATGAATAGCTTTTAAGTCAAAGGATACATCAGAGCATTACACGACATAAACAGTTGTTGGGGAATCGGAGGATTAAGAGCTCCCCATAGTAATTATTCCGATGATAGTACCATTCAACGAAATATGCAATTGATTTAAATTCTGTATTGGATTAGCTTGAGTATGGCCCCTGAATATGAATAGCTTTTAAGTCAAAGGATACATCAGAGCATTACACGACATAAACAGTTGTTGGGGAATCGGAGGATTAAGAGCTCCCCATAGTAATTATTCCGATGATAGTATCATTCAACGAAATATGCAATTGATTTAAATTCTGTATTGGATTAGCTTGAGTATGGCCCCTGAATATGAATAACTTTTAAGTCAAAGGATACATCAAGGCATTACACGACATAAACAGTTGTTGGGGAATCGGAGGATTAAGAGCTCCCCATAGTAATTATTCCGATGATAGTATCATTCAACGAAATATGCAATTGATTTAGATTCTGTATTGGATTAGCTTGAGTATGGCCCCTGAATATGAATAGCTTTTAAGTCAAAGGATACATCAAGGCATTACACGACATAAACATTTGTTGGGGAATCGGAGGATTAAGGGGCCCCCCTTGTCATTATTCCGATGATAGTATGCCATTCAACGAATATGTAATTGATTTTAATTCTGTATTGAATTAATTTGAGTATGGCCCCTGAATATGAATAGCTTTTAAGTCAAAGGATACATCAGAGCATTAAACGACATAAACATTTGTTGGGGAATCGGAGGATTAAGGGGCCCCCTTGTCATTATTCCGATGATAGTATGCCATTCAACGAATATGTAATTGATTTTAATTCTGTATTGAATTAATTTGAGTATGGCCCCTGAATATGAATAGCCTTTAAGTCAAAGGATACATCAGAGCATTAAACGACATAAACATTTGTTGGGGTATCGGAGGATTAAGGGGCCCCCTTGTCATTATTCCGATGATAGTATGCCATTCAACGAATATGTAATTGATTTTAATTCTGTATTGAATTAATTTGAGTATGGCCCCTGAATATGAATAGCTTTTAAGACAAAGGATACATCAGAGCATTAAACGACATAAACGTTTGTTGAGGAATCGGAGGATTAAGGGGCCCCCCTTGTCATTATTCCGATGATAGTATGCCATTCAACGAATATGTAATTGATTTTAATTCTGTATTGAATTAATTTGAGTATGGCCCCTGAATATGAATAGCTTTTAAGTCAAAGGATACATCAGAGCATTAAACGACATAATCAGTTGTTGGGGAACCGGAGGATTAAGGGGCCCCCTTTGGTATTATTCCGATGATAGTATGCCATTCAACGAATATGTAATTGATTTTAATTCTGTATTGAATTAATTTGAGTATGGCCCCTGAATATGAATAGCTTTTAAGTCAAAGGATACATCAGAGCATTAAACGACATAAACAGTTGTTGGGGAATCAGAGGATTAAAGGACTTAAAAGCTATTCATATTCAGGGGCCATACTCAAGCTAATCCAATACAGAATTTAAATCAATTGCATATTTCGTTGAATGGTACTATCATCGGAATAATTACTATGGGGAGCTCTTAATCCTCCGATTCCCCAACAACTGTTTATGTCGTGTAATGCTCTGATGTATCCTTTGACTTAAAAGCTATTCATATTCAGGGGCCATACTCAAGCTAATCCAATACAGAATTTAAATCAATTGCATATTTCGTTGAATGGTACTATCATCGGAATAATTACTATGGGGAGCTCTTAATCCTCCGATTTTCCAACAACTGTTTATGTCGTGTAATGCTCTGATGTATCCTTTGACTTAAAAGCTATTCATATTCAGGGGCCATACTCAAATTAATTCAATACAGAATTAAAATCAATTACATATTCGTTGAATGGCATACTATCATCGGAATAATGACAAGGGGGGCCCCTTAATCCTCCGATTCCCCAACAAACGTTTATGTCGTTTAATGCTCTGATGTATCCTTTGACTTAAAAGCTATTCATATTCAGGGGCCATACTCAAATTAATTCAATACAGAATTAAAATCAATTACATATTCGTTGAATGGCATACTATCATCGGAATAATGACAAGGAGGGCCCCTTAATCCTCCGATTCCCCAACAAACGTTTATGTCGTTTAATGCTCTGATGTATCCTTTGACTTAAAAGCTATTCATATTCGGGGGCCATACTCAAATTAATTCAATACAGAATTAAAATCAATTACATATTCGTTGAATGGCATACTATCATCGGAATAATGACAAGGGGGCCCCTTAATCCTCCGATTCGCCAACAAATGTTTATGTCGTTTAATGCTCTGATGTATCCTTTGACTTAAAAGCTATTCATATTCAGGGGCCATACTCAAATTAATTCAATACAGAATTAAAATCAATTACATATTCGTTGAATGGCATACTATCATCGGAATAATGACAAGGGGGGCCCCTTAAACCCCCGATTCCCCAACAACTGTTTATGTCGTTAATTGCTCTGATGTATACTTTAATATAAGTTCTAATTATAGTCAAAAGTTAATCCTGAAAATAAACTGCTACTGAACTAAAATGTATTATTTATTTCGATAATTTTTCATTTTTGATTTGTTAGAATTGATATAACTATCATGATGGTTTGATAGTTTTACGACATATTTATTTTTGGGCTGACACTAAAATATGGCGGTTTTGCTGTGGTAACAGAATAAGTTGGGATTTAACATACCGGAAATAGAAAATATTTGGCAGATACTTGATGCAGTAAATGTTCGGATATTTTATAGTACCTTAATAGTTTTGGGGTTAACATTTTCCGCCCAACTTCAAATATATAAGGAACCACAACAACATTTTAAAGATTTATCATTTTTCTATCATAATTTTTTCTATCACGATAGTTTCATTTTTTCACGACACTTGTATTAGTGTTGCCAACTTTTAAATCCGTCATTTTTTGGGCTAGAATTTTGGGCCAACTTCATATAGGTATATCACCACTGACACTCAATATCCCACCATTGATTTTACGTTAGAAAAAGAAGAAATTAAATGGATTAATTTTTTGGATATAACAATAACCAGGATTAATTCTTCTTTAGATTTCAAAATTTATCGGAAACCCACGTATACAGACGCTGTTATCCCTAGTTCTTCAAACCACCCCCATAATATTAAAATGTCAGCTTTCCACTCACTCATATATAGACTAATAAATATCCCTTTGACAAATTCAAATTATAACATAGAGCTTAATATAATTCTACAAATTGCAACGAATAACGGATATGCAACTAGGACTATCTTAAAGTTATTATTAAATAAAAAGCTAAAGCGTAAATTCTAACGGGTATTTATCCATCGGATAGTCCAACGCGGGAAAATTGGCGTCGCTTAGACTATATAGGAAAAAATAGCCAACGGATTAGTAACATCGTGTCCAATTATACCAATATTAATTTTGCTTTTTATAATAATAGCACAATATGATTTTTAACAATAAACCTAGAGTTCCAAATGTTGGTGTTTATAGAATTAATTGCAATGATTGTAGTTTCTCCTATATTGGCCAGACTGAGTAGATACTCCTGATGATGACCTAACAAGTCGAAATCGATCGAGTGATTTTTTAAACTTTTTGAACAAATTTTTTAATTAAAATATTTGCGAAATAAAAAACAAGTGTTTAATAAAATGTGTTTATTAAGTGCCTATCATAATAGTCAACAAAAAACAAGACGCATCAGGAGAGAAGAACTCACACATAGAAGAAATATTGGATCAATTGAATGGAAGCAAATATTTCTCCATCCTAGATCTAAAAAGTGGTTTTCATCAAATACCAATGTATGAAAAAGATATCGAAAAAACAGCTTTTTCGTATGTTCCAAAAAATAAGTGTGCTATACTGCAGAGCACATTCCACAAAAGCAAGGAAGTGGAAATTGATACCCTGTCATAACATTGGTTATATTAAAACCAAAGGAGGAGTAGACAAGCTTGACAAAAAATTGAAGCTTACAAAAGCAAAAGAAAAATCAATAGATGGCCAGTTGTTGTATTCGCAAACATAATCGACATATCCGTAATCAATGCGTTCGTTCAATTTACAAATGTCTGCTCAACATGGAATAGAAAAAAAAATCATAGAAGACGACTTTTTATCGACTCTATAGGAGATAGTTTGGTGAAACCTCATATAACCAAAAGACGAGTTCACATGCCTAGAGCACTTGGTTTTAGGCACATATTAACCAATTTATCAGCATCCACAGATTATTCAACTGCAAAAACATCGAAAGAGGCGACCGCTAAACAAAAAAGAGGCCGCTGTACATTCTGCGAAAAATCGGATAATAAGCATAATTAAAATGTCAAAAATGTATATGCGAATCTCATGCTAATGCCATTTGTCAGCAATGTATGAAATAAACCGTCTTTAAAATTTTTTAAAAATTATTAAATGAAATCATATAAATATATTTCTGTTCTTTTAAATTAATAATTATATCTTAAAATAAAAATAAAAACCTCGTTTAATTTCGAAATACTGTTTAAAATGACAATGGTTCATTTTAGGCCCGAGGGAATTGAGTGTTATTTATTTTGAGGGAAGGATGAAGGTTAATAACTCTTGGAAACAAACTTGATGCCAATCCTATGCCGTTGTGACGAGCGCTATTAGCGTACCTTCAACATATACCTCATGCCACCACCATCGCATCGTTTTGATTTGTGAAATATTTGTATTTCGAAATTTTACAATATTAAGACAAATACATGAACATACTGTATGCAACCCTGATATATAGAGAGACAGTATCTTCATCTATACGATTTATACTTTACTATGCCATTAGTATATTAAAAGAGGATTATTGTTGTAAGTTTATATAAATACAATATTATTATTATGTATAGTATTATTTAAAAGAATAACAAAACGAATATTTTCTTCAGTTTAATTTACATTAAAATAAAACTAATAAAAAACTAAAAGTAAAATTAACAATCAATTTAATTGTGTATACACAATCGTAAAGTAAAATCTTAGAATATATTTTCTATTATTCAACATCACCGTAGTGTATACAGAGATAAATAATTATTATTCAGTTGTTGATGTACACACTTTGTATATATTTTGCCATGTGCCCATGGTTCATTTGGGGCCAAATATCATTCGAAATCAAAATTTTTTTTTTTGTATTTACATTTGGGGAATGAGATTTTTATATACAAATCACGACTAGACGATACTTTCTTGCGCGATATCAACTATACACGCATGTTCACTCAATATAAAATTGGATTCACCTCATCGATGTACAATTAGAATTTGTACGTTGTATAATTATAGAAAATAAATGAACAACAATATAGGTATGCACACTATCTAGGTACTCGGTATGTATTTATATAACAAAATGTTTACGTTTAATTTTTAATTACATTTTTAAGAAACTGGGTAGGTACACATTTTTTGGGGGTACACCGACAATAATATCGTATTGCTCTCGTTCCTTATTTAAATATCAATGATCAATTGATTTCAATGTACATATGTGTTTTAGATATTTTCAAGATGTTCCAACATAAAGTAAAAAAAAATATTATTTTGAAATGAGCACATGACCGTTACCGATGATTCATATTTACAGTATTCTCACCTCTATAGATAGTTTCAGAGCGATCAGCCCGACAAATTTTACACATTTTGTATCGCAAAATAATATTTGTTTGCAAAGCACGCAGCACATATTAAAATACACGAATTTGGTTGCGAAGTAAAAATGTGAGAGGATGTCCACTTTGCATATATTTTAAAATTCACTCATTTGTAAACAATTTTATTGTTTTCATTTTTTTTAAATTTTAATTAAAAACAATTGCCTACGTTGAAAAAAAAATTATAAAATTTTCGCAAAAAAGTGTGCATCATGCGTTAAAAATTTACACGAAATATTTTTTTTGTCGCACCAAATCAATAAATTTTATCAAATCTCTGTTGATGACTGAATTGTTGAAGGTGTTAAAAATTGCGGAGGGTGTTTTGTTTTTGGCTTTTGGTGTTATTTTGTGATAAATCGTAATTAATAGTTAAATAATACTATACACGCCGCATGTAAACGAACACGGTCCGCAAATAGGAAAATAACTCTTTTGTTGTAGCGGTCCTACGACGGAATAAGACTCATGATGAATCATGTTCTATCGGATAACTTAGTGCCAACAATCAGTGGTAATATGCCGATCATAATCACACAAGGGCCGATGTATTGTGCGGTCATGAATTCAAATGATACAACATTCGTGGATCAGGTCACAATGGAAATTTAAACGGGATGTGTGTTGCGAGACACGAATTTGTATTTCATTGTAATCGGCTCATCTTCTAATCATAAGAAGAAATTTTTAATAGATCAGTACACAATATGTCATACCAAATTTGATGGAGTCTTTTTAGAGGTGACAGTTCTTTATCTAAGAAACAATATACGCTGTAATTCATTAATTTGAGATATCCGATAGTCCCCTGCAGCTCTGCACCAACAACTTCACATACAAGATTTTTGATCGCCTTAAAATTCATTTTATCTGTGCTATTTATATGTGCTATTTATTATCTATTAAATTTCTCAAATGTTTCGGTAATATTAAGAATTTCCCTAAAACCAATTTTTTGTTTTCATTTAAAAGTCTTGTGTGCATTTTGGTCCTTATATGAACGGAATCTTGAACATATTGGGTTGAAGTTCAAAAATCACATTTAAAATACTCTTTCCATTCATGATTTTCTGGTGCTAAGTGATTGAAATTAGCTGGTAGATTGGCATTAAGTTACATAGCGTAAAGTACACGAGTATCACCATTGGAAGAAATACCTGTTGATTATTATTATTTATGTTGGATAAAATAGATTAATATTAAAAACCGGTACTTAAAATTTCAATCACTTTTCTTGTACCATAAACCAACAAACAAAAAATGAGGCCGTCTTCCTCTGAATTTTTATTAAAAGTTTGAACAACTACCACATTTACAAAAGTAGAATATTCTTGAGTTTTAAACATTTTATAAATTTCCAAAACCGAATTAGCAGAAAACGAGAGTGGAACAGGTATTCCTGTAGTGCGGTCAATTGGCAGAACAAACCAATTAATTTGATTTGATCCTGGACCGTATTCTAGTTTCTACACAATTTTTGTAGCATCCTCACCTATGCAAACATAGCGATATACATTTCTCTTTTCAGAATTCAAATTCAGAAAGCAGCTTAATAGGTAATGATCCTTTGGTGTTGGTAACTCGTTTTTCATGTAGTTGGGATATCGATGTTAAAAATGGCAATGGAATGAAACATTCATAAAACAGCAGTTTTCTAAAAATATAAGTGGCAAATAATTTTATTTTATAATTATTTCCATGGTTGTTTTTATCAGCATTATAGTTATTGCCATTTCTTTTGAGTCATTTAAAACACAGGAATGAATTACATTGAGCTTGTATCATAATTAACATTATGAAATTTTTGGTTATTCTGGATTGATAGCCAGATAGTATTTTTACATCTAGGTGAGGTTATCAAGACGATGGAAGTTTGGTTTCGAACTAATGAAAACATTGAATTTTTTGTATTAAAAAATTCGGTTGTCTCATCAGACTGCAGTGACCAAACAACAAAAATATTGAAAATACTTTGAACTGATCAATTTCTAACCCCTTGCTAACCTTGAATTTTATTGTATTTAACGCATACATGCGATTTCTATATGAAATTTTGGGTTATTCTGGGTATGTTGGACCATCGCTTCGAATCGTAATTCGAAAAAAGTCGAATGGCTGTATGTTGTATCACTTTTGAAAAGCAAAAATGATACAACTTTCACTTTTTCGATTCGAGTTTTTTTGAATTCGACTTTTTTCGATTCGAAGTGATGGTACAACATATCGCCCCTGGATTGATAGCCAGATAGTTTTTTTAATACGAAAAATTCAATGTTTCCATTAGTTCGAAACCAAACTTCCATCGTCTTGATAACCTCACCTTGATGTAAAAATATTATCTGGCTATCAATCCAGAATAACCCAAAATTGCATATAGAAATCGAATGTATGCGTTAAATACAATAAAATTCGAGGTTACCAAGGGGTTGGCAATTGCGTAGCGAATCATTAAAATTCGCTAAGGCATTGTGATGATACTTTGATTAGTTCAAAATATTTTCAATATTTTTGTAGTTTGGTCACTGCAGTCTGATGAGACGACCGAATTTTTTAATACAAAAAATTCAATGTTTTCATTAGTTCGACTTCCATCGTCTTGAAAACCAATCTTCCATCGTCTTGATAACCTCACCTTGATGTGAATTAACATTATAATTGTCGTTCCCAAATCTTCTTTAATTCATTTTTTCCTTTAATTTAAAGTTCAATTTTATTTAAAATTGGGAGAAAGTCGTCAATGTTTGTTTGATTATAACAAACAGTGTTTTCGACGCTCACGTTCTGTTCTTGAAAATTTTGGATTGGACCACTTAGATGTATCCAGAGACTCATTGAGGTGGATGAAAAAACTGGCTCCAGTGTTTACTCATCCATTGCTTCCCCCGAAGAATTGTGGAATTTCTCAACCTCTTCATTGAAAGATTCGAGCACTTGTCAACCGGCGTGTTGTTCAAAGTGTTGTTATGGCCAACGTAATTTCTTGGAATGGGTACAAAGGGCCGAATGTCGAAGGGCCGAATGTGTCGAAGGGCCGAATTATTGTTTTTTGTTTTTAGAAATATAATTTATTAAATTTGTTGTTTTATTGAATATTTTGTAAATTTTTGTTTATTAAACATAAATGAATTTCTTATGAATTTATGTATTTTACTATTTTTAATCACGTATCCCGCCAGCGATACATTTTGGTGAAGGAGAATTTTGTCATGCGCCACCAATAGATACATGTACAAAAAATAAGAAAAATAATTAAATTAAATAAAAAAAATATATTTCTAAAAAATTCGGCACTTCGACATATTGACACATTCGACCCTTCGACATTCGGCCCTTCGACACATTCGGCCCTTCAAAACATTCGGCCCTTCGACATTCGGCCCTTCAACATTCGGCCCTTCGACACATTCGGCCCTTTGAAATTCAGCCCCTCTAATGTTGCTTCTTCATCGATTATTTCTAAATTATTTACGGTCACAAAATCATCCCAACTTTTTTTATCCTAGACATGTGCTGCTATGAAAGGAAACAATTGCATTAATTCGCTAAGTGGAATTTTCGTCATATAAATTAAACTCGATATCAGGATCAGTCTCTAAAAAGAATCCGGCATGTCTAAAGCAGTTAGCTACAGTTTGACTACTAACCCGATCCCGGGCTGTAGCAACCATTTTGACCGCATCTATTAATGTCACAACTGTATTTTGACCGCTATCTAAATTTCTGACCAATAAAATAATAAAAAGATGTCTGTAATGAGTTTTAAAACTTTTTATAACACCTTGGTCCATCGGGTATGCAACGGATGATGTGTTTGGCGGAAAAAATGTTAACTAAATTGCATTTAAATTTTTAATGTGAGGGAGTGAAGGGCAATTATCGACTAGCAATAAAAATTTTGTTTCTTTTTAATCAGCTCGGCGTTCCATTTTCGTAACTAACCCTCAAAAATCTTCGACGTCATCCAAGCCTTTTTATTACCTGTATTTCGACAGGTAAAGCTTTAATATTTTAAAAATATCTGGGTAATTTACTTTTTAATATAACAAGCAGTATTTTTTTGTCACTACCATGTTAGCTCCCACCAACAAAGTGATTCTCTCCTTAGACAATTTGCCTCCTACACACTTTTCACCTCTAAACTTAAATGTTTTTTCTGGAGTCATTTTATAAAACAATCCCGTTTCATCGATATTGTAAATTTCACTTGCCGTGTACCCCATTCGTACCTTTTCCACACATAAGCTATTCACTCATCAATTATACTGAACATACTAATGACTCGCATGATTGCCCAAAAAAATATTAAGTGCCGCTGACGAAAACGAAAAATCCAATTTTCCTTTCCAGGATTGAACCAGATATTGATACATTTTTATTCCTATTTTTCTTCGATAGAAAATGCTTTCCGCTTTTTGGTGTTTGTTGATTCCACATTTTATGTGGGCACGAACTAGAAATTAGATTATGGGTACATTTTATTAAGTCTACATACACATTACAAGAAACTGTACATTAAACACAATTAAAAATTTAATTTACGTAAATCAAATCGTTATCCTTTAAAAATGACGCAACAATTAGGTTTTCCCCAAAATAGAAAATAAATGTGTACGTAATGCACGATTTACATGCTCCAACTTTTCCTCCAACAAATTTTTTACTAAAAAATAGAGCTGCACGCAAATATGAAAATGTTACTAGGTAAAAAGAGTCAGCCATATGTAAACAATATTTGCTCAAATTAAAAAGAAAAAAATCTAATGCTACTTTACTGGAATTTGTTTCGTGCTCTTCTGGCAAACAAAAATCGTAATATACTGAACCCTTCATTTTTTACTGGAAAAAAATTGGAACATGTAAATCGTGCATAAAGCCTTTATTCCACAATGAAACATATTTTTCCAGTAAAAAAAGAGCAAGATAAAAATATAATTTCGCCACGTACCAAAACGAAACAAAAAAAAATTTCAGTAAAATTTACTGGGGAAAATGTTGCCATAACTATGAAACTCAATACTTTTTATGGCAACATTTGTTGTCTTTGTCACTCTAACGTAATTTGAATATGTATACTCTCCTCTTTTCGGTTTCTCAGTATTTTTTACTGAAAAAATATGTTTCATTGTGGAATAAAGACTTAAGGCATTTGAGATAACGTTACCCGATGTATGTACTAAAAAATTGTATAGTAGAGGAAAATAAAATTGTAAAATAAAAACTTATCAAAAGTCAGTAATACAGGATTTAGTTTTACTTCGGACAAATATTGGGTCGTAATAAACAAAAAATATTGGCAATTTGTAGTGCAATGTAGGTCTTTATATCCAACAATAATTTCACATGGATTGTGTACTTTTTCTGTAGTGTTTCTTGTAGTTGCACAAACGGTCACACTTGAAGCTAAATGGCTTTCTTGATAACCGTTTTTACTATTATTTGAATAATCAAAATTTTTTTATTTAGCTTTTCGCAAAAATAATCCAAGCCTTTTTCTTTTATTAAATTACTCAAACTTTTCAAAAAAAAAATTAAAACCATTATATATTTTAAATTCAATATTTTTAAAATCACTTGAGAAATTTGAATTTTCGTCCAAATTTAATTTACTGTTACTATCTTGATTTGAGTTTATCGCTTTGCAAACTGATTTTCCATAGTTCTCCATTTCATGAATATCATCACCATCTAGTGATTGCAAAACGATGAAACTTGTGTAACCGTTTTCCTCCATTATTATTTTTATATAATCTGGCAACAGGCCTACCCACTTCTTCGATAACCTTCCAAAAATTTAATTTATTTTTGTTGTCCATATTGACTTTCGTTACGCACTGACTTTTACATTAAAAAATTTTGTCTTGCACAAAAACAAAAGTTGGAAACCTAATATGAAAAAACGGAAAAAGGATAAAACGATGGTTACGATACGACTGGATTTTTTAAACGACTACTTGGATTATTCCACATTATATCATGATTAAATTAACTATTTTCATAGATTGCTATGATCATTATAAGATTATTCTGATTATCAAATTGATTATGCGATTTTTGTAGTTTGCATATGATTTTAAAGGTTATTTTGAAGATTTTTAAAATTATAATGATTTTAAATTATATTTGTACACCGATTGTGAAGAGTTGTGTACCCCTTGACCCTAACTGAACCTAGCCACTTAAATAAATTCATCCCAGGGATTAAAACTAACACGGTGCATTTGAATATTCACAGTCCGTATCGCTTCAGCATACAATAAAATTAGAGCAAGAGCTACATAAGACACTTAGGGAAATGGAACATAATTTTTTGCCAATTCATGACATCACCTTCCCCACTTAGTAGTGCTCGACAATTTCATATACATTTTCTATAATAATCCTTAGCTGCACAAGACGATTTATAAGAAAAAAAAATCACATAAATTGAACGTTTGGAAGGTACGAATTTTAATACGGAGCGATTAAAAAAAATAAATTTACCAAACGAAAGAGCACGGAGTGCTTCGGCCCACAAACAAATGGCATGGATTAAAAACAAACTTTGCATTAAGCAAAAAATAAAATAATCAAATTTTTTATAATTATGCCGGATACTGGTGCATCTTCATGTTTCGCTGATGTGAATTAAGTGGCACGTTGCAAAGAGTTAGCATTTTTATAACAAAGCCGGGCGCTGCTGGTCATTAACTCTTCCCCCTTTAAAGATCCACGACCTGGGAATTCCAAGTTAATTAGTTGAATCCCGAGTTGTTGATGAGTTGATCTAAAGGGGAGCTAAAATTGATAGAGACAATTTTCTTTCAGCTATGTTTTTTATGTGAGTTTTATGTACCTTTTCCCCGAAGCAGTTATCAATGTGGTTGTTGTCTTTTGTCTAAACTTTGCTTTATCCTCTACTTGGATTTATTTTACTGCGACGTATATCCTATCTCCAACCTTGTATGTTTTTGATTCTGGTTTCCTCGAATTTTCTTTTTGTAAATTAGTTTGTTGGGAGTTTTGAATTCGTTGAATTACATCGGCATTTACCTTATCCTTATAGTTTAACATATTTTGGAAATTGATGCGGTTGGTTCGTCCAAAGAATATATCGCTGGGTTTTCTTCCAATGACTGAATGAATCGTATTATTGTGTCGATCCACGGCAATGTTTATTTGCTCTTTTGTGGGGAGATCCTTAGGTTCAGTTTGTAGACATTTATTATCTCTATTACGGTCAATGGACTCCAGGGATGGGCGATTACGCGTCGACTACTAGTTTTTACATGATTTCGTCGACAACTCGTCGAAAACGTCGACAACTCGTCGAAAACGTCGACAACTCGTCGAAAACGTCGACAACTCGTCGACAACGTCGACTACGTCGAGAACTACTTGAAAAATTAATTTACGCCATCTATCGAAACTTATAATAAAACTCAGCATAAATTGCCTTTACTACTGATTGTATTTGTGAATCATTAAAACACACTGTGCCTAACATTTGTAACATAAATTGTGTAATAAATTGATAATTATCCATTATCGAAATAAATTCTTTGACAATCGAAAAAAGTCATATTATATTTGCGGATTTGAATAAAATTTGAGTCTATCCTATCGTGATTTCGCTCGAATGAAATTTTGAAGCTTCTACTATAGCTACGCGGCGAATAATTAGTTAATTGATGATTTATGCTGACTTTTTATTTAATTTTGCTTTATTGTAGTATCTTCGAATAAGAAAAATTATTCGTTTACATATCCCTTTTTTAACCAAAAAAAAAAATGGGTCTATTAAAGTCCAAACCACACGTGCGAGTAAAAAATCATAATAATTTTTTGACATGGTACTTTTGCCGTACCCACATAATTGTGTTAGTAAAACACAAAAGGGATATATCTATTTGACAAAAGATGGCGCGCAAAGCATATAATCTATTGAAATATTTAAAAGTTTTAGATAGATAGATAGATGCCTCTAGTTCAGAGATTTTAAATTTATTTTTAATTTATAAAATGCTTGTAAAAATGTTAGAATTAAATTTAAGTAATTATTCGTCAATTTTAATAGTGCGGTTAACGTAAAATAATTAAAAATTTAGTTTTTAATATCATTTTCTAAGTTGTCGACGTTGTCTACGTTGTCGACGTCTGAAAAGCAAAAAATCGGTATGTAATCTACGTGCTAGATTACTTGTCGACAACTACGTAGATTACCTTACGTAATCTACCCGCCCATCCCTGATGGACTCTCTTTACTGTTAAATTTACCTCACCTTTGGGATGGCGTAAGATAAATTTGTTTCCGAGCGTCTTGATGTTATCCGATACCATAGGACTGATAAAACTTGACTCATTCTCCATCACCATTATTTTGGGTGTCGTACTGCAAACTTTTGATGATTTTATCTCTTATATTCTTAATATGGAAGAGATTCGTGAATTTCGAGAACTTCTCTATACATGTGATGAACTTTTCTCTTTTGATGTCAATAATGTCTAAGTGAATATTTTCCATTGGATAGGTTGGTGTTGGTGTAGGTTGAAGTTTAACCTTTTCCGGGTGGCGATCATATATATGTATGTGACAAATTTCACAGGTTTGTGTGTACTTTTTTTATCAAGTTGGCCAAGTGTGGGAAATAATATTTTTGCAGAATTTGTTCTTTATTCTCTTTCCAGTTACGGAGAGCTTTTTTATGCGCTTCTTGAATAATCCTAAATTCATTCTCCTCATTCTTGATGTCTTGCACGACTCTTTAAGTTAGGCGGATTTTGAATCGAGCGAAATGTTCTGTATATATAACTCTTGCAAAATTTGGATGTATTTTTTTGGAATCTTCAAGCCATTAATTGTTGTAGGGTTCAGCGTTTCTTTGAGTGTTCTTCAGGGCCTCTTTCATAATTCTGATGTGGCTCTTCATAGACGTAAAGATTCTTATTCTCTGTAAAAATAAGTTGGTTCCTAAAAACGTTTGTCGGTGCATCGCAGTTTGTATGAATTGTACCATCTGTTGATAGAGTATTGACCTCTATCTCTAGTAGGGATAGGGCATCTGCAATTTTGTTGGTATAACCCGGTTTATAAATTAACGAGTAGTTATATTCTTCATGTCTTCACTTTCATCTTTTTAGTTTGGCGGTATTTTTTTTATTACTTAGGGAGAATGTTAAAGGTTGATGATCTGTGATAATCTTAAGTTTTTCGCGCTATGTAAATAATTTCGTAAGCTGTCCAAAGCCCAGATAATGGCGAGCATCTCTTTTTCATTAACGGCATAGTTCTCCGCTGTTTTATTCAATGATCTGGAGATGAACGTGATTGGTCTGTCTTTGCCAGTTTCGCCCTGAGACAGTACAGCACCAGTTGCTGTTTTCGAAAAGATCAGTATTTCCGTGGAGGACAATAAATCCTCCATTTGTTGAAATGCGTGATTTTCTTTCTCGGTGAGGGTGACTTTCACCTTTTTTGATTGATTGGCCGCAATTTGCGCGTTTTCCCCTCTATTGATATATTTTGTCAACGGTTTGGCGATTTTAGCGTAATCTTTTATAAAACTCCTGTAACTAGAAGTGAGCCCCAAGAATGATTTTAGGTCTTTTAAATTTTCTGGGCTCATAATTTTCCGAATTGCAATAATCTTTTTTTCATCAGGTATGCCTTTGTTTATTATAACGTAGCCAAGGAATTCCGTTTCATGTTTTATTAATTCTGTCTTGTCGAGATTAACTCACAGGTTGGCTTTTTTCAATTTCCAGAGTATTTGGTCGGTATTAGCCAGGTGTTCTTACTCGATGTTTCCTCCAAATATGATGATATCGACTATAAAGACGTAACATATATTCTCTTAATAAACTCCTCCAGAACAACGTCAATCATTCGTTGATAAATGGCAGGCATTCTTCAAACCGAAGGGAAGTCTTAAAATTCGTATTTACCATTCATTCGGCTTAATGTTTTGAATTTTGATAGGATCCTTTGAAGGTTTTGTTTTGATTTGTGTGACAGGTGGTCGTTTCATATTTCCAGATTATTTAGTTGAGCTGATATTTTCTTTAGTGGTATCTTTATTTTCGGTGTTAAGAGTGAGACGTTGCTTTTTCTATCGATGATGGAGTCCGGGCAGTACGAACAGTTCTATATTTTTGTTAATTCCAACACTTCTAAAAAATTGTCCCACAATCTTCTCTTTTATTAAGATTGTCCCACTAGTGGATTTAATCTTGAATTGTGCCTCTGCGGGAATTGAATTTACAGCTAATTCTGGTTTTACGAAGTTTTTATAGGCTCTTCTGTCTAAGTGGAACTTGAAAGTGTTGTTATCTCTCGTTTTGTACTCTAGATAGGGTATACGCTTGAGATGCTGCTATCATAAAATTTACTTCTTCCTGTTCTTCTTCGGCTACATTGATGTCCGAATCCTCTTTGATGAATGATTGGATAATTGTTCTTCTTCGTCGACATTTTCAAGGTGATAAACTCTTTGGTTTTTTCGTGGCTCGTTTTGATACAAAGCTTCGTGTTTAAATGCTGTCTGATAGTTAGCGTTTACTGGGCCATTTTGGTAGTTAGCCTCTCTCTCTCTGGCACTATATCCATCAAGGGATTTGGCCGCCTCAAATGAGGTTTCATAATCATATTTTCATTTCGGATAATGAGTGATTAATTCATTGATCCTAACCCAGCCATGAAATTTTTTCCTTTTCACTACCAGGAATAGAACCCGGGACCTCCGGTCACTGGAGCAAGCATGTTGACCATTTGCCCACCGGGGCGGGTAGTTAGCCTGCTTTGAGTTAATAGATGCCCCTAATTCCATCGCTGTGGGTGGATTCAGTTCCACAGGCCGAGGGGGTAGCATTCCATCATTTTGGTGTTGTATGTTTATTTTTTTATTTTATTCATTCCAAAACTAGACAGCGAACAGACATACATCCAATAACACGCTGTCGATAAATTACAATTATAAGTACATATAAAAAAACGAAAGTAACAAAAAATAATAATAATAACAATAACAATATTTAATAATAATAATGATGAACAAAAGTAGTCGAAGAAATCACTAATATAAGTAAATTACAATCATTGTGATAGTATTGAAATACAAAATTAAAGATGGACTAGCAATTAATACAATATCAGACCATCAATAAATTCAGAAACTTAACTAATTCAATGCTCTTACGATTGTTGATCTGAACTGCTCCGGAGAAAATACAAAGAGATCATGTATATTAAAAAATTCATTATGCGAACGTTGTAACCTAGTTAATGGATTTGAAAACCCAAGATTGGTCCTAGAAAAAGATGGCAGGAACAACATAGAGTTTCTAATACCGACCACAGGAGCATAAAAATTAATATTACGCAATGACGATGTCTCACATAGGCTGTTAACTATCTTATAAAGAAACAACTCATCAAGAATGAGCCTTCTGTTTTCAAGCGATTGAAGTTTGAATATTTTAATTCTAGTACAGTAGCTAATACGGCTACTGAAAGGAATACATTTATACGTAAGAAAATTTGTAAATTTACGTTGGACCTGTTCAATTTGAGTTTTATAAACTTCATAGTTAGGATTCCATATTTGGCTACAATATTCTAAACAGCTGCGAACTATACTTTGATAAAGAACAATGAAAACAGATGCATCACGAAATTCTTTACCACGACGAAAAATAAATCCAAGAAGTTTATGAGCTTTAGCACACACTGCAGTTATTTGAAAATCAAATCTAAGTTTAGAATCAAATATGACACCTAGGTCAGTTATCTGAGAAACTTTATCCAACAGGATACCATCAATATTGTAGGGAAATTGCATTGAATTAACTTTCCGCGTATATGAGATCACCACACATTTTCTAATATTAAGTTTTAATTTATTTAAACTTGACCATACTTGAAGTTTGTTTAAATTTAATTGAAGGTCTAAGCAATCATTATAATTAGCAATCGATGTAAAGATTTTTAGATCATCTGCATACAATAAGTATTGACATGATAAAATGGGTGGAATATCATTGATGAAAATTAAAAACAAAAGAGGACCAAGCGTGGACCCCTGCGGCACCCCAGATTTAGCCATAATGCTCTTTGATAGGAAACCGTTAAATTTAACTTGTTGTATACGTATGTTGTAAGCCATATATCGTTGTGGCGTGATCATATTGTGTTGCGGTGTTGGGTATACGTATAGGTTTTGCTGGTTTGTAGTAGGTCGTTGAATGATCAACATTTAAGATAGTTCTCCATTTAGTCCTCGAATAAAAACATCAAAATCCCGGTTTCGGTACGTTTATATTAAAACTTCTACTGTATACCGGGAAAGTATTCTTCAGTTTTTTTTTCAACGATCAGCGGGAACTGGTAGTTAATATTCGCATAGCATTCGTCTATTCTCATATTTCTCTGCGTTATGCTACTGAGTTGGTGTTCCAATGCCCTTAGGTCTCTTTTGTCAGCATAATGGAGAGACAAGCATTTTTTGATAGATGCCCAATCGTCACTAAAGATGTTGTATGATATCAGAGCAGCATCGGCTTTGCCTCTGATCTTTTGCATAATACTTTGAAGTATCGCTTTGTATATCGGTTTGTTCCGGACTATATCGTAATCTTTCAATATGTTCCCACATTGTGGATCCATGATATATATTGAGTGGGGTTGCCGTCAAATGTTTGTAAGTCCTTGACGCAATCTGGTAGTCTACTAATTTTATTCCGTTCTCGGTAATATTAGTGCTTCGGTTTTGTAAATTATGGGATTCTTAAGCTTCAATAATCTCTGTTCGATTTTTTTTGTGAGAATTCTATTTGAGTTCAATTTACGACAGTTTTTTTAAACTGAGATTATTACACTTTTATTATTATCAACTGGCGTTATATTTAGGATTTTTATCACTTTTTAATAGTTATTTTTGGTTGTTAATTTTCTCTTTTAGAAATAAATTATTAGGTTTTTATTTTAGAGTTTGTCAAAAAATACAAGTTAGAATTATTATTAGACTCCCAATAAATAATGTCAATAACGAGGTTAACAATTTATAACATGTTGATATGATGACAAGTGTATTTTGGCTGGCCGTTTACATGATGCGCTTTATATGATGACTCCACAACACCAATCAAATTTCGTGAAATGCTTTATGCAACGCCTACTAGTCTCATACTTGAGTTGAAATATTTTTAACTTTGTGCTGAGAAAAAGCAATAGTAATTAACTTCAGTACGATACTCTGGTATTTTGCCAAACTAACTCACAATGTCATGTACGCACCATTAGAGCTGAAAACTCTTGAATACAATTTGTGTTTACTTTTTTTTGCTCCATACTGTATGTTCAACGATGTGTTGAGGGAAATTCCGTGGGATCGTTTAATGCTTTATTTTCTTTAGATAACTCACATCCTCTGCAATTATTATAGCAATGTGTTTATCCTCTGATTTTTTTTATTTGAAGTTTAGCTTTAAATTACACTCGCAAGTATTGTACGGATTGACACGTCATATTACGCAAATAGTTGACACTTGATAATAATTTGATGAGTGGTATCTTTCCATATTTAAGCATTATGATTAAACGATTGAAGGTCAGCATTATTTCGATAACGAGATAACAATATTTTGATAATAAAATAAGACAAACATTTGAAATTCTTATAATATTTCAAATGATAAATTTAGTATTGGCATGCTAACAACGCGCACCTAATTAAACATCTGTTGCGAAAATCTTTTTAATTTTTGTTGTTGTTGTTGTTGTTGCTTTCAAATGACACACTTCACATGTGTATTATTCATATACCCACTATATTATCAGATAAAAATATACACATTGAGATACATACAGATGCGGCGAGAGAGATGAAAACAAATTTTTCATTTTCAAAATACAGGAAATTCTTTTTGAATTTAAATTTATTTTTTTTTTCTATTCTAACAAAGTAAAATATTATTTAGAAATTTCGTATGTAATAGTAAAGTTAATTTGCAAGTTATACTATATTTAGTTAGTACCTGTCCAGCAAACCGTAAATATAATAAAAATATTTTCTATTAGTATAGAGATATGCTTGTAGTGCACACAATAGTAAATGAATAAATGAATAAATGACATAATTTAAATATTACATTTGAAGAATAATAATAAATTCTGGTATTTTACAACACACCACAATCAAAATAATATCTCCGAGAAGATATTTATTATGTCGTTCCTATATCAAAAATATGTTTACCAGAAAAACCCTCGATTACCTAGCCATTATTTGGTTTTGTAATATTGTAATATATTTTTTTTATTGTTGAAGAATTTAAAAAATTCTTGTCTTCGTATTTACTAGTCCCTATAATTTTATTGAATAGCCAAATAGAACGGAATTTATTAGTATTTTGTTATTTTTTGAAATGGGTCCTTCCTTGAACATATTTTATTGGATCGGAAGGAATTTAGTTAGATGCATTGAGAAATATTGAAATGATAAATTATCTATTTTTGACAGATTAGTATATTGGTATGCGGTATTATGTGGTCCACATATATACAGCGCACTGGTTCGTCTAAGACCGAATTCGCTTTATTCTTATAAATCATACATACCTACAATTATCCTTTCAAAATTACAAACAGGTAAAAAATTTATTGATTATTATTGGGGCGAAATAGCAAAGAAATAAATTTGAGTCATTCAATACCTAAACAAATTTTACAGGGACACAAAGCACAAAATATGAAATAAGATAAACAAATAATAAAAAATAGTATAAATCCTAAAGCGGTGCATCTTTATATAATCCTTGTCAAAGTAGGGAGTATCAAATTACAAAGAAAATAAAGAAAATGTAACCCTTTCGTTTTTCCACGAATATTTAATTTTGTAAGATCTCCTTTAGGATTTTTTTACATACAGAGAATGGAAATCCGATACGTATACATGCTGTTCTGTTAACAAGACTGTTGTAATAAGGAATTTACTGAAGTCAAAGGTAGGGCGATGTTGTAACCTCACTTTTTTCGATATTTATCGAATATTATATCTCTTTTTCCTAAAATAAAAATGCTTGTCATTTCGCGTTTCAATTTTGCTTTCTATATTGCGATCGCACGCTACTCGAATAAATTGTTTATTTAACGGATGCGAAGTTTTTAAGAAAATTTCAAATTAACAAAAACAAACAGTCGGTCAAAGCAATATTAACAATGGAAACCTGGCAACAGACAAATTTATATAAATTAAAAACGATTATCACAACTTAATTTTGATTGAAATAAGAAAACTAAAATTACAATTTAAAAATATTTACATAAGTAAGACAAACATTTTATGTATAATTTAATAATGTTAATAAATTGTAGTACGTATAATTTACAAATGTTAACATAAGAGGTGCTCTTTGAAATAAAATTGACCTTATCAAAAATCAACGAGATTTTCCAATTTGTTAATGCGTTGGAAAATCGATTCGCATAGAATATTTTGGTACTTTTTGAGTTTCAGCGTATTAATTTGTTACGACTCTGTGGTCGCAACCACGATTTTATGTTTTGTATTTGTCTCTGGTTGGTGTCTCTACTTTCTATGATTACCCAATGTTGGTATGTTATATTCACCTCGGTTGTTGTCTCCGCTTTCGTAGTTGTTTTGTTTTGTACCTCATCGTAAGGTGGCGTAGGGGTGAGAAGAATGACGAGAGAGCGAGACCAATGCGCATCGAGTGTGTGTAAAGCAAAACATTCCATAAGAATGTTTTTCTTATATGCCTCTCGTTTACATCAATGCGAATTGATGTAAACGAGAAACAGAGAAGAAAGACAATTCTTCTGGAATGTTTTGCGCGTTATTCGGCATAAGAATTTGTTTTGGTCATGAGAGTTTTTTTGGTTGGTGATTAGAGTTTTGATTTTTGATAAGTCGAGTCGAGTGTTTTAATTTCGAAGAATAAAAAGTTGTAATTTTCTTCGTTTTGTGAATTCTAAAAAGTGAAGAAACGTAATATAAAACAAAAATTAATTAAGAAAAGCGTGTACAAATTTGATTGTGTGTTAACAATAAAAATCGAAATCATAAAAATATTTTTTTTTATTGTCTTGTGTGTGCATCATTACAAAGTACGCTACCAAAATACCGAATTTTTGTTGTATTTGAGGATAGCCGATTCGAGACAGTAAAGTGATTTACCCAGATACACGGATTTCGCCAATTTTTTCTAAATTGCCTTCCACTTGGATTGCTGTTATTTACATTGTGTAAAAATTTAACTAAGGAAATTGTCTTAAATTTACTATACAACATACAACGAGAAGAGACGGAATATATCTACGGTGGTGTAATTAACGTGTGCCGTATATTTTCAACGGGTGCCGTACAATTTAAACGGGTGCCGTATATTTTCAACGGGTGCCGCATATTACAACGGGTGCCGTATATTTTCAACGGGTGCCGTACAATTTCAACGGGTGCCTCATATTTCAACGGGTGCCTCATATTTCAACGGGTGCCGTATATTTTCAACGGGTGCCGTACAATTTCAACGGGTGCCTCATATTTCAACGGGTGCCGTATAATATCAACGAGTGCCACATTGTTAAACGGGTGCCGTATATTTTCAACGGGTACCGCATATTTCAACGCGTGCCGTATATTTTGAACGGGTACCGCATATTTCAACGGGTGCCGTACAATTTCAACGGGTGGCCAACCGGCTATACCGGCTAACGATCGGGTGGCTACCCAGCAAACCGCAATTTTTACGGAGATAGGCCCTGCAAGCATATCGGCACATCGGCACATCAAGCCGCAACGGTCCGGGTGGGGAAGGTCACCTGTGGCATGACGGCCTCGCAAGGCCGCAACAGAATTTTTTTTGAACAAAAGAATAGTAGTCAAGGTACGATTTTTTTTATTATTTTTCTATTCATTTCGTTTTATATTTTTTCACATATTTTATTTTTAAATTTAATTTTAAATTTTGTATTCGAGCGCCGAACAGCGGTCGCGCGCTCGATGCTCATTGCTTCCTCTCGCTCTCTCTCGTTTCTTTCTTTTCTGCTTCTCTCTCTCTTTCGTTTTTCCCTTCCCTTTTTCGTTTCGCGTGGGAAGTTGTGTTTAGTTTTGGTGATTCAATAAATAAATAAAAATGAATTATTAAAATTTTCGGTTTTGGTGTGATGAGGGGGGAGTTCCCATCCTGTGTCGGCGTAGGGCAAGCGGTCCCTTGGTGCCCGCATCCGGATTCGGAACCGGTGGTTACCACCGTACGAGTTCGGGCGGATGCGCGCCCGAATTTTTGTATTATTTGATTTTGGCTGTTCGTTCCCCTTAAATTTCTGTATGATCACGGTGTAAGCCAGGAGCCATGCATGCCTCAAACCCCACGACCCTCGCACTTCTCGCTGAGAACGTAGCCGGCAAAATATCACCGCGGAGGCCTCTGCATGAGCTTAAGTGAAATCTGCAGGTTGGCAGTAGCCAGCCTGTAACAAATTATTGGCCAGATCAGCATAAGAGATACTTTTTTGAATAAAATTGGTCCTTGGCTAAGAATTTAATAGTCCTAGTGCTTCTTAAAAATATTAGCCATATGCATTATAAATAAACCCGAGGTTTCACCAGAAACCTTGCAGCAATTTTCATTTAAATCGTTTCAGCTCAGCAAAAAAAAAATAAATAAAAACCCAGGGCTCACCAAATGCGATTTTTCCCTAAATCAAAGCATGTGAAGTTATCCCAGTTTTTCATCCCAGGATTTTTTTTATTAATAACATGAAACTATTCTATTCCATCTCAGTTTCATTATTTTATACCTCTAGAAGACGATTTAATTACAAGCACAACAACAAAATATCCCATCCTCCAGTTTTTTTTTGTTTATTTGTTGTTCATGTAAAACAAATACTTGGAAATACTGTATTCTGTTTTGGCAATAGTTATTCTGTATATTTTAAGTTCAAAATAATAATTTTCCAGTTTCGATGTGGCCCCATATAAATTTATATGAAAACCGTCTATAACCTCCAAAACCTTCCTTAGCCGGAAATAGCGGCTAATGTTTTACGACGGTACGTAATTAAGTAATTGCTGACTAACTACTTAGCACCAGCCGTATGTTCAAATTTTAGGAAACGGCCAAGTTCCAAAGTCTCAGATTAAGTTAAATAAAAATTTATGTCACGTAAGAACTTCCTAGGCCGGAAATGGTTCTTTATGTTCGAGTTGGTAATGGTAAGGGAAAACTATGGTGAGCCCCCAGTGCCAGTCGTATGTTAGGATTGGCACAATCTTCCAGCTTCGATGTGGCCCCATATAAATTTATATGAAAATAGTCTATAACTTCCAAAACCTTCCTGGGCCGGAAATAAGGGTTGATTGCTGACCAAGTTCCTAGCACCAGCCGTATGTTTAAATTTGAGGAAATGGCCAAGTTTCAAAATCTCAGACTAAGTTAAATAAAAATGTATATCTCGTAAAAACTTCCTAGGTCGGAAATGGTTCTTTATGTTTCGAGTTGGTAATGATAAGGGAACACTATGGTCAGCTCTACAGTGCCAGCCGTATGTTAGGATCGGCACAATCTTCCAGCTTCGATATGGCTCCATATAAATTTATATGAAAATCGTCTATAACTTCCACAACCTCCCTGTGTCGGAAATAGTAATTAATATTTTCCAACGGTACGTAATTAAGTAACTGCTGACTAACTTGCCAGCACCAGCCGTATGTTCAAATTTTATAAAACGGCCAAGTTCCAAAATCTCAGACTAAGTTAAATAAAAATTTATATCTCGTAAAAACATCCTAGGTCGGAAATGGTTCTTTATGTTTCGAGTTGGTAATGATAAGGGAACTTATCATTACGGTGAGCTCCCCAGTGCCAGCCGTATGTTAGGATTGGCACAATCTTCCAGCTTGGATATAGCTCCTTACTAATTTATATGAAAATCGTCTATAACTTCCAAAACCTCCCTGGGTCGGAAATAGCGATTATTGTTTTCCGACGGTACGTAATTAAGTAACTGCTGACTAAATGGCCAGCACCACCCGTATGTTCAAATTTTAGTAAACGACCAAGTTCCAAAATCTCAGATTAAGTTAAATAAAAATTTATATCTCTTAAGAACTGCCTAGGCCGGAAATGGTTATTTATGTTTCGAGTTGGTAATGATAAAGGCCAACTATGGTGAGCTCCACAGTGCCAGCCGTATGTTAGGATTGGCACAATCTTCCAGCTTCGATGTGGCCCCATATAAATTTATTTGAAAATCGTCTATAACTTCCTAAACCTTCCTGGGCCGATAATAGGGGTAATTGCTGACCAAGTTCCTAGCAAGAGCCGTATGTTTAAATTTGAGGAAATGGCCAAGTTCCAAAATCTCAAACTAAGTTAAATAAAAATTTATATCTCGTAAAAACATCCTAGGCCGGAAATGGTTATTTATGTTTCGAGTTGGTAATGATAAAGGCCAACTATGGTGAGCTTTACAGTTCCAGCCGTATGTTAGGATTGGCACGATTTTCCAGCTTGGATATGGCCTCCATATAAATCTATTTGAAAATTGTCTATAACTTCCAAAACTTCCCTAGGCCGAAAATACTGGTTCATTGTTTTGAGATGGTACTTAATTAAGTAAATGCTGACCAAGTGGCCAGCACCAGCCGTATGTTTAAATTTGAGGTGCGCGAGCGGTGCGTTTTTCTAACAGTTTATGTACTTAAATTTGTTAATAGTTCGGATAAATGAGCCAAACTAATTATTTCCTGTTTCAGACATGATTCAAGCCAAAAATTTTATGCCATTGAAGAACTTAATCTGAGATTTTGGAGCTTGTCCATTTACAAAAAATTTGAACATACGGCTGGTGCTGGCCAGTTAGTCAGCAGTTACTTAATTACGTACCGTGGTAAAACATTAATAGTTATTTCCGGCCCAGGAAGGTTTTGGAAGTTATAGACGATTTTCATATAAATTTATATGGGGTTATATCGAAGCTGGAAGATTGTGCCAATCCTAACATACGGCTGGCACTGTGGAGCACACCATAGTGTTCCCTTATTATTACCAACTCGAAACATAAAGAACCATTTCCGGCCTAGGAAGTTTTTACGAGATATAAATTTTTACTTAACTTAGTCTGAGATTTTGGAACTTGGCCATTTCCTCAAATTTAAACATAAATAAATCGTCTTCTAGAGGTATAAAATGAAAAAACTGGGATGGAATAGAATAGTTTCATATTATTAATAAAAAACTGGGATAACTTCACATGATTAGAAATCAGGATCCATCGTAATCGGTTCTTGGTACTAGAAAACCTGCTTCAAGCAATTTTCATTTAAATTGTCTGAGCAATGAAAACAATTTAAAAATAAGATTGGGACCCACCAGACAAGTCCGTAAACGATTTTTCCCGATAGAGGATAGTAATTTTCATTGTAATCGTTTGAGCTGAGCAAAAAAAATAAAAATAAACCCGGTTCTGACTAGAAAACCTGTTACACGATTTTTCCCGAAATCAGGATCCATCGCCATATCATCCTGGTACTCGAAAACCTCATTCGAAAATTTTTCATTAAAATCGTTTGAGCTGGAAGGAAAATCTAGTAGCCAATTTTATTTCAAAGAGCACCTCTTATGTTGACATTTGCGATATAACTAAATGCATCTCAATTTCATTGCTGCGGCAATATACGTAACTTCGTCTGCCTCAGAGTAGTTCTGCTCCCGTTGAAAACAACAGCCGAACAAATCGGCCTTTATACGAACGAGCAAAAACCAAATACATGGCTATCGCGGGAAGGCATTTTTAACAGGCTACACATAATACGAAAACGAGAAATATTTTAAATACTTGGGATCGTTAGTAAATTTGCAAAACTCAGTCCCTCCAGATATAACATCACGGGTCACCGCAGGTTATCGAACATTCTACGCTAACATTAACATTTTCAAGTCTAGCAATTTATCGCGCGAGACCAGTAGCCATTTTTGGTAGCTAGTCTTGTGCGCTTATAACACGGAACAGCAAAAAACTTGCATTTTTTGATTATATTTTCGAATGTGACTATAATTGGTTAATCCATTTTTTAATCTTGGCTCAGCTCCTATTCAAAAGTAGAGTCAACTGGCCAAAAAAATTATAATTTTGTACAATAATTATAAACAAAATTAAAAATGTTAAGTAATACAAAATTAAAAATGTTAAATATTAAATTATTTTAGTATTGGTCATCAGAGCTGGGTTTACGCTTCATTTAATGATTTTAACGTAACTGGTTCGACAACTCATTGATAACGTTAACTACTCGTACAATACGTCAATTAGTCGTAGACAAGCCGACAACTAATTGTATTCCTCGTCACTAGCGATTGAATGATCTACTTATTTTGAACCTGTTTCCGGAGATTTTACTTAATTCAAATTATTATTACTATAAATTATACAGTAAAACTAGTCTACGGTGAACATGAAAAAAACAATAAAAAAAATATCTTATGGTGTAGCTACAACCGGCTTGCTAATCTGACCAGTTGTACATTGTAAATTTCTGCATCCTAACTCAATCTCGATCATGTGTATTGGATTCTATAGGTTTGATATCAATGTAATCCAGAAATATCAAACACATTATTTTAAAAGTAATATTTAACGATCCACCATTTTCGGTACCCCACTAGGCAGTCCAGAAAGTGGCAAGGAAATATTAAAACTGCGCCAATCGTAACATTCGATTTTTTTAACTAATTTAAGCACAATTTTAAGGTTTCTGGTCTGCATCACTGCAATCACTTAATTATATATGTGAGCAACTGTTGTAGTCCCGCATTACGCGTTTCGTAATAAATCCTTCTCATTGCTTCACCTTAAAGATCGTTCCTTAATCTCAGTAAAGCTTATTATTTCTAATCCTGGAACTTGGGACTGAACGTTCGTTCTACCTGAGAAAACCACTCTATTTAAAGTCACCACTTTATTTATTTTATTTATTATTATTCATACATAAGCCTCGTGACAACTAAGATCAAGAATTTAGGCCAAGAGTAAACAAAACTGGATATATTACAACAAATTAGGTAACAGTATTAGATTAAAATAAATATAAAAATTTCATGTAAGACTAATACAATAAATTCAAAAGCTTAGATTAAAACTAAAATAATAAACATGCTAGTAACAATTAAAAATATCAAAGGTATAACAATAATAAAAAATAAAAAATAACAATACAATATAATATAACAGTATGTCCCGACCGCCAACACCTCAAGGACCAACCGTCAAATTGTGTGTCATGCGAATAAATAGGATAATGAAAGTCCAATAAAATTCTATATTTAGTTCAATGTATAATTCAATATAATCAATATAAACCTCCCTGCAAACATCCACCGTCAAAATATAAAGATAAAATGAAAAAAAAAAAAAAAGTATTCTATAGAATAAACAAATAAATTTGAATAAAAGTAACTATGGGAAAGTATTAAAAAATGTTTTATATAATTTTAAAATTTTTTTTCTTTTTTAAATTTAATAGGCTTATTTCTCTAAAAACATCGATCAATCATCACAAGTCCCACTCCCTACCTGCCGAAACACACAATTAATTAAGATGAACTGTAGAACTCCTTGCATTTAACTTTAAAATTATTGACAGACTCAATCCTCCTCAGCTCAACAGGAAGCCTATTCCATTCTAGGGCACCCCTAACCGTCAGAGCACCCGACATTGCATTTGAATTATGAGCTGGAATCATTAAAACCTCAGTGCGTAAAGATTTAGCAAATATAAGTTTGCTCTTTAAATAGTAGGGGGATGCTGACAGATTTAAAATTCTAAATAAAAATATAACCAGTCTAAAATTAGGGAATAACTGAATCCTCATTCCAAATATAACATCACAATACCTAGATATATGATCGTAGCGCTTCAAGTCGAAAATATACCGGATACAGCAATTGTGCACACGAAGCACTTTTTTCCACATAGCCGAACTCATACTAGAAAACACGACATCACAATATAATAACTGGCTAACAACAAGTGAGCGGACTAACAGGATCCGGGTACTAGGTGGCGTTCCGAAACGTTTGCATCTTAACATACTCAACATAGTATCAATATGAGAATTCCAATCCAAATTCGAAGTCATCGTCAGCCCCAAATTGGAAACAGATTGAACGTATGGTATAATGTTACCATCAATATGAATAGCAGGTAGATTGACTCCCTCGTGATACCGGTTGAAAACTAAGGCTTGGGACTTCGAAGCATTAATGCATAGGGCATTACACCCCGACCACTGGTTTATAACATCCAAGTCCTTATTGATAAGATCCCAAGCCATATTAGAAGCGCTCAGATTAGGCAGCTCCCTAAAACTCTGTAGATCATCCGCGAACAAATGGTGCCGGCAATAAAGAGGCAACTTAGAAATATCATTAATATATAAGGAAAAAATAATAGGTCCTAGGATAGAACCCTGTGGGACCCCTGCTGAAAGGGGTCGGCATGTAGAATTTCCAGCAGAGGAATGAACATACTGGTCCTGATTGTTCAAATAAGATAACATCAGATCAGCAGCCCCCCTGCTAAACCCAAATTGTAAAACCAGCTTACCACGTAGAATCTCAAAGTTTATGGAATTAAAGGCTTTGGCAAAATCAAGAAGGATCAAGGCCGCGGAAGAACCTCTGTCGAAACAAGACCTAACAAAATCCGTCACATCGGAGAGAACAGTAGTAGTACTATGTCCCTGACGAAATCCAGATTGATATCTGGACAGCAAATTATTATCCTGTATATGCAACTTTAATTGGTGAGAAATAAGTTTTTCAAAAATTTTTGACATCGCTGGTAACAGCGAAATAGGACGCATATCTAACGGAGGTTTGGGGTCAACCTTTTTTGGAATGGCAATGACTTTGCTGGTTTTCCAGTGACTAGGGAAAGTATTACCCAAAATAATCAAATTGAAAATTTAAGTGAGAATCGGCACAATGGCTGGGGAACACAACTTAAGGAATCTTAAAGGTATCCCATCGGATCCCATGGCATTCGATTTTGAAAAGGACAACGCCTCAAAAACTGCATCTTCCTCAATTTCAGAGAATGCAAATTCAATACCGTCAGAATTAGCACAAACATTGGAATCAGGACTAGCGAGAAGGGCATTGCCGGTAACATTAACAGGAATGGATGAAGAAGAAACCGGGACCATATTAGCAAACGTGTAATTTAGAATATCAGGCCCAAAGGTATTATCATCAAATAAGCCCTTATCAGACCCAAAACCCTCTTTTTCAAGTTTTTCCATAAATCTTTGGAACTAAGACCAGGATCCAGCAAAGATCTAACATAGCTTTTCTTGGCACCCTTAACCATTCCTCTAACATTCCTATCGTAGTACTTTAAATCCTCCCTGCTAGTAACAGAAGGAGAGTTTTTAAAAACTCGATAGGCCATCGTACGAAGATGCATCATGTTTTCAATTCTACGAGACAACCAAGGAGGTTTACCATAAGTAACCACCAGTATACAGTAACCAGTATACCACTTGTGAATCACTCGTTTAAGGTCCTTAATTTAATGACAAGATATATAAATCAACTATCGCAATGAAATACCGCTTCTTCTGAGACATTAAGTCTCAAGAGGCGGTTATTCTCTGAATCCGAAAGTTATTATTCGATAATCGCAACTAAGGATTGGGAATGATAAATCTCGCGTCTCGTAAAAGGCGATGTGTTGGATGCCTCAATCTCTAATTAAGATTTATACATTTTATTTCAAATTTTTAATTTAAGAAATGCTTGGTAAGAAATTAGTTTTCCTTAAATGCATATTGCTTGATAATGGTGAATATAATCGAATGAACAACACCTCCGGTGGTCCACTTACCGGTCAATAAGCTACGGATTGGTTGTTTTTAATGTGTAACGTGATACACTAAAATTATTGGCGATTCTCCATAAATATTTTTTTTTAAGAATATTGCACTCAAATTAGCCACATTTTTTTTGAACAATTTAGTTCTATTTGGTAGTGGATCGAGAAGAATTTGGTCAAAACATTAAATTATGGTTCTCTCTCAAATCGGTCCAAATCCTGTGAACGAATTGACTGCGGCTATACGAATTAGGAATTATGATGGTGCTTCATTGCATTTTGCCTATTGGTCAGCGAATTCCGCTTTATTTGAAAAAATTTCAATACTATATCGCAGATTTGTCATTACCGAGCCTGCGGTGTGCTCTCTAGTTAAACCGCAATCGAAAACAGGAACGATGGGTTTCGTTCGATCTTAATAAGCGATCGTATTGTGATTTCATAATCGGCGCGTAAATTAAACTTAAATTTCTTTGTGAGTGTCTAAAATTTCAAAATAACAATCTCCAATCATTTTTGAGATTCAATTGGGAGCTTGTTAGATTGGTGGTAGATTTTTGCTATATTTTATTGTATTGTGCTGCGATTTACTTTCGACCGAGATAAATCCTTTACTAAATTTGCCACCCATTTCATAACTGTAGCGGTCACTACAATTTCGAACAATTTACGCAAATCATTTTTTCCCAAGCGCTGGAGAAGCGATTAAATCTAATAATAACCAAGGCTTTCCGATTTGCTTTATCAGTGCCAACCATTTGGGTATCTTTCAAAATAAATAAAACTCGTCAATGTTTCAACAGGTGCAATGGAACTATTTTGATACGCTTATTGAACATTCCAGTGTTCAACCGACGGGACCGTTGATTAAACGTCAAATTTCGAAAAATTTAGGCACCGAAAAAACAGCATTACCCCAATACGGGAGTAATTTCGTGGACCTTATGGAGTAATTCCGTTTAAATTGAAAAAAGAAGTGCTTAAATAAAAAAATTAAATACTTTGCACACCAAATTTTAATCAGTTTAATATTTCTGATAGCACTCACCACAAATCATTGAAAATAACACTCATAGTGTATATCCATACTACCGCAACTTGAATCCGGTAACTTTTATAATTTTTTATATGTTTGTGTAGAATGCTAACAAAAAAATCATTTATTTAAATTTTATTTTATTTCTTTATTATTCGAATTTTTAATACAATTAAAAATTTTGTTTTATGATGCGGACGGCTCAAAAACAAAATCAAACTAAAAAAAATTCAAAGAAATGAACTTGACAATTTTTTATTTCATTTTTGTTTGTGTTGGTGTGTTGAAATTTTTGAATCTACAAAAACTTTAGTTTAAAAAAACACCCACGATGAAGCTGGTTTTGTAGGTAAAGGGGGAAAAACGAAGAACTTACCGGATTCAAGTTACTCAAGTATATGGTGATACAGTTTATTATTGGTTAAATAATGTTTACCGTAATTTTATTTTGCCATAACGTTATCACAAAAGTCCACATCATGAAGGATAGGAAATCCAAACAAACTTTGTTGTCAAACTTCAATTGGACTATTAGTGCCGTCTACTAGAACAAAAATTATATTCTTTTGCTCCTACTTAAATTTTCCTAGATGTCAATTGTCGAAAATATTAATAATGATACAGAGAAAATTCTTAAAGTTGTTATTTCATATAAAAGTTGTCTAAATCACGCGCAAATCGCCAACAGGGTTTAATTTTTTTCATATTTTCGAATTTGTTCAAAATGAAAACACATACATTTTCGTGAATCTAGATAACTCGAGAAAGCCATATTTTATATTGTTTACTAATTGTCTACGTATTCTACCATTTGTCGACATTTTTTACACTGTTTTTGACACCACATGTAGACAATTCCGGAATACTCGTAAAATAGCAACACTCGTCTTCTTGTTCAGACGGCGTTACAAAAAAGAACCCCAACTTCGACATTTCTAAATATTAAAGCATGCATAACATAGTATTGTAAACATTTCGAAAGAACAAAAAATCCAAAACCATAAAGTTGTTTACTATTTTTTTTTTATTTAGTCATTGTTCACGGTAGAGTACACCAGTTAACAATAAAAACTTAAAACCGCAAATCGCGAATAAAAATCGTATTTTATATAAACAAACAACAAAAAAAACTAAAAGAATTAAAATATTAATAATAAATAAATAAAAAAAAAAAAATTAAATTGTAAACTTGGTAAACACAATAAACTTTGTTAAAATATTTAAACTTTTGAAATTAATTTCTTTGAAAACATCGTACCAACGAAACAACGATTTTAATTCGAAATAAAATCGTATTTTCACCTTCTTGGAAATAATGGTGAAACGTAAAAACTACACAGCAAACAAAAAAATTGTTATAAACTTTTAGTGTAATTCGATTAACAATATAAAATTAAATAGTACTCAATGTACATAGTTTACGGTATAGACATCTTCTCTGTGGTATATGGGTATGGGGTTACCAATGTGCACATACAATACACTTTCAAATAATCGATCGAATTACAGCTAACCGCATGCGGTGAATAAGGTTATTGATCTCTTGTGATTTGGTCCCTATATCAGTAGCGCCAGTTGTTGCACTGTGCTGTGATTTGTATAGCGTGCAGATTGAAACCATAAATCATTAATTCGAAATTTTTTAGAAGGTCGAAAACAATTCGAAAAAATATTTTTTTTTGTTATATTATCAAAAATAAAATTCTGGATATGTGCCAAAATTAAAGGCGGATATTATATCGTCAGCTGTGTTTAGTATTGGACAATAGAAAAATTATTTAAAAATATTTTGAATTGGATTTCAGAAACATTAAACAAATTTGTTCTGTAACCTAACACTTTCTACATGAAAGCTCAAATAATACGTAAAGAATTTTCTTAAAACTGTTTTAAATTCAACTTTACGAATTGACCTTGATCTGAAAGCGATTCACTGATGCCGAGGCTGATATTTTAGTAATTTCTAAGATGTAACCGAATAGTGTGTACTTGATAGAAAAGTTATACCATTAATCCTACTTCCGGGGGGACCGACTTGAAGTTTCTGGACATGTACAAATTTTTTCTTCCTTTAAGCCCTTCTGCGAACTTTTTACACTATTTGCCGTAGGCACTTGGCGAAACAAACTTGCATTTAATAAACACATTTTATTAAACACTTATTTTTTATTTCGCAAAAATTAGATTTTTGAATATTTAAATTTGTTCAAAAATTTTAGAAAATCACTCGACCGATTTCGACTTGCTAGATCATCATCAGGAGTATCTACTGATTTGTAAAAGTAAAAATTTTGTTATATATAGATAAAAAATAAAAAAATAAATAAAAGTAGGAGGGACAAAAAATAGGCGATAAAAATTAATCTGTTGATCATCCCAACCAACTGTTAGTCATCCGGAAATATTAGGCGATTTGTCATCGGCTGAGTAACAAAATTCAAGGTATATTGAAGTACATTTAATTACCCGACGTATTAGTCAAATTATTACGAACGTGGGAATAGAAAAGAGTGGGGTCTGTAATTGGTGAGAAACCTATTTCTCTTTGTTCATTAAGGATCCGTTTCTCAACAATCACAAACCCCTCCCTTTTCTATTCCCACGCTCGTAATAATTTGACTAATACGTCGGGTAATTAAATGTACTTCAATATACCTTGAATTTTATTACTCAGCCGATGACTAATCGCCTACCAGCTATTCTCCTCCCCCTTTTTTACTAATTTTTCCGTATGATTAACAGTTGGTTAGGACGATCAACGGATTAATTTTTATGGCCTATTTTTTGTCCCTCCTACTTTTATTTATTTTTTACTTTTTTCTACTATAGTATGTAACAAAATTTTTACTTTTACAAATCAGTAGATACTCTTGATGATGACCTAACAAGTCGAAATCTATTTGTGAATTCTAATTTTTGCGAAATAAAAAACAAGTGTTTAATAGAATGTGTTTATTAAGTAGTGTTTATTCTTGTTTCATAATAAAGGCCGCGTTAAGGATTTAATTATAATATAACAATGCTTCCTATATTTAAGTTAAGCTTATGACGCGGCATTCCTGGAGGTATAAGTTCATTAAGAAATTGGTTGATCAGTTCGACTTACCATCATCGTTTTCATCGTCAATGGATTCAGCACATTTTTTATTAACTTCGTCACTAAACTTGTTCGTTCACCTTACCCACATCAGCATTCTTTGGACATTTCTCATTTTGGAATACCTATCAACTTCATTAGGATACAATGTTTCCCCAAAGATTTTGTTAATTACCGAACTTTTATATGAAATTTGGTGGAATTTCCATAACGTCATCAGGAGGTCCACGGGAAGTGTCTGCCTGAAACTAGGTAACCATTCCCGATCCTTCAAGTAACGATGTTTGGATTATGTACCTCCTGGACGACTACGAAGCTTCCGACAGAATTAAAAAATAACAAAACATGGTGGAACATAAAATTTGCCTTTACCACTTATTAGAGCTATTGCTCCGATTTATTAGATTCGACAACTGAAACATGAAGAGAACGTCTTGAAACCGATAAAGGTGCTCCAATTGGAGATATTTGGTTGATGATGATAATAAACACCACGAAAAGGGATATACGCCATCCGAATCTTTAACTTTTGATGAACAGTTGGTCCTTTTCAGTGACATACCAGATTTACATAGTATATTCCTTTCAAACCCGCAAAGTACAAAATAAAAGTTTTTTGGACTTGTGATTCAGCAAATGCAAAAGCAGCTCTAATCTGGAAAGCCATCCGATGCTCCTCGTCAAACAAATGTCGGTGAGCGCACTGTTTTAGATTTGGTTGCCCTATACCAAGGCTCTGTTAGGAATATTATAATCGAAAACTATTTTACATGTTTGCAGTTGGTAAAACATTGAGCTATTAGAAGAAGACGCTAGTAGGAACAGTTCGAAGAAATAAAACATTTTTCCCGGTAATATTCAGCCTACAATACTAAGAGTACCTGTTCAACAAATGTTGCATTCAACAAAAATGCCACAGTGTATCCACATGTTCCAAAGAAGAACAATTACGTGATAATTCTGTCATCGATCAGAAAGGCGGGGTCGATGCGATGGATAAGATGCTGAGTGAATACACCGTAAACACAAAACGGAACAATGGCCTTTGGCATTTTTTTCAACATGGTCGAAGTTGCTGCTTTATCAGCACACCTAATCCATCGGCAACACAATCGAAGATTTAAAGCGAAACATTGCCATCGAAAATTCTTATTAGATCAGGCATATGAATTATGTTTTCCTGCAGTTGAAGCCCGCAGCAAAAATCATCAAGTGTCGAAGAATCATTTGGTATGATCGGCGATTGAAATGGTGCTTCAACGTCATCCAACAGTTACAGAGACTCCAACTAGCAGCTTAAAGCTTCTTGAAACCCAGGATCCAGCCCTATTTGTGGCAGTTGTTATATCTGCCGAGAATTAAACAAAAAATAACTAAACCAGTGAATTGTGTGTTTATTGTCTAAAACCAACATGTGATGAATACAGCATTCTTAACACTACATGTCTTCACTGCAACCAAGCAGCCTGAAAACTCACAGCCTAGAACAATGAATTATCTTTTTTATAATAAATAAGAATAATAAATAAACTCTGAAATTATGGTTGAAAAATGATTTTTATTTTATCTCCATTCGTAGGACTTTCATAAAAGGTGGAGGTACAATTGTACCTATCCAGCCGAAATGTGTTGTAAGAAGCACATCACTCATTTTCACTGGGAAATGTGAAATTGATTTTTGAAAAATTATGCTAAAATAATCTATTTCAAAAATATAGAGATGTCATGGAGTTCGAATCCCCTTAGCTTTATAAAAAAAAGGTGACGCAATTTTAAAATACAAAAGTTACATTTGTACCTATTTAAGGATGAAGTTTATACTAGTCAAACAATTGTGCTGAGCATGCATAAATATGTAGACCAAATGTAATGTGCATACATGTTTGGGTTATCACCGGCCGGCCACAAGTTGATGCTGTTTGTGAACTATGTCGCCTGGCTCGTACGCACCTTATAAAAAGGACGATCCCAAGAGTGAGGAGCGCCCAGAAGACAAGGTGGGTCATCACGTAGTGGTGGATGTGTTGAGTATCTATAGATATTGCCTAATCGAATTGTTGCGCTTATGTCTTGTTCTAGTTGATTAGTGTCGGGTGTAGTGATGGTGAAGTTTAGTGAATATCCAAGCGTCGAACGATGCTCTCTATCAACAAGCGGAGTGAGTACTGAGATGTTAACACGTTCACGACCACACGACGCATATGTGCGTCGGGCGGTTTATACAAGGAAATTTTGTTCTAAAAAACCGGCGTTTCGTTTATGCGTCATACTATTAATAACATCACAAACCTCACAAAACACATAAATAAATCATTTTTTCTACCATTAGGCTTTACCATTAGCTCATTTCGTGTAAATTTATCATCTGATTTGTGAACACTCCAGGCTAGGGAAGCAGCTCGGTCGTGAACGTGTTAAACACTGGAATAAACGACACGTTTCTCTAGCTGCCTTTGGTGCTGACTGCATAGAGGTGCACAGCATTGCTCCTATAAGAATACAACCTGGATGTAGTTTTATGAAGCTATAATGTTCTAATGCTACGGTTGTTATTCTGGATTTGCAAATTATATCCATTGATATCCGTTGCTTCATCCTGAAAATCCATTGATCCAATCATCGAGGTTTGATTTTTCAGAAGTTTTAACGTGTATGCTTCGTGTTCCTGTATCTGATCGAACTAATCGTCGGCTCAGGATTATAGTAAGCTAAGCGCCAATACCGTCATTTTCAGAAAAACATAAATTAATGTTCCAGAACTCACAATTTCTTTATTTGTAAGGCTTTAATAATGAGTATTTTATTTCTAATATTCCTTGACTATTTCGCCACAATAATACCGCATTATCTTTTTAATCCACCAACAGCGTAAGGCAATAAATAAAAAATTTTCTTTGGATTTATTTTCAATTTACGCTATATACCCATTGCCTGATGTGATATAGCTGAAAAATGGGCATAGCTTAAATGATAATTATAAAATAAATTTCAAAATTTAAATTGGAATTGGCAGTTAGCGGTATTACTAATGCCCGGTAGCACGAAAGAGTAACTAGCAGCCGGTTATACCTGCGCTAACTAGACCTTTTCTATGAAAATTTGTTTCGCAGAAGGACAGGACTCATTGCAATTTTGCAATAAAACTAATTTTAACTTAGGCTGCGGGCCAATAGTCGGGTAAAAGTCAATTGTAAGTAAATGTTTCGGTAAATTAACTTATTTTTCAAAAAACCTATGGCAAACTGATCGAAAAATCGGTTCTAAATCCGATTTCTACCAAAGTAAGCGATTTACCCGAATATTGGCCCGCAGCCTAAGAAATATTTAACGTTTAGTAAAAAATTATTTATCAAAATTGACCTTTTAAATATTTATACGGTTTTTTTTTTAATTTATACAGCATTCAACAGGCGCACGACGGCCAGGCCGTTGGCTATTTTGATATGCAACCGGCTATTAATCGCATAAATTTGAATAAATAGAAAATGAAAACTCATTATTCAATTAAAGCAGAAAAGTAATTAATTTTTTATTTAAAAAAAAACTGAAAATGAACAAAAAAAATATTAAAATTTCATTATGAGTATAAATAATAGAGCCGCTTAATTCCATCCAATGCTAATAGCTCGTGCTTTATTATACTATTGTATTATAAAACTGTTGGTAATTTCTGGGCATAAATTTCAAAAGACTTATCAGATCCTTCCGCTTCTCTTCATTTAACCTGACATTGTCCTTTTGGCATAACGTAACGTCAAAACTAATTTCAGTTGGAACATTTTCGTTGCTTTTCCGTGTTCTTCTAGCACTCGTTGGCTTGCTTATGAACTCGACGGTAAAATCATCATTATATGATCATTTAAATGCAATATTCTTAACATTAAGCGATTAATACTTGATGTGTTTTATTTTCGTGTATGGAATGCAGGAAAAGTAAAATTTTTGTGCAGCTAGACTATAGTTCCAGAAACCGGTATTCTTCATCTGCATTACTCTAAGAGCTACCTTTGGAAATTTAGCATTTGATAATAACCGGATTAATCCAATTGGACTATATATTTCCTTGTTCTTCAAGTATCTCTCCAACGTGCTATGTACGGCATCCACTTCTTGTAATGCAGTTTAATTTTAATTTTAGTTTCAATTGTTTATATTTTTTATATTTTTTTGTTAAATTTTTATTGTAATATTCATAACTTTTTTTTCAAATTTTTCTTGTTAAAGGGTAGATCAATACTGCCGTTAAATCGGTGATGATTACCCTACTCGTTTATTTTCATTTTGTATATTATTATTATTATATGTAAAAAAATCGTTTTGAAAATAAATGATAAGCCTGCGTGCTTTAATTTGAAAAAAAAAAAAAAAAATAGCGAGTGCCCAGGCTCAGAATACTTCTGTTCTATGCTCAGAACAGATTTACTTTCGATAAGAAATTTCAGTAAGCATAGTGACAAGATATAGAGTTGCGATTCTGTGCCACGCAAGAATCGGTCCAAATAATATTTTTTTTGGTTTGTGGAAGATCAGTAACAACTGCTTGTAAAATTTTCGCGTATGCACTAGCTAGTTCATTGGCTCCTCTCCCTTGAGTCGTTTCGTTCCAAATACTGCAGTATGTAGTTTTATTGTCTTTGCAATATCCGGTTAAGTTGAAGCATAGTAACTTCCGTTTATAATAAAAGCAGTTCACGTTAGCTTTAGGCAAGACAAACACATTTTGTAAATCGATGACTAAAACTCTAGTGTTTGCCTCATTATTAGTTTTGTCTAAATTCTTTTCTTCTATTTGGTCATCTGGTAGTTTATATTTTGTGTGCCTTCCCTTTGCAGGTGACTTTGACGTTGTGGTTTTATCATCAACCAAATTTTCAAAATAATAGTGAATCCGTGTTTTATTAATGTCCAATGTATTAGTGAAAAACACTTGACATACTTTTTTTTGTTTTCCAGATATTAAAAAATGATAAAGGTAGGTGCGCTTTCTGCGGGAGTTTAAATTTTTAGTTCGTTTCCGCTCTATGGAAGTTCTATAAACCATTTGCCGAAAAATTCACCTTTAGATTTGGAATTTAATAGAAGCTCTCAAAAATATTGTTCCGCTCTTCTTGTCCAAACGAATTATTGCAGCTATATGGGCAATTATCACCGGCTTTAACCTCTCTTTGCTTACGAGTTATGCCAAATTTATCTGTATACTCCTCCCCGCTTTGATATTTTGCTTTCGACATTTTGTTGCCAACTTTTGGGATGCTTTAATCGTTTTTTGGTGATTATTTTGGGACAAGGTGAATCTAAAATTGGCTAAACAATTAACAAAAGGATTTTTTGGATAATTATGTAATAGTTTTACCTTCACTCTCAAGGTCGATCCGATTATTATCGACAGCTGGTAGTAAATATTCTGGATCTGCATCGGAATCAAGAAATGATGATTCAAAATTTGGTTCATTCTCGGGCGTTGGCGGAATTATAGTACAGATTGAACTATTTAAACTGTTTGATTGCAACAGGTTCCCAAAATCTTGTTCATTGGTCGGTGTTGGTGGAACTATAGTACACGATGAACTATTACAGGTACGAGTTAGTGGTGTCGATGTAATTATAGTACTCGCGGTGATTTAATAAAACGCTTTATTTGCCCTGGTGTATTCTTAACTTCGAGCGAGATTAAAGTACACCGTGTGCCATAACCATTTAAATTATTTGAAGATTGTTCGATTAAGTTGTTTAACGAATGGTAAACCCTATCAATTAGATTTATAAACACACAAAAAATTGTAAAAAAATTTAATTCAAATAACACGATGAATTACCTGAGTTCCTCAAGTGAAAGAACTGGTGCTGGTGAACTGCTGCGCTCTCTTACTGACTTCATTATTTTATAAATTTCACTTTAATTGTAAAAATTATTCAAACACTAAGTTTTCAAAATCTTACAATATAATTTTATCTTGCATTCGCACTAATTGATTATCTATTCTCAACTAATCAGTTTTCGACAGAAAATCCTTTTATATTAGTGTTTGATACCGTTAGTGATACTGTTAGAGAATAAAAATGACAGAGAAAGGCGGAGTTATAAATAAAATATAAATAACGGTTGGATTTAGCTGATAATAATACTCGTTTTTGTATGAAATAAACAAAATATTTCTGGATATAGCGTATTTTATTTAGAGGCGAGATTATTAAAATTAGCAGTTTTGTGACATAGCGCATTTTTTATACTTTATAATCTACTCTACTTTTCTACTTGGTTGTGCATAAAAGTACAGGGTGGCTGAGACCAAGTGTTACCAAAAGAAAGCGCTGTAATTTTTTTAATTTTGATTATTTTTTATTGAAATTTCGTGGAATATGTTGAAAACATATTACATTTTATGAAAAACATGTTACTGCTCGATATGACCTCCTTTGACTCTGATTATTTGATTCAGTCTTCCATAGAAAGCATTCTATGCTGATCGAATGTGGGCTTGCGGAATTTTATTCCATTCTCGAACAAGAGCTGACTTCAATGCATCAACACTTTCGTATTTTTTAGTGGACACCTTACTCTCCAAAATGGACCATATGGAGAAATCCATGTTCGAATCCATGTACACCTCTTGGTTTGCCTTTTCTCCATGTTCGATGAAAACCAAAGGAGTGCGTCCATCTGCAGTCACTGCAGCCCAAACCATAACATAAGCTGGTGATTGCTTGCGCATGGCAACTCTTGTGTCCAAATTGCTCTAACCAAATACGTTCATTTTGTTTATTCACATACTGTTGAATGGTGAAAATGTTCTCATCAGAAAAGACAATTTTTGGAATCTCATCACGTTCGGTCAGCATGCATAGCTTTCTATGGAAGACTGAATCAAATAATCAGAGCCAAAGGAGGTCATATCGAGCAGTAACATGTTTTTCATAAAATGAAATATGTTTTCAACATATTTCACGAAATTTCAATAAAAAAAATCAAAATTAAAAAAATTACAGCGTTTTCATTTGGTAACGCTTGGTCTCAGCCACCCTGTAAACAATTAGACCATAAAGGTTAAGTATAGGTTGTGACGCAAATTAATCGAACTAATTTTTGGATATTGCGCAATTTAACATACTAGAAATGCAAGTTCAATTTATTATGATATAGCGTAGTTTTCGGATATAGCATAAATTTGAAATTAAAGCTAAAATGGACACGGCGCAAAAATATTTGATTCATTTCCTACTTATGGAGATAGTGTAAAATTAAAATAAATCTAATTTAGCTTTTGCGGAGTTAGATCAAAAAAGTGATTTAGCGTTAATAAAAAATAAAGCTTGTATGGAGTTACCGCAAAATGGGATATGGCGCAAATGCAAGTAATATAATGAAGTGAAAAAGGCGGATAGCGGAAAAATCACTTAAAATTTTCCGAGGAACGGGCACGTAGATTTCGGTGCCAGTAGGTGGAAACGAAAAACGATAGTTCGAAACTAATGAAATCAATAAAACCTAAAAAACGTCAATTTGGTGCTTAGCGTACTATAATCCTGGGACGACGTAATGTTCGTACTGTTCTACCTCTCTTTGCGACAATATCCCGAACATGTCTCTCATTATGTACCATATTGTATCGCCTACTCCACGTCTCGTCCTACGTTGACCGAAGTCGCTATGCATTATCAACTCGTTGTCTTGGATAATGTTGTTAAACTGCCATTGCAACTGTTGTAGGATGAGATCACATTTAATTGGTTCTACATATTTGCAGGCCCTCCTCCACGTTATTTAATTCTTGCCAATAATTCGAGAAGTTGTACCGAACTACCAGATCCCATTTACTCGAAAGCAGTTCTGCTTTGGCATTATTGCCAAAGTACATGCCCGAGTTGTTCCATGTAGTGACGGTGACAAATGGATTTTTTCGACGAACTTTGATTCTTCAGACCATAGGTATGTTGAATTACTTGCTTAGTAGTTGAGGCTTGCTTCGCCTTTCGATGGGATTGTTGCCCTCTCCTATAAGTCGTAGGGACATGATCTTCGGCTCGATGTTCTTGCTCTTCTTGATTTTCTTCTTCTATCAGTGGCTGACGTTTGAATTGCCCGCTGTTTTGTGAGGGTTACTACTCTGGTCTGCCCATCGCCACCGGGGTGCAATTCTACAATTCGGCCGAGTTTCACTTTTGCCAAAATTGAGTACGCATATTTTGAACGAGTTTCCATCGGGACAGGACATTTCTTTGTTGGATTAGCTGTTTTTTTTCTTGTGGCGCTAATAAGGCATTTTCAATCAGGAAATGTCCGGGCGTTAGTACGGCTAATAATTCGGGATCCTAGAGAGGGCAAACCGGTCTTGAATTCAGAAATGCTTCTATTTGATTCAGCAAGGTTGTTATCTGTTCAAAGGTGAGCTTGGTGTCGCCTACGCACTTTTTCAAATGGGTTTTAATAGAATTCCCCCCTCCTTCCCATAGTCAACCAAAATGTGGTGATACTAGTGGAATGAAATGCCCCACGAAACTAGTTCCGTTGTCGCTGTACATGTATGCCCCATTATCTCGACGTCGATTGCTTGGGTAGCATAGAAATATGCACATGTATCCCTTATATGATTTAATTCCGCGACCTTTGTTAGTTCGAATATGAATTGGGCCTGCGTAGTCCACTCGAGTGTGGGTGAACGGGCGTGATACATTAACGCGGGGATTTGGCAAATTTCCCATTAGTCGTTCTGTGGTCACGAGTTTGAATCGATGGCAGCGAATACATTGATGGTTATTATGTTTGACTAACTTGGTGAATGGTCCTTTGTACGTTTGGATGGCGAAATATTTTTCTTCGTAGGATAGGGACGAGTTTTCCAACCTTCAACCGACCCGAATTAGGTTTCCCTGGTGGAGGAATGGGTTGAGCGAAATAATTCTGCTACGTTTATTGATTTCTTTACATTGTTGCAGTAAGGAATGTTCTGCTGCAAATTCTTCCTGTTGAACTGCTACTACTAGCAGTGACAAGGCTAAATCCCACTCTTCCTGGACGATTACCCCCCTTCGTTTTGTTCGCCATCATAATATTTGAACTGTCATTCGTATGAGAGACCTGAAGGATGATTGTCTTTGGATTAAGGTTTGGATTGAGTGCTCTATATTTTTCACTTGTAGATGTGTGGTGAAAATGTTTTTCTTCTCCTCAGCTTGTTCGTCTTCCACACCTTCCCTTGTTATGAACGCGTGCTGCAAGAACTCCAGGTCGTTCCACCAGCTCTGGAGTGTCGAGAATTTCTTTGAAGTTACTCCGCGGGGAGCGGCAAATGATTTCCATGATGATGATGGTTTTTGAATCCATGCCAGCGTAATCATGGAATCGGACCTTGAGGTTGTTGCACTTATGTTAACCTTCAGGCTCTTTTTTGCTTGCTCGAGTCGGGGTATCATCAATTTAGATTTTATCGGTGCTACCCCGGTTTTCGCAGTCAAAAGACGGATTGTGTTTTGCCCATTGATTGTGCTTTTGCTATACAGTACAGCCACGTAAGCATGTTCGGACGCATCAAAAAAGTTGTCTTCCGAGTATCCTCTCGAACTAATATTTGCCGGTAAATTTTTTTGCAGAGAACACTATCTGATGTTTTCTTCATCTAAAAAAGACCGCCCATTGGTCATTCTGTAGTGGAGGGCCGACACATAAGGCCTCATTCAGGCTGATGCATGTGGTTGTTCTCATCGAAGCATCAAACACTACGCGAATTTTGGTACCCATCTGGATGTACTCTCGCATGAAATTTTGTTTCCAGATGTAGAAACCGTTGTAATGCTCGCTGTCGAGAACTTCCGAGCAGATCTAATTGGCTCTCTTTGAATAACAATTGTACACTGTACCCAACTTTTACTGTCTTTCGGAACCTCCTCTAATTCCCTGAATTTCTCCATGTTTCCTTCTGTCTTATTAATCATATGAGCTGCTACGATCTGCTGTTGGATTATGCTTTGTGAAGGGCTGGAGATTATCCATCCAAGTCGCGGTAAACGTCGCCCCTAACAGTAGCTTGATTGGTGCCAGGCGATCAAAATTTGAATCCGCTAAAGGTAGTCTACTCCATTTATCGTCAGACCTTCTGGCGTTCTGTTATTTTAGGATGTTTGTGGTGATCCTTGGTAGCACGTATGCATCGATCTTCAATCTGTATGAGGAATCAAAATATCGTTGAAGGCAAATCTTGACACTCGCATTTGCCTTGTTAGTTGTATTATCTCCAACTCCAGAGATCCTAACCGTCGTTTGCTGTATTGGTAGGCCTAGCTGTTGAACTGCTTCCTCCGTAATTAGAGAAAACTCGTGCAAATAAGTGGTGATGTTGAGTACTGCAGCTGGTAGATCCGGGTTTCTTGCTGCACGCTATTTTTGGACTATGTGCGAGACTGTTTGTGCAAATTTCGGCACGATTTACAAAATCGATACTTCGTTTATGGACAGATTTTGAAAAGGAATGCGCTCCTTGAGAGAATGATGCCGTCCTCCATACAATACCTGCAATCAATTGCATTGTATTCATCCACTGCCGATTTGCTGCGGCTCTTAGAGTTTACGAAACTTTTCCGTGTCACGCTGATCTCTGGTTTGGTCAACCGTGCGATGTTCTGTTTTTCTCCTCCGACTGCCTCTAGTGATTGGAATCTTCTTGTCAAAAATTCCAAGCAATAGTCCAGTTTAGCAATCTCGCGTGGATGGACTGCTTTCGTATTTCTCTGGATCCAACTTTTTCATCGCGAGGTGTATGATGAGGGCTTCAAAGGGATTATCTATCTTCAAGTTTATGATGTTGTGCAACATCTCCACCGCGGCTCCCCTCTGCAGATAGGAGTTTAGGTGTGTATTCGATAGTTGACTATTTTGATGAACGAGCCTTGTAAATATATCTTCAAATGCATGCCCGTTTTCATATTTGCAGTAGAACGTTGGTATTTCCACCTTTGGTATAGCTTTAATGATTGTAATGAGGATGTGGCTGACGGCCCTACCTTCTCCTGATTGATCCTCTGGTGTAATTTTATTATTAATGCCTCTACCTCATCTGTTAGGGTTCCATAGTAATCTTCAATGAAGTATTTATGGTCTTCATCGTCGACTTCCATAAGGATCTTTTTATGTAGTTGATCAACTTCCTTGATGTCCTGGTTGATCTAATCAATTTTAATTTTAAGGTACTCTTCCGAGTATTCCTTTGATGCCAGCTTCGCCTTTATACCATTTATTTTACGGTATAATAACCGCATGCTGATATCTTGCTGTTTGAACAGCTTTTGAAATAAAGGCCAGTTCCGGATGAATTGGTTTGGCTGTACTTGATATTTGCTTTGAATCGGTTGCAAAGGCTCTTTGTTCGTCGTGCTCCGATGTATTCTTCATTGAAGTGATTGATGATGTAGTTTTTGATGGATTGGCGGGTAGTTGTGTCACGCAATTATTGATGTCCTCAATTGCTTTTTGGTACGCACACTGCATCTCCTTCCTTTCTTCGAGATAATGTCCTGGTGGCTTGATGTTTTCATCTTCGATTAATTTCTCGTCATCTTCACAATATTTGTGCAGTATACAGCTTATATATCCTTGCGACTTTGGTCGTAGTAACAGCTCGTCTTCGGCCAGAGCTAGTTGTTTATGCGGTCAGACGGTCTAAGTTGTATTTATTAACATCGCCAATTGAAACGAAGACGAAAACTTGCTTTGCATCCTGCCTCTGGTGGGATTCGAAAGTAGTAACTCCCTATAAGCTTTGTCCGAATAATTATCCCAATATTAAATCTTTAAAATTTTTAGAGGGCCCGATAATAAATAATTTTATAATATTATGATATATTTTCATAAAGTTGTGCCAAGTCTATGCCAAGTACGTGTTATTCTTCCGCTTCAGAATAAATCATTGAATCTAAAAGATTGTATCAGTTTACGATTAGAAATCGCTTAAAAATGATGGCGATATTTTCTCAGCAAAAGTTTTTTATTATTTGGAAAAATGGTGCGAGCGGAAATGTTTCCGTTACGAGATTTAATATTTATAGCTTAGCGTACATTTTCTAATTTCATTTTTTATTATTGGCAACCCTGACATATTTTAATGAATTTTTCATAATTCACTGTCACACATATCTACTACTCGTCGCCCCTACACAAAATTTTACTTACCACAAATTTTCTTTTTGAAGTTAAGCTTGGTATATTTTTTATAACGGTTTCCTTTATCTGCTTTCCAAATATTATTATTTTTATTATTATTTAACATAACGAGTAGCTCTATATAATATTGGCTTAATGTTTATGTGGATACACGAGCAAGCTCTCCCATTAATATATCATGGCCCCGCATTACCATAAATTTAGCTGTCTTCTTCTACGTACATAACATACATAATCGATTTATAAATTTACATAACATCACAGATATATTGGATAAAATTTATGACAAAATCGTTTTTTTAAAGCTCTCGTTTAATCATTCGCTATGGTTTGCCGTTTTTTTCAATATTCTATATTCTGAAGTACCAATCCGCACATATATACTACATAGCCGCATAATTTATTGATGGCACTGACAATTTATGTATATCGTCATAATATTTTATATATATATGTACCAGAATCATCCAATCTTACTTTATATACTTTATACACAAGAACAAAAAAATCTTACAGCATTGTGGCATATGCGACACCTAAAAAATTTTAAAATAGTTTCCATACTCTCCAAAAATAGTATTTTAATTGGCAAATGCCGATTTAATTAGGCACCTTTAAAATATCAATTTGTAACTATAGAAATATTTTACAAACTATAGATTATGCAGAATGTCGTCTGCCATAGGTAACTATATCACTTGCAGAAAATTTATTAATTTTGCTCTTCTAAAGAACAAATTTGCATGCTCATCAAGTATGCATGTTTAAGCAGAAAGTGGAAAACAATAAAGATGCTTATAGCATACAATACTTGAACCTTGATATTGGATGAGAAAAAAAAAATTTGCATAAATACAGAGAATTGAATCGTTACAAGATTTCATTTATAAACGTTAAACAATTTGCAGCACGTGTGTCTTACTCTAAAAATAATAAAGATGTTGTGGTTTTAAAATGTAAAATTTTTTTAATCGTATCAAAATTAGCAAAATCTGGTCTAAGAGTTTAAGTTGTGGTTTTGAGAATAAATTTAGATAACAAAAAAAAAATCGCACCGATCTTGTGAACAAAATCTCGATATAATCATAAATTCGATTGTATGCAAGAGTTAACGTGTCGACGTTCAATTGGTATACGGCGTGTCACGACCAAAGAAGTCACTAACAAAGTAGGATCATAAAATTGAGTTTGTAATGAACTCTTTAACAATTTTATATACCAGAACACTTAGATAAGTCAGTGACTTTTTGAATTTATCGTGCAGTAACATTAAATGCAACACTGCTCCCGTCAACTATCATCTATTAATATGCTACTATCAAATTTTGATCAATCTGAGTCATTTAGTTTGACAGCCATTGAAAGAAGACAACCTCGTGAATTTAAACGAAAATGGAAAAAAATGAATTTCGTGTGCTGATTATTATTTGATCACGAAAACCAGGAAAATTCTTGATAAATACTATGGGAACTCTGCACCATCAATTTCAATGGTAAAAGACGGATACATCATATTTTACATGAATATTTGGACATGAAAAAACTATCTGCGCGATGTGTGCCGCGATTGCTAACACTCCATCACAACACGCCAGAAACCAAAGAATAATGAAGAAAGTGGATTTCTCCGGGTGAACGTGTACCAAAGAAGGCCAATGTCATGGCTACAGTTTTTTGGGATGCACGCGTTGTCATTCACATCGATTGGTTTGAGCATAAACGACCGCATTTGTCGATGAAAAAAGTGATGTTACAACATATTCTCCAGATTTAGCCACTGCAACTATGAGATTTGATTTTAACGAAGAGATTATAACTGAAACAAACGCATACTTTGTGGGCCTTGAGAAAATCTATTATTTGGAAGAATAAACAAATTGGTAAAACGCTGGACTAAATGTATCGAGCTAAAAGAAGACTATGTCACAGTATGGCTATAGGTCCGATTGCCGTAAAACTATATGCGCGTTCCTCTATGCCAGTCTCTAGTACTGACATGGATAATGGGTTGGCCCATCAATTCTGCACTCTGAAATGTGGTCATAGTTTTGTTAAATCTTTTAACTAATGGTGTAATTTGAAATAAGCGAGATTCTAATCAAATAAAAATCGTTTTTTATTATTTTCAAATTTCCCTCTTCCTCCTATCTTTTGTTTTATTGGAAAAGGGACCCAACAACCGATGAATCATCACTACTAAACTCCAGCGTAGCATCAGTTGTTCCTTTTAGGTAGCTGATAACACGTTTTGCTACCTGGTGTAACCAAAGCTTTCTTTGAGCTCTATCATGTGTTATTCGTATGCCCAAGATATGTTATACTTCAAAATGCAGAGTGAGCAAAATGAGTATGTCATCGACATAGATTGCGACTACAAGCATCTTATTATGAGCATCTGATTTTTTCAATCCAGCATCTCTTAAAACTTTATCTAAATTGCGTTCCAAACCTAAATATCTTGCTTTAATCCATATATTGCCTTATTTAACTTGCAGACTGTTTCGCTCGCCGTTGATCTATACCCTTCCTGTCGCCACATGTATATATCTTGATTTATTAACTCACATTGTAGAAAGGACATCACAGCATCCATCTGGTCTATGTTAAGATCAAATTTTACTACCAAAGCCATTAGAAAACGTACCGAGCTGTATCTCACAACTATGGTGAATACGTTCCTCATAATCAATGCAAAGTCTTTTGCACGTATCCTTTTATTACTAATCGAGCCTTATGACGGATAATTCGACCACTGTCATCTCTTTTGGTTTTGAAAACCTGGTCTGGCAAGGCAGGTCTGTCAATTCCCAAGTTGCATTTTCAATTTAGGCACCATACTCCTCTTGCATTGCTGACTTCCACAATTTTGCATCTGATCTCGATAATGCTTCATCAAACGTCACGGGATCATTTAATTCAACTGGTTTTGATAAATGCGCACGCAGTTGTTTGATGTCGTATTCCGCATGTTCTTAAAGAACTAAGCAAATCATTGTTCAAATACTCAACAAGGCTCTTAAAATTTTTCAAATGCTCTTTCACCTCAAACTTCACTTTGATTATGTAAGCAAACACTTCCCGAGAAAAATCCTCTACGAATACCAACACATACTTCGCACCACCAAGCATCTCAGTTTCAATGGGTCCACGTACGTCCGAGTGAATGATACTCAAGTCGTTGTTCGATTTAGTGACACTCTTTGGAAATGATTGCCTTGTTGGCTTTCCTTTCAAATAAACTTCACAAGCATTAATTTTACTCGTACCAAAGTTCACTTCATTTACCATATGAATCACATTTCATTCGTCACGAATAAAAATTACTACATTTCAATGACTTGTGATGTTGCTCACAGACCATAAATTAACACAAATATTTGGTACAAACAATATGTCGTTGACATTTACAGATGAGTTTTTCCGTCCGACGACAACATCCAACTCAAGGTTGCCCATTACACCAACTTCGAACTTTCCATTATCGGACAAGTTGTGTAATCGATTGTGTCGAGATATTTTTTTAAGTTGTTAGAGCTTTTTACCACATGTACTGATGCACTGGAGTCAAAATACCAGTCACTCTCATTAATGTGATTCGCCAAAAACGATGAAAACATTGCTGGGCCGGTATTCGTTGAGTTGTCCTTTCTGCTACAAAGCGTTTTGACTAAACATCGCAGATGATTTGGTGGTTTCTTTCCTTACGTCCTGAAGTAATATGGTTTTAATAGAATCAGGCGTTATTTTTACATCACTGCTTTCTATTCCCATTATCATGGGGTTATACTGTTCAGGCAAGCCATGCAACAACAAAACACCAACCTGCACTTAATTTATCGGATCCAGTAGTAAAACTATTTTGGATTGTGCTTTCATATCCGTATTTACGTCGTTTCTTTCCCCCGTCACACAATCCCATAAATCGTCGTGCTCCAAGTAACACTGTGCAGCAAACTTCCAAGAATCGTCATTTTCGCGTCCATGCAACTTTTCTGTAAGCGGCAAAAACTAGACGAATTTTTTTTAAATTCTCCCCTCAAAAAACTAGCAAGTCGATCAATTATTAATTATCGTTTTTTCACACCTTTTTTTATTACTATTTCTGGACTCATAAGTAGGAATTCGGCTTTATGTGCAGAGAAATCAAAACGTAGTTAGTTCAAGTTAATACAGAACAAGAGAGTATGAATAAATATTCTTTTTTTTAATACAAGATGGTGGGGTATACATAATGACGTATATATATATATACATCTTGACTGTGTTCGTATACACAGTGGATGTGCATAACACTTCAATGCAACATAAGCATTAACATTAATTCAATGTACAACAAAAGGACTTAATATAATTAACCATATATATTTGCTTTTGAAAAATAATCATGAAAACTGACATACCAAATTGTATTTAGTGAGAATTTAGAGTCTAAATACTCAAAAGTTACAGAACATTTCATTAATTTAGTTTCGAAAAATTCCGACTTTCTGGTACAACATACCAAATTACACCCCCCTACCCCCTTCAGATTTACTTCAAATTTTGCGTGGGTTTACCTAGGCTTATGACCTTTCTAATAAGCATAGTGGGATCGATGATAAAATGGGTTACTCAAAAGTTACACAATATTTCATTAATTTAGTTTCGAAAATTTCGGACTTTCTGGTACATCACGTGGGCTTACCTAGGCCTATGACCTTTCTAATAAGCATAACGGGATCGATGATAAAATGGGTTACTCAAAAGTTACACAACATTTCATTAATTTAGTTTCGAAAATTTCGGACTTTCTGGTACATTATACCAAATTACACCCCCATCCACTTCAGAATTGCCCCAAATTTTGGGGATTAGGATTATGACCTAATCAATAAGCATCTTTCGTATCTTTTGGCTATAATTTATTGTTTTGGCTGGGATAGCAAAAACAATAGCTGCATTACCATCTTTTGGCTGGGATAGCAGGCACTATCTGCATTATCTTTCGGCTGGAAACTTTCGGCTAACTTTAATAGGGTACAATAATGGGCACCTGCAAAAAAATGTATAGTTATTCGTCACTCTAATTTTATAAGCATTTTGCGCCAAAATGTAATAACCAGAGGATTTTACGTAAATATATTTATTTCATTCGTTCCTAATCAGTTTTCTCTATTATAATTTTTGTATTACTTAAATTAGTGTTTTTTTTTTTTTACGTTGTTGTTGTTTTATGGTAATGGTTTTGTTGTGATATCTCGAATTAAATACACATTCGTAGGAAATTCTTCCATTTGCCGTCAAATCTGTATGACAACGACTATGATAATTCATACTTACTTACACACAATCAATCTTTAACGCTGGATCGCGGATAAATTAGAATTTAATTTGAATTATAGATGGAAGATCTGCAAGAATCGCAATATCCGCGATCCAGCGTTAAAGGAAAGAAAAAGTAAAGTATGGAGTGGTTGTGGTTGGGAAGTTGATTGTGTATAAGTAAGTATGAATTATCATAGTCGTTGTCATACAGTTTTGACGCCAAATGAATGAAGAATTTCCTACGAATGTGTATTTAATTCGAGATATACTGAAATAGACCAATGTACGGAACAATCACAACAAAACCATTACAATAAAACAACAACAACGTAAAATATAAAAGTAATTCGTACACAACGAAAAGTTAATTGGTAAAAATGAAGTATAGATGGAGAATATGAAAGAATCGAATTTCGTACACTATGCAGTAATTCGCTAGTAGTACAACTACATGGTATTGTTATATACATATATAGACAATATTCCTATGTAAAAAATATCAACGTCAGTCGCCGCGGCCTGATGAGATGACTGATTTTTTCAAATCAATAATCTCATTAAGTTCGAAACTGATTGTTGCGATTCTTGCAGAGATCTTCCATCTATAATTCAAATTAAATTCTAATTAAATTAGTGTTCTAGTGGGTGTCAAACTGATCGTGTGTGATTTTTTACATTTTCTTGTAAATTTGCTAAGCAAAAGGTAAGATTTTATTTACATTTTAATCTATATTTTAATAATTGTAAATTATAGGAAGTAGTTTTTTGCAGTAATAACACTAGATTTTAATTATAATTCAAGTGAGATATTTAAAATAGTATAAATTTTCTGAGAAATTGAGGGTGTCTAATATTACATTAGAAATTTTAAGTATTTTAATTATTCGACATCCTGTGTCCATTACTATATATATGATCCTGATAATTGAGTAGATATATTATTACCCATATACCTACGAAATTAAAATTATACTATTTAAATATTCACGTAACGAGAAAAGCAAATACAAATATTTTCATTTATTTTAGATGCTGAAGAAAAACTCATCATTTTTAGAAGAAAATATTCTAAAAGCCTGTGATGCTATTATAAACGGTAAAGTTGCCAAGAAGGCTGCATCAAGACTATTTAATGTACCTCGGTCAACATTGCAGTATCGATTATCTGCAAAATTTAAGAAAAGTCGTCCTGGCCCAATGACAATTTTGTCTGAGAATGAAGAACAGACAATAATTGACTGGATATTAGAAAGTGCCAGAAAAGGTTTTCCTAGACATCGCGAAGATGTTGTTGAGACCGTTAAACGCTTTTTGGATGATTGTCCAAGAGAACACTCTTTTGGCAACGATAATAGGCCTGGTAAGGGATGGTATAACTTGTTCTTAAAAAGACATCCTAGCATTACCACAAGAACTCCAGAGGCGGTAAGTTATACTATAGAGGTAAATATGATTAGATTTAAAAATTATTTAACATGTTTTTATATTATAGGTAACTGCTGCCAGCTCAAAAGTTAGTGTAGACAATATTTACAAATGGTTTGACCAAATTGATGGCTATTTAAAAGAAAAAAAAATTGAGTGCGCTGTAACGATTCCCAACGGCTTCGTTCCAAGTTTTTTTAATTTATGCAATTTATTGAATTCATCGCCTAAATGTTGACTACGATATTGTGTAGTTGAAAATGTAATTGAACTGATCGTGAAAAGATGTTAATATCGATTGATAAGGCAGTTCTATTAAGCTGAAAAAAAAAAATATCGAGTGGTCGATACAGCAGACCAAAATGACTTAGCAAAATTGATCTTTTTTTTTGTTTTTTTTTGTTGCAAGGATGATGGGGAAAAAATAATTTTTTTGAGATCAGTTAAGTTTTGGCGATCTTTTCGGGCGTGCGATATTAAATTGTAAAAGGTCCAAATAGTTTATAAAAATGTAAAGAAAGAAAAATATTGTGAGAAGCTTAACAAATTAATAATGAGAAATGTAATTTGTTTGATTAGTTTGTATTAATGAAAAAATATTTTATATAGAATGAATTAAAAATAAGACGGACCTCAGTGAGTTGCATAATATGAAAGTAAAAAAGAAATAAATTTTTTTTTGTGATATAAGTGATTTGGCCATAAACAGTTTAAATAATTTCTGAAAATAGACATTTATTTTTTTTGTGAAAAGCCAAATATTTTTTTTTGTGTTAGTTTCCGTTCTTGGATTGGAATGTGTTACCTATAAAAGAAGAAAAAGAATCATTGGTTATTTAATTTTAATAGGCTTCCCAGCCAAAACTTAATGTGATTTGTTAGAAAATTCTAAGTTACATTTCCAATAAAAAAAAAAAGAAAAATGGTGTAGTGTAATTATTGCGGTTAAAACTAAAGCAAGAACTAAATCACCGTTACCGAAAGTTAAAAATCCTATTCTCATATATTGTAATCCGGTACTTAAAAACATTTTTCGTACGCCTATATGAGAAAATAACATAAAATAATAATAATATAATATAATTGTGAAAAATTATCACTGCACTTAATAACTAGATTAACCGGTAGAATTTAAGCCGGGAAATAATAGTAATAATAATAATCATACCATAGTTCACCATAAGATAATATACGAAAAAATAAAATTAAAGTTCATCCAGCTTTAACATCGAATCCCAATACGTAAAACATCACTCAACACGTCATCAATTTTGGATTCTGCACATCAAGAGCAACGACTAACTATCAACACCGTAAGAATTTTATTTATATTTTTTTTTCTCTCTCAGATGATACAAATTTTTTTTTTATTTAAACAATTGATTGGTAGTTAAGTTGGTGGCGGGTAGTTAAGATTTTAGTTAAGTTGGGTAGGGTTGTTAGGTATAGTTAGTTAGTTTTAAAATTTTCTTGCTAAATTCCTCAGCTATATTTTTTTTATATTATTTTTTTTGTATTTATTTTTATTCTTGTTTTATTGATGTAATAAAATTTATTACTTCTATTGTTAAAAAAAAAAAAATCAAATTAAAATGAAAAATCAAAAAAAAATGAGACCAACGTAAAGTAATACATTGAGGATGAATTAGGTGAGTGCCACGGTGAAATTAAATTCGGGTAATTAGTTTTTTTTTGATATTCCATCTTAGCGGTTAAAACCGATCCAAATATGCTTCCACCCACCCCATACCGTGATGCTTAGCCGCGCAACAACCGCTTCGAAGCCTCTATTTGGATCAATTCTATAGCAAGCATGTTGGGGACGATATTTTTTTTTCATTTATCTTCTTTGATAAAATTTTCATTTTATTTGTTATTTTTTTTTTGATCGATTAAAATTCTGTTTTATTTTGAATACCCTTCCCATCATGCTAACTGTTACAGCGCTTTAGACAACACTACTGAAGTAAAACTTCTAATATATATTTAATATTTATTATATAATATAGAAAAATTATAATATTGAAAAAAAAAATTGGTCACCCTTTGCGTTCTCGAGTGTCACCTAGCCGTTTATGGCTGATGCCACAAGAGGTAACCTTGTAACTTGGTAACTTTTTCAAGGCCAACTAGTCGTAATAGAGAATGTTTATGTATGTGTAACAAAATGGACAAAAAATCATTTTTGAAATCCCTTCGCATAGTAAAAATGGCCTTGAAATATTTAAATTTCAGTTATGTTTGTGTAGTGGGTTTCATCGAAAATTTGTTTAAGTCGCATTAAAACCTGTATTTTAAGCAAATGGGGAAAGAAACGAAGAAAAAATCGGTTTCTGTAATATCTCGTGTGGAATAGAGCTATAATATAGAAAAAAATACATATATAAAATAAATCACACGGACGAATTTTTTTTTTGGTCACCCTGTTCGTTCTGGAGTGAGTAAGTGAGTGAGTGACATAGATGTTATAATATAAAAAAAAAAAATTTTGGTCACCCTGTGCGTTCTCGAGTGAGTCAGTCAGTCACAAAGAAGTCTATATTATGACTTTCCAATTTTCCAGTTTTTCAATTTTCCAATTTTCAAATTTTCCAATTTTCCAAATTATCAACTTTCCAAATTTCCTGTTTTCATATTTTGTTATTTTCTTATTTTCCAATTTTTCAATTTTCCAATTTTTCAATTAACCAGTTTTCCAATTTACCAATTTTCATATTTTTATATTTATATATTCCAATATATTCCAATTTTGTAATTTTCCAATTAACAAATACATATTCAAATTTTCCAATTTTGCAAATTTCGAAATTTGCAATTTTTGAAATTTTTCAATTTTTCAATTTTCCAATTTTTTAATTTTCCAATTAACCAGTTTTCCAATTTATCAATTTTCCAAATTTCCAATTTTCATATTTTTATGTTTTCCTATTTTCCAATTTTCCATTTACCTATTCTCCAATTTTCTAATTTTCCAATTTTCAAATTTTCCAATTTACCAATTTACCAACTTTCCAAATTTCCTATTTTCATATTTTTATATTTTTCCAATTTTCCATTTACCTATTTTCCAATTTTCCAATTTAATAATTTTGCAAATTTCGAAATTTCCAATTTTCCAATTTTTCCAATTTTCCATTTACCAATTTTCCTATTTTATTATTTTCCTTATTTTTTAACCAATTATCAACTAATGTTCCACCTAGGGATTTATGAATTGTCATGGCACATCCTGATACTAAAGGAAAATGATTTCATTTTGCGTTTATTGTTTCGTTCGCCTCGTTCGATTACATTTTTCGTAACGCATTTGCCAGCTTAGTCCCCAAGTCAAGCGTGCCTAAAGAAGTTTTACTTCAAAAATTGTCTTCAATATTAGCTGATCCATCTAGAACATTTAATGACGATGAGACCAATTTTATGCGTTGTCCCAAAACCAAAAGCGTACTGGCCAAAGTTGGAACGAAGAATGTATATGAAGTTGAGCAAGGCTCCTCAAAGAGTTGTCTCACTGTCATGTTCAGTTTCTCGGCCTTGGGATTGATGGTACCACCGATGATCATCTATCCGTATAAACGGATTCCGAATAATATAAGAATGTCAGTTCCAGACCACTGGGGTGTGGGACGAAGCGATAACGGATGGATGACTAAGGAGGTTTTTTTTTAATATATTTCAAATGTATTTTATCCACACATCGTCAAAAACAGTATCGAGTTGCCAATCGTTTTGTTTGTCGATGGACATGTTACCCATCTCACATACGGGTTAAGTATTTTGTGCCAACAACTTCAAATAATTCTAATTGCATTATACACGAATGCCACGAGAATTTTGCAACCTTGTGATGTCTCAGCATTTAAGCCACTTAAGTCAGCTTGGTCAAAGGTTATCTTACAGTGGAAGAGAGAAAATATTGACCGCGTTCTTAATAGAGAAGACTTCGCACCATTACTAAATAAAGCAATAAAGAGAGCAGAGAACCCCGAAAATCATACATGCATGGCCATCAAGATATGCAACCTTCACCTAGATCTTTAATTAGTATCGATAATCAAAGTAAAACAGTCGATTTTAAAAATATTTCAGATATTGTGGGAAGTTTAAAACTACAGGAACTGGAAGAAGTCTCAGAAGAAAATCTAATGAATAAAACACAAGATTTTCAATGTCTTTACGAAATCTATAAGACTCTCCTTCACAACTCTGATGTCAATGCCGCAGTAAATATTCTGGAAATCAATGATTTTGTATTTATGTCTGATGAACGCAATCTGAATTGGGAACCACCTGTAATAAAACAGCAATACGAGCCGTCAGTTTCTGAAGAAATTATTGAGGTAAATCTAGATTCAGTAAACCGTTTAGAACTACAAGAAGCAAATAAAATAAATGATGATCCCAAGACACCCTTAAAAAGTATCGATCAATATATAAGATGGGTCAAAACTCAAAAAAAAAAAATAAACAGGTCTAAAGAAAATGTACCTTTTGTAGTGACTTCATCAGGATATTCAAAAATTCAGGAAGAAAAACGAAAACTAAAAGAGCAAAAAGAACTTGACAAGGAACAGCGGCAGCTTCAGAGAAAATAAAAAATCAAAGAAGAAAATTAAAAAACCAAAAAAATAAATTTCAAACAAAATTACCAAAAAACAACTTCCTGTAAGAAAACTAGCGTTTGAAGGATTTATTCCGTTCGAAGTTTTGGCACAGAATAGTTCGACGGCACTGTTAGACAAAAACATCTCCGTTGTGACAATCCCTAACAGAAATAATCTTAACTCGGAAGATCAAGGAAATAATGAATTCGGTGAACACCCCCCGCAAGAAGTGCAAAGAGTTTCAACAGATAATACTAACGATACGATTATTTTACAAGCAGACGACGTTGATGTGTTGCCTGAAAATGCTAACAATGTTTACCACCTCATATTTACAGCTTCCGGAAAGATGTGTTATCATTGTACTTACAGCATTAATAAAAATAATAAAGGAATTCGCTGTGAAAAGTGTACCGCCGAATTCCATTTAGCATGTGTGAATATAAGCTAAACCTCTCAATTGAACCTTATTTTCTATGCAGATTGTGCCAGAGTAAGAAAATTTAAAGTACTTAAGTGATGAAATCGAAGATATTAGTTATGTTCCTATTATTTATTATATTTTTTATTTGTGATACTGAATTATAATTGTGATATTACCTACTTAGGTTTAACGTTCAATAGACGTCAATATTGAATAAGTTTAACATATATTTAGGTTGAACCGTTAAAACATATTATATGTTGAGGAGATGTGTTAATTTGGAACCTACTTGTTACAGGTGCGACATAGTGTTGAAGTATTTTTTGTTTCTCATGAAGCTAGAGTTACACATAGAACAACATTAAAAAGCAAAGATAAACAAAACCTTCCACTGTTTGGTGAGTACGCATTCTGTTAATAGAAATAACCGTAATATACATTAAAGCAGCAGAAAGGAACTCAGCGATACATACCACAACTCGAAGGCGAAAGGAGTGTAATATTTTGGCAGCCAATTTCTTTTTCTTCATCTTGGAGATGAACAGGCCGTTATCAAAAAGTTGTCTTGACTTACCGCCTAGATATGAGTAAGCAGATTTGACTATAGGTTGCCAAATGTATTCGGATTCGGAGCATTGGCCGTTTAAAACAATTAAACTATCTCGTTGTGTAGGAACAGTTTTGAATTGACAAGTTCGTGTGATGAGTAGGGCGACGAATTTTTCGGATTCTCAGAAATTGGCCCCGACTTACTCTCGGATTCTCAGAAATTGGCCTCGAAAACGTAAACGCCGAATTTTTCAATTTGGATACCCACGAGTATAGAATTCGTTTAAATAGCGGGGCAGCTGAATCCAATATTTTATTTTCGTTATTAAAACTCCTAATTTCTGTATCTGATTTATTATTTGTGTCAAAAATTATTTAAATTAATTTATATTTTTATACATGTTGCATTATTGACGGCACTAAAAAATGATGACATAAAGGCACACGTGCAATTCAAACCGTTCAATATACTCATATTTACACATTGTCGCATACGACACAAATTGTGTCGATGTGTTTCAATAATTTCTTGGAATTCTCGAAGCAATTCGAGATTAATTGAACCCAAAGTAGAAAAACTCATAAAACTTGGGTGAAGTCCAAAATGTGGCCCCTATAATATAACATCCAACTGTCAAAGTGAAGTGCTGATATAAATTTACCGATAAAATTCAAGTATTATTTACCAAACGGTTTACCCAAAGTGCACAGATCTGATTGACATTTCCACTTGGCACAGAATTTGATAAAATCATTCGAATATTTTTATTTAAAATTTATTTTGTTCTGAATATTTTGAAATATCCGATATAGCCTTCCGACTCCATAATCATATGTAATATGCGATGCGATACATTGACTGAGATTTACAACGAATTCATTTGCAGTCGCATGAACGAAATGCATTTTTTACTTAAGACATAAAAATTGAACGACGAAACCAAATTATTGAGAAATTTTATTTTAAAATGTAAATTTATTTTTAGTTGGCATCCATATTTAGCAACCCAATTCACAATATATACGAAACATGTTTGTTGTTGTAACATCTAGTTTAGTTAGCTGAATAAACATATCGTCTAATAATATAAGAGTCAGATGTTTGGTATTAATTCATCGGAAGTGATTCACGAAAAAAATGTTAGAATTTATATTTTATTTTAAAATACACTGTACCTGGTGGCATAAATCGCCTACTCCCAATTGGTGCTTCTGCATACGGTATTCCAAGATAATGTTCAATATTCGGCAACATATTACCCGTATGTCGCTTTATAACACCTTGAACGGTGCCTTTTTTAGTAAAAATTTCACGCGTGTAACTAATCGTTTCGAAGTGATACTGTTGCGTGCGACGAGTCGATTGTGATCGCTCATTGTACGCATAATCATTGGGATAATCTTTGGTTAAGTCACTTTGATCATTTGGCTTGTATGCTCGTGTTACGATTGTAACGCGTAATCCAATTATTAGAACGAATACGTTCAGATTGAGAATTTTCATTGTAGGTTGATTTACAACACACACATTCACACACCACCGTTTACATTTTTCAACACTACACAAATTTTTCACTAAATAATTTTTTTTTCTATTTGCTTTTAAGAAATTCCAAATATTTCACAAATTTTCACTTGAATTTCTAAATTTTTATTATTTTTTTTTTTTCACAAACACGGTTTTATCCACTACGCCATTATTAATACTATACTTGATGGTTTTGCGATATTTTTCTTATTTCTAGGCTATTACAGTTATAGAATTTTAAGATGAAAACACACATCTTTGAATGTCAATTTAATGGATCACAACATATTCCAAAAAAATCAAAACAGAAAATGAAAAAAAAATAAAAATAAAATAAAAATCTCATAAAATTTTTTGTCGACGATTTTTCGTTTTCAACTTTTCCCGATCACACTAAAACGTAGAATCGCACACTTGATCTTTTCTCGTGTTTTCTTATTTTCTTATTTTTTCATTTGTTTACTGATCTTTTTATATGTTTTCGTATAGTATATAAGACGATTGATATACAGTGGATGCTGTAGGATTTGACCTTTCCCATATGCGTTTGTATTCGATATGAGTAGGAGCTCGTTCCGCTCGTTGAGTATGAGTCATAATTAATTATAATTTAGTATGGGCGGTAGACTTTGGGGTTGAATCCAAAAACAAACGCGTAAATTGCACGTAAATTGCGAACCGCGAAAGAGTTGGGAGTGCGTCGATCCCAGAACAGATTGCAAAGATTAAAATCTAAACAAAAAAAAAATATTTAAATCCAATTGAATTAATTGGTCAGCAATATTTGCCTTGGAGTGCTATAACTTTCCTGATAAACTCTACGACTAGACTCTATCTAATAGAAAATTCGTTTATTTAGAATAAATAGAGAGGTTAGGATAAGCAAATGTTCCTTGGAGTACTGTAGATCGAAAGCATAATTTTAAATTGTTCATAGAACCTCCTATAAGCTAGCATGATGTGTGATGCATATTCTGAGATGCTTCTAGGCTGCATATTATATGGAAAAATTCGTATTTTGATCAAATTGAGATAAAACATATTTAGGATAGCCAAATTTACCTCGTAGTACTATAAATCGAACGTACAATTTCCTGAATTTTTTCGAGAAACTCCTTTAAACCAGCATGCAAATTCTGGGAAGCCACAAGGCCCCATCTAACAGAAAAACTCTTTTTTTATCATACTAGGGGTAACTAAATTTTCGGATAAAATACTACAATCCGTGTCTCTAATTGTCGTTTATATAGAGAGGTCCTATCTAATAGAAAACACGTTTATTTTGGCCAAATTAAGAATTCATGGTGTTTACAGCGAAATTTGCATTGATTTTCTACAAATCGAATGTAAAGTACTCCTAAATTTTCCGGGAAATTAATGTAATCCGCCTCCCTAATTGTCGTTTATATAGAGAGGTTTTATCTAATAGAAAAACACGTTGATTTTGGCCAAATTGGGAATTCATTGTGTTTAGGACAGCGAAATTTGCATTGACCTTCTACAAATCGAATGTACGGTATTCATAAATTTTCCGAGAAAATATAGGGTTTTCCAATAGGAATGATATGATTTTTAAGTGACGTTTCGGCCATTTGTAATATGTTATGATCTGTTATTTTTTGTTTCATTGTATTCAGTAATATTTACAATTTCATCATGGTGAGATATACGCAAGAACAACGTTTACAAATTATTCAGTTTTATTATCAAAATAATCGTGCTCGCTATTCGTCGAATTGTTGAAAATTTTGAGCGTATACATTTTCTTTACATAATGTTTAAGTGCCAATAAGACAAAGAAACGCTCGAAGTAATGCAAATATTGCTGCCGTTCAGGCAAGTGTTGCTGAAGACCGCAATTTGTCGATTCCAAGACGTTCCAAGGATTGGGACCGTCTTAAACCACCATCCTGGCGGATTTTGAGAAAGGATTTGAGTTTGCATCCGTATAAAATTGTTCTCACTCAAGAACTGAAGCCATTAGACCACCGTAAACGTCGGAATTTGCTGATTTTGCCTTGGAACAACTTGAAAACGATAACGATTTTTTTAAGAAAATCATCTTCTCCGATAAGGCTCACTTTCATCTGAGTGGTGCGGTAAATAAACAAAACTGTCGATTCTGGTGCGAAGAAAATTCACAAATTATTCCTAAAAAACATTACATTCACCTAAATTGACAGTTTGGTGTGGTTTTTGGTCTGGTGGAATCATCGGACCGAATTTTTTTCAAAATGAGGCTGGTAACACCGTTACTGTCAATGGAGATCGGTATAGATCGATGATAGTCAACTTTTTATGGCCGAAATTGGAAGAAGTTGATCTTGACATCATTTGGTTCCAACAAGACGGGGCTACGTGCCACACAGCAAATGCAACAATTGAATTATTTCGAGAAAAGTTTCGAGGTTCGATTATTTCAAGAAATTGTGATATTGAATGGCCTCCAAGAAGTTTTGATTTAATACCATTAGACTATTTTTTGTGGGATTATTTGAAATCATTGGGCTTTAGCAATAAAACAAACTCTCTTCAAGCTTTACAAGCCAATATTGAACGTGCTATTCATGTAACTTGTTTTAGTGGAAACATACAACTTGATTTAGTGGAAAAAGTGCTCGAAAATTGGGTTCATCGAATTCGTTCCTGCAGAAGAATTCGTGGAGTGCATTTGAATGACGTTTTATTCAGAACTTAATAGTATCGATTGTAATTCACATTAAATAAAAAACATTTCAATTTCCTTAACAATTAGTGTGTTTTTTTTAAGAAATCATATCACTCTTATCGGAAACCCCTTTACTATAATCCGCCTCCCTATTTGTCGTTTGTACCCGGTAAAAAATTTGGTTTAATTTTAAAACTTTTCCTAAAACCTTCTAAGTTTAGCAAATTTTTAAGATATTATAATTCCAAATTTTAAAACTTTAAAAAGTTTCAATGAAATACCAAAATTTTGAATTTTAAACATATTAGTTTATTTAACTAAACAAAACTAGAAACAAAACAATTTTATATAGCAAAAAATTTTAGAAAACCCAAAAGTTCAATTCTGAGAACTTAAAGTTTGAATTATTTAACTAATTTTATTTTTAAACAAAAGAAACTTATTTTACACTCCTTAAGTTTTAAATTTTAAACTACAGTTTTTGTCAATCAAGAATTATAAATAACCTAAAACAATAGACTAAAAACGAAACAATCATTTAAAATTAAATGCGAATTTAGCTTGTAGATTAACAAACACTCTCACGAAAAGTTTAAATTTTAGTATATACTAGTTTCAAATACCACTATATATATAGTACGGGGATCCCCCAATTATGTGCACAATAATAAAATTAATTAAACTGTTTCTCTCTTCTTTAAATAAATTATAAAACTTCGAGTAAGAAGAGCCAAGCCATACCAAATTTATTCCATAAAATCTAACGGATGTATTTTTTCATGTGCTTAGCCATTTTTATTGTGATTTTTGTTAGGAACAGTTGTGTTATGTATAAAATATTATGTTTGTAATTTATGAAATAGTTTTACTTTTATGTTATACATATAATTAAATGAAATATAGTTTTATAAAATAAACAAGAAACAAGTGCAAATAATAAAATATCGTATGTGAATTCTATGTTTAATGAAACATTAAAGTGTGCAAAATTAGTTCGTCGTAAGCGTTGATTTCGATTTGTGTTCATTAAAACTACCGCTGCGTAAATATTAAAATTTTAAATAAAAAAATATTAGGCCACCTATTTCAAATCGGATTATTATATCAAATAAATATAAATCTTTATTTAATTCTGTTGCATATTTCCCGAGGGTGTAGTGATAACTTTTGTCAGGAGCTCGTGAATAAGGTAACAACTTATTATCTATCCATAAATAATAAGCAGCAAAATATATATAATACATCCAAAATATTTTTCTATTGCAGATCGATATTAGGATAACAGTACCGTACATCCAGCTGATTTTGTTTATTACGAAACAGTTCAATACGAGAGAAGCATGCAATGGCCGTCGCTCCGTGATCACTCTTAAGAAGTAATGTTTTTATTTTGCATGTATTTGATCACTTTTCATGAAAAAACATAAAAACATAAAAAACATAAAATGGCATGAAAATAAGTAACGAAAATAAGTTTTTTATTATGCAGGTGTTACTGGAACATTCACATTTTAATTGAAATTTTTCTGCGTTTCAGAATTTTTGAAGTAAAACTTCTTTAGGCACGCTTGACTTGGGGACTAAGCTGGCAAATACATTACGAAAAATGTAATCGAACGAGGCGAACGAAACAATAACAATACACAACAACAACAATAAACGAAAACGAAATTATTTTCCTTTAGTATCAGGATGTGCCATGACAATTCATAAATCCCTAGGTGGAACATTAGTTGATAGGATACCATTTTATTTTAATAATCGGTTAAAAAACTTGCAAAATAAGAAAATAGGAAAATTTTTAAATGGAAAATTGAAAAAATTGGAAAATTTTAAAGTTAGAAATTTGCAAAATTGGAAAATTTGTAAATTGGAAAATTATAAAATTGGAAAATAGTTAAATAGAAAATTGGAAAATAGGAAAATATGAAAATTTGGAAAATTGGTAAATTGGAAAACTGGTAGATTGGAAAATTGAAAAATTTGAAAATAGGAAAATAAAAAAATATGAAAATAGGGAATTCGGAAAGTTGGTAAATTGGAAAATTTGAAAATTGAAAAACTGGAAAATTGACTTCTATGTCACTGACTGACTCACTCGAGAACGCATAGGGTGGCCAAATTTTTTTTTCCTTATTATAACATTTATGTCACGCACTCACTTACTCACTCCAGAACGCACAGGGTGACCAAAAAAATTTGTCCGTATGATATATTTTATATATGTATTTTTTAATATATTACAGCTCCATTCCACACGAGGTATCACTGAAACCGATTCTTTCTTCGTTTCTTTCCCCGTTTGCCTATGATACAGGTTTTAATGCGACTTAAATAAATTTTCGATGAAACCACATTACACAAACATAAATGAAATAAAAAATATTTCAAGGCCATTTTTACTATGCGAAGAGATTTCAAAATTGATTTTTTTGTCCATTTTGTGACACATACATAAACATTATCTATTACGACTAGTTGGCCTTGAAAAAGTTACCAAGTTACAAGGTTACCTCTTGTGGCATCAGACATAAACGGCTAGGTGACACTCGAGAACGCACAGGGTGACCAATTTTTTTTTCAATATTATAATTTTTCTATATTATTTTATAAATATTAAATATATATTAGAAGTTTTACTTCAGTAGTGTGGTCTAAAGCACACTTAATTTTTTTTTTATGTTTCCCAACAGCCAAAGAGGCGACTGGATACAACTTTTGACAGGAGCTTACAACTTAAGTAATAACAATTCATGCATAAATATTAAGCAGCTAATAAATATTTATTTTTTGTAACATTTGCAGAACGATTTTACACTTTCACTAACAATCATTCGCTAAATTCATTTTCTTCAGTACCAAGCAGTATATTATGTTGAACATACGTGGACTTTTCTGACAGGATAACATCACTATCAGTTCATGAGTGTCAAACCGTAGGCTGCTTATTTGGATTTTGGTATGTTATTTAGCCCACACTTGCGGTTCAAAACCACAAAAAGGTAAAAACTGTATACAAGTAATTAAAACGTATTTTTAGTAGGAAACGTATTAGTCTTCAGCACCATAAAGATCTATTAAAGCATCTTAGTGAAAGTGTAATGATTTAGCTATACTTATTATTAAAATAAATTCACATTTATGGATCTTTTAAATGTAGTTTGGACCGTTTATAGCACTCCAAATATTTTTAATAATAATCCAGTTTTCTATCAAGCTCTTGATACATAGATTTTCTATCCGATTGCAAAATAATAAGTTAATAACGCTTAAAACACTCCTTTAATATTAATTTCTTGTTATATAATTCTATATTTATTGGTTCTACGGTTAACCAAAATTAAAATTTGATTAAATTAATCGATTTTTTTATTTGTAATTTCTAGTATTATCTATAACGTAACACTGTGGGCAGAAAATAGTAAGAATTTGTTCATAATTTTAAAATTCTTTATTTATTTCTCCAAATCTATTTCGTCGTCCTCAAAGAAATCCCCCCGGCCTCAATACACTTGTGCCAACGTTTTTTCCAATCATCGAAACAGTTGTTAAAGTCAATTTCTAGAATACCCTCCAATGCGCGTAGCGATTCACGTTTAATGTCTTCAATTGACTCAAAACGGTTTCCCTGGAGCGGTCGTTTCAGTTTGCTGAACAGCCAGAAGTCTCACGGAGCTAAATCAGGCGAATACGGTGGTTGCGGAACGATATGGGTGGAATTTTTGTCGAAAAAATCACGTAAAACCAATGCAGTATGAGAAGGTGCATTATCGTGGCGCAAAACCAAGAGTTGTGAACCCATAACTCCGACCTCTTTTTACGAATAGCTTCGCGCAAACGACGCATAACACTCAAAAAGTATTCCTTGTTGTCAGTTTGGCCGGTCGGAAGAAATCCGGAGTGCACCACACCTCGAAAATCGAAGAAAACTGTCAACATCACCTTGATTTTTGACTTGCTTTCACATGGTTTTTTCGGCTTCGGCTCACCTTTGGCACGATATTCAGCCGATTGATCGTCTGTTTATCTAAACGTTTCGGCATCACAAAATTGATTCCGCACACAAAATTTAATGAAACTTCTTTGTTGAATAATTTCACTCATTGTAAAAAAAGGCAAGCGTATACTAAACACTAATGTCTATTTAGATGTGACATTTGTCACAGATGTCACTGACAGTCATACCAACATAAAAAAAAATATTTCGACGAATGGTTTAAATTAAAAAGTCTTACTACTTTTTGCCCACAGTAGTATACCTAAAATAACAAAGTTTCTAGCTATATATTTTTAAGATGTTATACAAATATAATAATGTTACAAATTTTCTTAATTGTCGCATTCGAGGATATATTTTATAAATGCATGTCTTCAAAATTTCGCGACGAAGAATCGCTTGTACGAGATTAATCTTAGTTAAGTAAAATAAATATTAAATCTAAATTATTTTTGATTATGCATAATATACTTAAGAACAATTTAAATAAAAATCTTTTGTTAAATCGATTTAAACAATTCGTTTTGATTAAGAAACAAACGAAAAAATGAAAATGTTAAATAAAATATTTTTTATACCAACACATTATTTTGTGGTATCTGGCTTTTGTTTTGATATTGGATGTAACTTCCCAGCCCCGTTAACTAAAATCAGCCGTCTTAAATATGAAACGAATATCGTATATAAAATAGAACTTCTAGGTTTTGGAATTAATCACTTTACCGCTTATTTTTTAACTGAATTCGACGAAAACGAAACCGTTCAAGTTAAAATTAAGCATAAATATGTTTCAATTTTAAACAGTAAATATGAAGTTTTAATCTTTTAAGTGTCCTTTATAAACCAAAATTTCTTCTTTATAGACTTTTTATTATTATTTTAAAAATATTTTATTTTAATTTAAAACTATAATATCTTTCATAAAAACTTTAATAAATAGGTTTTAAACCGGCGGGTTTAATTTTTGACCCTTAATTTTTATTTAAAAAACTTTTGGGATTACATGGAAAACGATTAAGTTCGATTTTTAAACCTATAGAGTGCAAAAATACAAATAAATAAGTTTTCTATTTAAACCAAAAATTTCTATTTTGCAGAAATTTCTTCATGAATTTAAAACGAATCGGTTTCAATGCCAAACTTATTTGACTTAAAACAAGACTATTTAAGCAAAAATTCCAGATATGTGTGTGCATGTTATCAAACTATTAAAAGTTTTACTTTTAATCTAGAAAGGTTTACAGCCTATATGCAGCCAAAAAAGTTTTAAATTTTAACTTTATTTTTTACCGTGATATAGAGAGGTCCTATCTAATAGAAAAACCCGATTTTTTGGCAAAATTGGGAATTCATGGTGTTTAGGACAGCGAAATTTGCATTGATCTTCTACAAATCGAATGTAAAGTACCCCTAAATTTTCCGGGAAATTACTGTAATCTGCGTTTCTAATTGTCCGTTATATAGAGAGGTAATATCTAATAGAAAAACCCGATTTTTTTGCCAAATTGGGAATTCATTATGATCTTCTACAAATCGAATGTAAAGTATTCCTAAATTTTCCGGGAAAACACTACAATCCGCCTCTCTAATTGTCCTTTATATCCCGCATGAATCCCCAGAAAAACACGTTTATTTTGGAAATCCGGGGTGTATAGAACAGTCCCGGGAACATGGAAATTTGAGAAACCCGTACATGTGATTTATAGAAGATCAATGCAAATTTTCCAATCATAAAAATGCGTTATATCGAGGCGTTCTACGAAAATACGTTATATCGAGACATTTTATAAACAAGTCTACATATGTTTTGTTATTGTTGCTTGATAAGACAGATTTCACTAACGTTGTTACCAAATATCCCTAGTTTGAGATGCTTCATCTGATTGTGCTCTAATTACACGAATACTACATTTTAGTTATCGAAATATACAAATCCAAGCATTTTGAATGATAAAACCATAATACACCCAAGAAAATCTGAAAATTATAATTCTGTAAATTTATCGAGAAGGGTAAACGTAAATGAAGACAGTCCGAAAATCATACCGAAAATGACGCTTAAAAAAATGGTGTGCATCTACAATAAATACGACAAAAAAACGTTTTAGCCCAAAAAATCACAAGAAACATACTTACAACTAATTTGCTTAGCATTTTAACAATGATTATTACAATTACAATGAAAATTGTGTGCGGAATTGCATATTTGATAACTATGTGCATACACTATACATTCTTCAGTGGCATGGGGTTAACGCTTCTCTTGCATGATATGATTATGCTTGTTGCGGAGCGACGAAACTATTAGACGCCTGGTTTCGAAACTATTAGACGCAAGTATGCTTATGTGGTCGTCTCTTTAGACACACCCTGAGTCTAATTTGTTTATTTCTGATCCGAATAACTGCTGGCGGTTAGTGACTGATTCACCTACTACAGCGGCCGTTGTTTTCCTTGGCATTACGAACACGTATTGATTTAGTGCGAGCAGTTTTATCCAAAGATTCGATGTAATTAGACTTGTGTTGTTGTGGGAATTGTTATGCAACAGATCATTGAGACATCATTGGTAATATTGCATTTAGATATTTCATATGTTCGTAGGTTTCCAATAAATACGGCTAGCTCAAGGGAGGTTTTCAAAATTGATAATACGTGTAGTTCCGCTATAGGTTTGCCATTTATGATTTCGCTACAACCCCTTCTGGATGTTTTTAATTGCTTGTACTGTGATGTTTTGCTGTGTTTGAAAAGTTGTACTGTATTATCAATTACTGAGGTTTGATTCTTTATTAGTAGTAATAAATGATCCTTATTGGTTTCTATAGTTTGGAAATGTTTTTCACAATGATTTGCTTCTCTCTTAGTTAATATTCCGAACATGTCACCCGTTACGCTCTTCTCACATCTTCATTTGGTGATAGCAATAATTGATTCCGATCATATTCTAGTGACGTAAATTAAAATTCCCTATATTTATTTCTCAATGGATTTTGCCACGCATAATTGGAAGCTCACCTAGCCGTTCTGCTTGAGTTGTTTTGTTTCCGCAATTCGTATTTAAGGTATATCGTAAAACCGAGGCCCATCCCATTGCAATTAGCTCCATCTTACCGATTTCCTCGAGAAGTATGCCGGTGGCATGGTTGAAATTCTCAATCTGCATAGGTTCTGTAGCGCTGCTAATGAGACAGCTGCTGCTCATCAATGCTAACAAAGTCAGGTGAATCTTCTTTTCGCTTGTCTGTCTGGTTGGCGTTCAATTGAGCTGTTGTTGTTTCTAGATGTTGTTAGTTTTGCAACTGGTTTTCGTTTGTGTTGCTTATTTGGTAGCTTTGCACAGTTTGGTAACTGGGCGATATTCTGATTGCATTTTATTGACGCAATCCGAACCAATCCATCTATATTCAGTATTCACCTCCTGTGCTCACCCCATTTTCCAACGCACAGATGGCAAAGGTTCTTCCTTTATTAGAACGATATTCCTCCGTACAGCTAAATTGGGTTGAGTTCTTTCCCATTTCGTGCGTTTTTGTGACTGCTGCGCAGATGTTATTAACTCCAAGTTTTCCGGATTGTCCAGGACCGTCAATTCTCGAGAGAAACATGCTTCTATTTGGAACGTCATTGTTGTTACATCTTCAAATGTTAATACGGTTTTCCATGTATATGTGAAGATAGTCCAAATTCCATCCCCGAAAAATGCGATGGCAACACTAACTATAGCTATCATGACATTTTTTATACTCTCAGCCCAAAAAATCACGACATTTTTACTCTCAGCCCCGAAAGTTTACTGTTATGACAGCTAAAACTATCATGACACAAACATTTTTCTGGGCTGAGAGTAAAAATATTGCATATTTTGGTGAAGGAGGAATATATAAAGTTATTTTTGATTTTCGCTGTTGGTATATTTGGCGTTTTTACTTTACGTATACATCGAGAAAATCAGGTAAGGAGTATAAATTTTGGAAATTTTTTTCCAATATTTTTTTGTATTTTTATTTGCTTCGTCAACCTTACAGACACAGATCAAAGAGTTTTCATCGCTCTTATCGCTTCTTCTGATAGTGCCACAAATGTTAAAAAAATCAACTATCAGTATATACAAAATATTTTTTAATGTAATTTTAATTCGTTGTATACCTTAGAGAATGGGGGCCCCAAACACCCCTTTTCCACAATTTATACAATTCTTCAAGTGTCAAACTAAGTAAAAAAAAATTGAAAAAATTTCAAAATTTTCCTGGAAAAATTGCAAAATCTAGATTTATTGCTATGATTGTTAATTAAATATCGCAATAGTATACATAAACATGTATAGTATTGCCTTAAGCAACTTTCTCGATTTTCAAGGATGGTAATTTGGGCTATCTTTTTTCATCCTGTTGTAGTAACCTTCAAATTTCTGGTTTTGGAGTTGCAATCCTTTTGCTCTGTTGTTTAAACACCCGATCCGCACCAACAAAGTTTGTCCCGTTGTCCGAATAGATATCGGTACACAATCCACAGCGTGACGTTAATCAGCGATACTCTGCTATAAAAGCCTATGTTATTAGTCCACTTACTACTATATACTTCCACATGTATAGCCTTCCTGGCCATGCACACAAATACTGCAATTGTATACAGTCAGTCGTTTTCATACGACGGATAAAAATCCGGGATTTTTCTATCCCATCGTTTTAACCAATTACAGCACATAAATTATACAACAGACATGCCTCATTTCATACAAAAAAGTTGAAATAAGGTGAAAAAAAATCTGGGATAGAAAAATTCGAGATTTTTATCTGTCGCATGAATACGACTTCATTGGTGTTTGATTGAATCTGAAACACGTAACACATTTCTGTATGATGTGTCGTGACAGATTTCTAATGATCCAGAACTTGATGAAAACGTTTGTTAATGTTATTTTTCTGCTTCCATGAAGTGTTATTGTGTTATGTGCGCACTTATCCAATGTTCTTTCTTTCCGCAATGAATGAATTTCTTTTTCTAATTATTTCGGCTTCCGCAAACTTCGGTTTTGGTACTGCTACATCCAACAAACGAAGTTGAAGTTCTTTAAGCGGTTGCTGTGAGACAAATGATATTTTCCACACTGTCCTGCCTGTTGTAAGATTGTGTTTTTGAGAATATTGATGGCCATGCATCTGAGTTTTCCTGCCAACAGGTTGGTCCTTCCCATCAAATTGAGCTTGGTGGCTCGATGGTAGCTGTTGTTGATCCTCTTGTTGCTAAATCAGCTGGGTTTTATCAGCCGAGGTAAATTATCTCGATCTAAGGCACTCGAATAGCTACAAAGGTTGCTAACTTTGTGACGTCAGTTGTTATCCAGCCCAAAGGTAGTTCATGGTATTGTTGACATATAATACTAGAAGCTCGGATCACAGCTGCGCTGTATTTAGTTTTTGTCTTGGAAGAACGTTGCTGCTGTTGCCCAATAGATGGCTGCTTTCAGTTTGTGTTCTTTTATGGGTTATGAATGATTTTTTTGTTCTGGTGATTAGAATGCATCCAGATTTGCCGAACTTTATTTCCGCATCTGCTGGTAGCACGAGCTTGTGTGTTCGCCACCTCAAGATGATATTAATTACGTCACTTTGAATTTTGGGGCCGTTCCTCAATATGTCAGTAAGCGATAGTTCCGAAGCGGTTTTCCTTGATGCGTCGAAAACCAGCTTCTGTTTTATGGTATTATTTTCGTTGTTAATCACTACATAATGTGGTATGTAGTAAGTGTGACTGCAACAGTAGCATATTTTTAATTAAAAAAATTCACAATAATTTGAAAGATAATTGAAAAGCCCACCCTCATTATAAATGAGCTCTATACTCAAAATGAGGTGTATGGTTCGCAAAATTAAAAATTGTACCAAATAAATAAATAAATATACTCATTTATAAGGGCGACGCGAAAATAGTAATTCTCAACAATATACCCTGGCCAGATCCATTAAATATCGAGTTTGGAGATATTCGAGGAAATTTCAAGTCATTCAAGCCAAGCTAGATGGGCTATTCTATGGCCAGCTGTATGAATTAAGTTTGTCTCGAGTAGAATAGTCAATGGCAAATTTTACGATAATTGAAAGCAAAGTTTTTACATTAGATCCACATGAATGGGATCCATTCAGAACGGCATAATTTAAAACAACATTTTTCAAAACGGCATATTTAAAAACGGTTTAAGGTACGAAACGCCTGTTTTTGTTTGTTTCGGCTACGTATGCTGTTTTGAAATATGCAGTTTTGATTGCAATTATGTACCTTAACATAATTGCAATCAAAACTGCATATTTCAAAACAGCATACGTACAAAACCGCATTTTTCAAAATGCTATTTTCCAAAATGGCTGTTTTGTACCTATATCATTTCGAAATATGCCATTTTGAAAAATGCCGTTTTGAAAATAAACGTTTTGTACCTATGTATGTCGTTTTGAATTATGCCATTTGGTGAAATTCCGTTTCGAAAAATGTTTTTTACAAAAATGTCGTTTAAAGAACTGCCGTTTTAAAAAATACCGTTTGAAAATTATCGGTTTGTATGTCATTTTGTCGCCTCACAAATCACACCGCCTCCACAAGTTCTCAATCTTGGTAACAGGAATGGGTGAAACAAGTAACCTAGGTGTGGGGCGGGTCATGCTAAATAGTGGCGGATGTGTCGGCTCAAAGTGTTATGCGAACCGTGCCGATGACCAGCCAGGCTAGGGACGCATCAAAAAATAATTGCCTAGTCCTAAACGGAGCCCTCTGGATACCTGGCGATCTCCAGTTGTATGTAGCCTTTACACGTACTGCACGGGCGGACCAACATTTCTCCGTTACTCGTGAGAATCAAATGGAATCCAAAACTAAAAACAAAAAAGAAATGTCAAGCACTTTCAAATGCTGGGGGAGACAGGGGGCCTAGGACTCCTGCCGTCGGTGTGGCTAAGACTGGTTCCGAGGCTTGCAAGCCAGGAACTAGCGGTAGCGGGAAAAAAGAGACGGTCGTTGCTCCTTCGGTTCGGAGATACAGGGCTAGGCGTTCAACCTTCCGTGTATTGAACAGACTGGCTACAGTCCCGGAGGAGCAATGGACGGAGGAACAGAGGCAATCGGTTAAGTGGACAAAGAATCACATTGCCGATGCAACTAAAGAAAAAAAGAGGATCTTGGGTCTAAGAGACACAGGTCTAACGAGGAGAAGCATGAAGTTTTGGATCCCGATAGGAAACGGGCCAGGCTTCAGGAAAGACAACAGTCGCAAAAGGGGCTTAAGCTCTTCAGCGTCGTTGTGAAGGAGGGGTACATGATGCTAGGCATCAATTGGCTAAGACATTGTGTATATTTTTAATATAAAAGCTTAAAATATTTTTCATATATTTGCTGTGTAAGGACGTCAATTGATTTACGTCAATCCAGTTGGAATAGTAAAAAATTGGAATCCGTGGAATTTGCCTTATAGTTTTAGTTATAAATTTATAATACAAAAAAATATAAGTGTAATACAATTAATTGGGAATTTCTAAATTTCTAATGTAGTGTGTTTTATACTGTTTAAAGCACTGGGCTGAGTTATACAATTTTAATGCCACTTTGTAAAATTTTAATATAACTTGCATCAGTTTTAACAAAATATTCCGTTAAAGTTTAATGTAAACTATACAATAAAAATTAATACAATTAGCATTAATATCTAAAATAATGCAACTTGTGCATTAGTTTGTTATGCAAGCTGGCGCTGGACCTATATGAAAAGCAATTTGCATTACATAGTCTATATTTTTTTCAACTGTGCATGTTTGTAATCCGAATCTTCCGACAGGAAACTGGAAGATTGTCAAGCAGGAGGATCGTAAGGGTAGTTTTAGACCATCTATCATGGTGATCAACAAGGAATCCCTGGCTCCCCTGGCAAAAATAGAAGGGGTTATAAACTTCGGCTTTGGTTCCATTACTCAAGGTGTTCAGAAAGGACGAATTCGGAGTAAAAACGAGTACTGCGCAGCCCGAAAAGGGGGAGGAAGAGGTCCATCCTGGAAGAGGAACCGTGACGAGTGGTATATCAGAGGAGATACAGTTAGTGGCGAACCCTAATGAGGAGCTTACTAGCGAACTTCGTGACCGACTATTCGTTGGCAGGGGGAAGAGACTCCGATGTGGTAGATTTGGACCTATTTAAGTTTAAGGACTGCGGGGGGAGTGAAAATGAGGATATTGTCGACTCCGTCGGGTCCAATTAATCGACGTAGCCCGGCTGTCGTAATAATGTAAGTGTTTGTTAACAATGATCAGGTTTGTGCAGATAAAGTTACATCATACCAAGACTGCTTCGGCAGCGCTAATTCTCAGACTTGCTAAGTCAGGGGAGGAAATAGTTTTGATCCATGAACCTTGGATCAAAAATAACGAGATCTGTGGTCTGCGAACGAAGGGGTACACCATTTTTTACGCTTGTGGGACGGAAAAGAACAGATCATGTATACTGGTGGGTAATAATATAAATGCTTATTTACTTCCACAGTATTGCAATGGGGACATAACTGCGGTCTGCATAGAGACGGAGGTAAGGAGATTCTGGCTTGCAGCCGCATACTTGAACCGTGAGAAGCTAGTGCCGCCAGATATACTGGGGGCACTTGTTTGCGACGCGGAAAGGAGGAAGGTGGGAGCTATCCTGGGGTGTGACGCGAATGCGCACCATACCATCTGGAGCATCTCGGACATCAATGATAGGGGTGAGCCACTTTTCGAATTTATTTTAAGAACTAACCTTACTATTAGCAATATAGGTCAGGAACATATTACTCTGGTCTCTGAGTCTATTTTACAGGTGATCAGGGAATGGTGAGTGGCGAAGGAGCATTCCTTCTCCGACCATTTTAACGATTAAGCTCAATCTCCAAATTACAAATCAATACGTGTTCAGAAATCCCAGGAGGACAGTATGGCGTATATATAGGGATGTATTAGAAGGCATTATTCCATCTAGAGTTCCAGGATTCCCCGACACGGGTAGTGAACTGGACTCAATGGTGGATCTCTATGAAAGAAGCCTGCCCATTAACAAATCTGAGGGGAAAGCGAAAACCTGTCTGGTGGACCTCGACACTTGCGGAGTGCCGAAAAGCTTGTGGGTCTGCTTTCAACAGAGCGAAAATATCTAGAGAAATGCAAGACTGGGTCTTCTAGAAGGAATGCCTCAGAGTTTACAAAAAGAGAAACAAGGAAAGCGCAAAAGAAGTCGTGGAGGAGCTTCTGTCATAGAATTGAAGGGATCTCGGAAACCTCGCGCTTAAGAAAGATTCCTTCCACTAGTCCAGCTGTTCCAGGCTATCTGATAAAACCTAATGGCGAATGGTCGGTGTCTAGTGAAGAGACTCTTGATCTTTTGATGGAAACTCACTTCCCTGGAAGTGAGATGTGTCAACTGTGGGGCCTTTGGATGACTGCGAGACTAGAAATGACTGCGGAGTCCAACTGTTACGTATATAAGATCTTCTGAATACACGGAAGATAAAATGGGCTATTAAAGGGTTTATTCCCTTTAAATCAGCTGGCCCGGATGGGATTGTACCAGCAGAAATTCAAAAGAACTCGGAGGTCTTGCTTCCCTGACTGGAATTTATCTTCAAAGGGTGTCTGAAGCTGGGGTACATCCCGATGAAATGGAGGGAAGCTAGAGTGATTTTATCCCTAAAGCAGGTAGAAGCTGGCACAGCAACCCTAAGGACTTAAGACCAATATCTCTGTCATCCTTTCTGTTGAAAATAATGGAAAGGCTGCTGGACGTCTATATTCGGTCGAGAATTGTACGCAGAAACTGGGCACAATCTCAGCATGCGTACCATAAGGGTAAATCCGTGGATACGGTATTACACACCTTGGTTCGTGGAATTGAGAAGACACTGGATTTTCAAGAATTCTCGTTGGTGGCGTTTCTCGATATCGAGGGCGCTTTCAACAATGTGAACCACATTGTTACCAATTATGGAAGGATTGCTTCCACTTGAGGTCGGAGACACAGTAACCAAGCTGATTGATCACTTACTAGGAAGCAGAAGGGTCATAGCGAGGATGGGGGAAGTTTCCATCAGGAGACGGGTCGTTCGGGGAACACCCCAGGGAGGTGTCCTCTCTCCCCTTCTTTCTAATGTAGTAATCAATGGACTACTACTGGAACTGGAGGGGGAAGGAGTAAGTGTGGTTGCTTATGTCGATGTCGTAGCAATAGCTGTCTCGGGTAAGCACCTGGGTACAATGAGGGATATGATGCAGAATGCGCTATCAATCACTGTGGGTTGGGCCAGTAGATGTGGATTGGGGATTAACCCAACTAAAACAGAGCTGGTCCTTTTCACTAGGAAATATAAAATTCCGGCAATGCTTCCACCAAGCCTGAATGGTACTAGGCTGGTCCTTACTGAAAAGGCGAGATTCCTAGGGATTCTTCTAGACAGTAAGCTCAGCTGGAAACCAAACACGATAGAAAGAGTGAAGAAGGCTACTGTGGCACTCTACTCTTGTAAAAACGCCATTGGAAGGAAATGGAGCTTAAAACCGAAACTGGTACACTGGCTTTATACGGCAGTGGTAAGGCCCGTACTGCTGTATGATGTGAGTGTATGGTGGCCAGCTCTGGAGAAACTATCATACAGGAACATGATGGTGAAGTGCAGCGGGCAGCCTGTCTGCTCATTAGTGGGGCGCTGAAAACGACCCCCACTAGTGCCTTAGATGTCATGCTTTACCTTCTCCCGTTGGATATCCTTGGTAAACAAATGGCGGTCAATAAGGCCGCCCGGCTATCAGTGACTTTGGGGTGGAAGTGCCTGCAACAAGGTCACTCAACTATAGTCAATTCTGTGAGGCATGGCTTGGTGAATTTGGACTATAACACCCCTGTTGTGCTTTGGCAAGCTTTTTAATGTGATTCTCCCCTCTAGGGAGGATTGGAATAGTGTTCCATTATGGAGACCGGGACAGTTAATTTCTTCACCGAAGGCTCCAACCTCGATGGTAGAGTGGGAGCTGGTGTATTCCGTGGGGAATTAAATGTAAGTTTATCTTTTAGTCTGCCTGATTACTGCAGTGTGTACCAGCCTGATGTTATAGCGATTGAAGAGGTCATGAACTGGTTGAAGCATAATGTGATATCGTTAACTGATATCACTATCTATGTGGAGACTCCTGCTCTCTTCCTTTGCTCGTGTCCTGCACTAGCTGGCAGAAGACATGATCACTTGGGCAAATACACTATGGATAGCCTCAGTGATCTCGAAAGCTGTAATGTGCGAGATCTTTTACGCTACATTAATAGTACTAAATGGGTTTAGGGAGTTTATGATGTCGGATCCTGTGGTATCACAATGGGCCAATAATTGACCTAAGTGTGCGATAGCAACCACTGAAACCTAACCTAACCTAACCTATGTCGTTTTGAAATATGCAATTTTGAAAAATGAATTTTTAAAAATGCCTTGTGTGAAATGCCGTTTTAAAAAATGTTGTTTGGAAAAAATGTCGTTTCGAAATATGAAATTTTGAAAAATGCCGTTTTGAAAAATGTTTTTTAGGAAAATGTCGTTTTCAGAACTGCCGTTTTGAAAAATACCTGTTTGAAAAATATCGTTTTGTATGTCGTTTTGAAATACGCAATTTTAAAAAACGCCTTTTTATAAAATGCTATTTTGTAAAAAGCCGTTTTAAATAATGGTATTTAGAAAAATGTCGTTTGGAAATATGCCATTTGGGAAAATGCCGTTTTGAAAAATGCTGTTTTGTACCTATGTCGTTTTGAAATATGCAATTATGAAAAATGCCGTTTTAAAAAATGTCATTTGCTGAAATTCCGTTTTGAAAAATGACGTTTTGTACCTACGTAAGTCGTTTTGAAATTTGCTATTTTGAAAAATTCCTTTTTAAAAAATTTCATTTTTGGAAAAAGAGAAAAATTTTGTTTTGAAAAATGCCGTTCTGAGAAATGCTGTTTTGTATACCTATGTTGTTTTGCAATACGCAATTTTGGAAAATGCCGTTTTAAAAAATGCCATTTGGTGAAATTCCGTTGTGAAAAATGTGGTTTTGTACCCTATGTATGGCGTTTTGAAATTTGAAATTTGGAAAAACGACTTTTTATAAAATGCCATTTTGTGAATATCGTTTTGAAGAAAGTTTTTTAGAAAAATGTTTTTTGTAAAAATGTCGTTTTAAGAAATGCCGTTTTGAAAAATACCGTTTTGAAAAATGTTGTTTTGTATGTCGTTTTGAAATATGCAATTTTGAAAAACGCCTCTTTAAAAAATGTTATTTTGTGAAATGCCGTTTTAAAAATGCTGTTTAGAAAAATGTCGTTTTAAAATATGCCATTTTGAAAAATGCCGTTTTAAAAAATGCTGTTATGAAATATGAAATTTTGAAAAATACCATTTTTTCTGTCTTTGTAGAAATAAATGATGCCTGAGAGCCAGGGTCAATAAATGATTTAACGAGCAGGCGCTTGTTGTTAATGCAATTATAGCTGTGGGTTTTATCACAGGACCCATTTGAGTTGTTACATAAATCTTAGATACCTGCTATTTCTCTGCCTTCTGATCACACATGTTTTGCTGATAAACAGTTTCTGCATACTTTATGAAGCATCATCACTTGTAAACTTTTGATGGAATTTAATTTGCTAAATCTTCCGCATTCATTGATTTTGTGTCCATCTCTGCAGTAACCACAGATGCTTGTTCTTGTTAGAAAGAGCCTTTTGACCATTTAATTTTTTTTGTCTCGTGTTGTTGTGGAGGTTGCGGGTTTCATTATTGGGTTTTGGTTGCTATTGGCGTCTAGCGATTTAAATATTCCTTCCAATAATTTTAAAAATTCTGTTATTGTGTGGGATTCTCTTGGATTTGCAAGGGATATTTTATAGAGTCGTCTCGACTCGCTGTCCAGCGTCCTCATTGTTTTAGTTATGGAAAGGATTATTATTGAGTTGAATTGCATTAATGTAGCATAGAGATTTCTTAGGGCTATACTGCCGAGTCTGTGTTTAAATTTGTTTGACCGAACAACATATTTAGGTTGAAATCAGAATTTCCCTGTTGGCCACAGCGCGCTCTAAAGTGGCACATTTGATTATTGATTTCTGCTTCGTGTTATTTTGTTAGCACAAAGTTGATTATTGTTACATCAAGCCATCTTCAAAAAAATTATTGATTGCAATAGAAGAAGCTAGGAGACGCGTCTCTTTTCCGATGAATTGAATACTTGTACCATCCTTAATAACGAATACGAATACGTATACATCAGCCAGTTAATGTGCATCATTCCAATGAAACAGCCGTAATAACGTTCCAACTAGTGGTGAGGTCTACAAAATGAACATTACCTCATTATGGGATTCATTACGCCGACAAGCATAAAAATTGACAGCACAGCATCGAAACAACAATCGCACCTATATCGAAGAATAGAGAATCGTACTAGGTCCAGCCTGTGTGTAAATTGAAACTTTCTTTTATACAACAATTTAATCTGAGGGATAAAATAAACATAACTTCTCGGTTTATTAAGTAATCCCTATTCAAACAGAATTCTCAACCGTCAAGTTTCAGTTCACGAACAAAATTCAACCATTGAGCACATTTTGAGGAATAAAAATTCCAAACTGTCAGAAAAAGTTCAAAAATTCCAATTTTTTGATAACAACTTCGATTACTCGTCATCGACGTCACCACCGTAAATCATCGATCAAATCTTACTCAGTATCCACTGTAGAACCCAACGTTAATATTTATTCACATATAGCGTACACAAAATACAATAACAATACTATAAATAAATTACTATTATTGTTACTACTGCTACTAATATTTTCTATTTCACGAGTTATTTACTTTTTAAATTTTAATTATGAATGATAGAGCACGCAAGTTATTTTCTTAAATAACAAATTAACAAAACAAAAACGGAAAACATATTTTTAACAACAACACTATCAATACGTCGAATAGCTACATACAAAAATATTACGCGATCGCGAATTTATACCGTGACCGTTATATACAAGCGATTTTCATAAACTGAAATCATGCCAAGAATAAACTTTTTCACAACGAACGAACGAACGCAAAAAATTAAAACAACTCAGAGTAAAAAAAAAAGTCGGAGCGAAGAAATTTTAAGTATTTCGTCTTTGACGGAATTCCAATACACGTTTAATATTTATAAATTTTCACAAAAAAAAAAATATTTGTTGTCACCTAATTTTTTACGAAAACCGTCGGTCACACACATTTCGTTATAATTGGTCTGTGGACTCATTCATAAAACGACTTAATTTGTTTGTGGATTTGCAAACGTCTAATTTGTGTCCAAAAATTTTTCGGAATTTCGTTTTTATGGGTGTACGCGTCTCCTCACCGCATCATCAGCATCCTCAGCCTAGAAGCATAATATAAATTCTATCGAAATCGTATTTTTAGTCAACAATTTAATATTTTTTTTTTTTTTTTGTAAGAAGACAGCAAATTTTGAAAATGAAAGACATCTGGTTGGTTGGTTGGTTGGTTAAAGAACGCAGCAACAACAAAAATGGTAACAGCGGCAAAAAAATAAAATAAAAATCTTAAAATGACTTAAGGCAGCAAATCTATTTTAGTTTTTGTCAGTTTACATGTTCACGATTATATATCTCGGCATAAAATCCATTCCTCTAATGAAAATCTCATAATTGCGTGCAAGTTTAAATTTAGAAAAACTATAAATGAAAATGCGATATGTATTAAATTTAGAGAGGGAAACGAATTTTGTTTTTTTTTTGCAGAATCATGCAATGTGAAGCGAAAGTTTGTTTGGATTTGGATGGATTTGTTGTTTGGGACGCGCGCGAGATGCCGTGCTTCATACTTGAAACATATTTCATTTTATGTTCCTATAAACTGTTTTGTATTCTTGCTTGTGGTGATTGATGTGTATACGGGGAAAATGTGCTATATACATATGTGTTATGACACGATTAGAGGTGATAAATTGTAATTTGTTTGGTTTTATTTTTATATTTGTTGGTATATTGCCATACCGCCAAGCGACCAGATGTACATTAAAATGTGACGTTTTAAACGATTTCTATTTAGCATTTGTTTGACACCCGCGTAGCGCAGATAATTATTATATTTTCAAATCCCGTTTAGTTGAAATGTATCGAATTATTTTTAATGATGTGCGATTAGTTCTTGTAGGATTATATGAATTAATTATAAAAGTTTGGAAACCGCAGACATGTAGTGGAAAACCAATTTAACCACTGTGTATAACAACCTTGTTAAAATATAAATTTGTTTGCAGAGAAATTTTAAATTTTTGTATTAATCATCAAAATGATCTGGTATGAGAGAAAAAACACTTGTATGCCTGCAAGGCTAAAAATTTCAGCGCAATAAGCAGTACAAAAATTTTAATAGTAAAAATTTATCGTCTTATGGCACCTATCGAAATTATCAGACGAATCAATTCGTGCGATATAATGCTTTGATGTTTCTATAATCAAAATCCAGAAAACACTTTGAACTGAGAGTATACGTTAATGTCGAAAATCTGCAAAAACTCTTTTTAAAATTTCAAGATATGTTTATTTGCTTCATAAAAGTCTTAATTAGTATTATTTCGAAATAACGATGAAAAATGTATCGCACTGAACTTCCTTGATGATAAACGATTAAACAATTCTCTAAACGATGAGAACTTGGTTAACACAATATAGAACAATCTCATTGGATTGCAGTTGAATTTGTGTGGCAAAAGAAAGAAAATCAAAATAAAAGTTCACATATAAAATTATTAAACTAAATGAATCACATATTTAATCTATTCATACGGCTTCATGTTGAACGGTGCACTGACTCCTCTGAAAGGTCTGTTCGATATCTGTTGGCCTGGAATGTCTTCACATTGATACCGATCGTTCGGCAAAATTTTGGTCACCACATACGGGTCTTTGAACCGCGGCAGTAGTTTCTGGCTTATTCCAGTTTCTACTGAATAATTTTTTAAAAATAAGTACTAGGTCGCCAATATCATATTTATGAGCAGCTCTTCGCTTCGAATCGAACTATTCCTTTGATTTCAATTGAGAACGTTCAATTTCCTGAGAAGCTTCCTGTCGTATTTTACTCAAGCCTCGCGGTTGTCGTTATTTAACTCATCGATCAATTGTTGAATTTTGTCGTTTTCAAATTTTTGATTAACACCAAAAAGAAGCATTGATGTTGTATTATTTACACTACGATTGATTGTATTATCAAACACGAACTCGGCGTTGCTAAGAACTGAGTCCCAATTTTTCCCATTTTCTGTATTACGGAGTTTTGCGAGCATTGGAACCAAACTTCGGTTCACTCGTTCAGCCTGACCATTCGATTGCGGTGAGCTGGTTGCGTTGAGCACTTGAATAATTCCCTACTCGTTTAAAATTTTTTTAAACTGGTGGAATGTAAAACAAGTTCCTCGATCTGATATGATACGCGTAGGAACACTATAATCTCTAAAATACTTTTTTAGACTATTCATAACCTCATTAGTATTAGTACTCTTTATAGGATAAAAACGACAAAACTTCGAGAAAGCTTCAACCACTACTAATATATATTTGTATTTTTTATTCGTAACTTTAAACGGACCAACGAGGTCTATATGCAATGTATGGAAAGGCTTATCGAACCGATCATACAAATTCATATAGCCTTCTTTTTTACCATCCTTTGGGTTATATACAATACATTTTATACATTTTTTAATTGAAGACATAATTTTATCTTTCATAGACGGGAAATAATACTGTCTGCTTATCTGTTCATGCAATGGTTGCAATCAATCAGCTTTCCATAACCATTTAACTTCAGAAAATCATACAGCTAGCTTGAACAATTTAGACATATCACTTTGGACGGCAGTCCAAACGAGTGACGAAAGCACCTACTGTGCTGGAAGTCGAACGAAGTATATTATACAGCAAGTTTCGAACTTTTTCACTTTGAGGCCGCCAGGATCATGTTATATACCGTTGGAAAGGTCTTGAAAAATAAACCTAAATAATTTATAAAAGCATGAATTTCTACCAACATTGAGTGGAGATATGACCTTCCAAAAATTGCCCCAAAAAATCAGTTTTTCGCGTATAACTGCCCCAAAAAATGCCAAAATTATTTTCTAACTGGCAAATTATGATTGTAGACGTCAATACCATTTCAACGACACCTCAAACGTCCAAAACGAATGATTTTGACCAAAGTTATGACAATTTTAAATTTTTCTATGACGTCACCATATAATCTTGCTTTGGTATATATGTTTGTTTGTCCGTACCTCTTTTATTTGATCTCATATTTTCAGGGGTTGTAGTATTTAAAAAACTAAGCAATTTTTGTTCTACAACTTTTTGATTTGACCGCCATGTTGGCCGCGGCCGGCCTCTGAACGGCCATTTTTGGCCATTTTGCCACGTCTACAGTGCTGAATCTATTCGACATACCCTGGACATATGCATATCGTTGGAAAGGTATTGACGCCAGCTATCAAATAGCAAAAAAAAAATTCAAAAAATTAGGTTGGAGAGTCATTTTGGCCAAAAAACTGAAAAATGCGAAATCGCCCGGCCACATTAGGCCGAATTGCTAAAAAATGAGCCCAAGACTTTTGGTTCATATTTTCAGGATTATTAGCCACAAATCTCGCCTACAATATGACATCAACCGTTTGTCCCAGAAAACTCGTATATTTTAGATATTGACCTCCACAACTTAAAAGCCACCCTAATTTTTTTGCAAAATTTTATTTTTTGGCTCAAATGCACCCTAATATCGGTCCGTTGCGGTTCATAATGATAGTGAATCAACGTATTATAATGAAACAAATATAAATACATCATATTATTATCATTGCTAAGAGAATTTTTACCAGTGACTCTTTTTTCATAACAAAAAAACTGACAAATTGATGTGATCGAAAAAAATCACCAAAACATTGAACATTTGCGTCTCCTTGCATAAAATCGATATTTTTTTATCATTATGTTGATTTCTTTGAAAAATAGATCTTATCTCCCCTCCCATCGCATGAAGATGGAATATCAGCGAGAGGCTAGCTACCATTAACTTTTATTTCCAACTAACACACTAAAATATGTATATTTCATTGTATTTTAAGGAGTCAAAAATGAATGGTAGCCGCATGCAGTTAGTGACAAAACAGCAAGAAACATGCAAAAAAAAATTGTTGAATTACTCAATCGAATTTCTAACAAAAACACATGCATCTGGTCTAAATTTTTACTACTCTGTAACATACACTAAAAACTAGACTACAAATGTTCAGCCGATAGCCTACGAGAACCGGGTGTGTAATAAGATCACACCCGACATGACCTGTTTGTGGCATGTGGTAAAGGATTCTGAAATAAAATCTACTAAAAGACTGCAAAATGAAGATTGAAAAATTGCATGCAAAATAAAGAAATAGAATCGTCTTCCACACACTAGAAACAGTACACCAGAACGTAGGTTATCGTGCTGAACATAATAAAAAAAACTACCTACCTGAACCTAATGATGAGACCTGACCCTACTATTCAACATAAAAAAGATAATATAAGATAAGTCTTTACTATTTCGAGGCCAGGAGCATATACTTTCCAAACATAAATCGTATTGAACCATTCTTCAATAGAAACAATTTTGTTTTATTGTTTTCCATTTTTTTGTTGAAACAGTTTCGTTCTATTGTTTTACGTTCTATTGTGCCTCATACACAGACGCAGGCCACTGGAGTGACGAATATCGAGAGAAGAAGAACGAATCATTCCCACTCCGTAACACACAGCCGGCAGCTGTGTGAGAGTATGCATAATTCGTTTTTCGCGAAACGAACAACAATTAAGCTCTGAACAAAGTCTGAAACGCAGATGCCAATATTCAACAAACTACAGAAGATTGTATTGGTTACACTAACAATCTCATGTTAATTTTTTTCTTTCGCACCACTACTTATTAAACTAGTGCGCACATACGATGTACACATATATTCTAATACAGCTATCTATAGTGTAGTTTTTCTGTATTTGTTGCATTAGCATGGCTTTGTTGTTCGTTTTGGTCATTTCAATGCCGCGCATCTGTGTATGAGGCACAATAACACGTAGCGGCCACTTGTGTGCTATCGTGTGTGTGTGAACTCAAAGTCGAAGTCAAAACGACTGACAACAATAAAACGAATCGCAATTCAATTCATTTTCAATTTGCCTTGCCAAAATCATTGATATCAAATAAAAAACCTCTTAACGACGAGGTAAATGTTCGAGTGACGAAAGCCGAATTCAATTCACAAAATTTCTGATATCAAATTTGTGCCGAAAAAAACAATTGTATTCGATTTGTCAACGATTTTTCGGAATGTTAGTGCATTCGGCGCGTTTGTTTACATTTTTCTTTCTAGCTGTCAAAAACAACAACTTGTCAACGGTTTTCTGAATGTTAAACAACAACGCGCTGAATGCACTAACATTCCGAAAAATCGTTGACAAATCGAATACAATTGTTTTTTTCGGCACAAATTTGATATCAGAAATTTTGTGAATTGAATTCGGCTTTCGTCACTCGAACATTTACCTCGTCGTTAAGAGGTTTTTTATTTGATTACATATACAACCCAAAGGCAGACGTTTAGATACCTTAGAATCTTACGAAATTCGAAAATCAATATTTCTTAACCAAAATATCCTTAACGAACAGAGAGATATATCCGGTTCTCACCAATTACAGACCCCGCCGTTTTCTATTCTCACGTACGCAATAATATACCTTGAATTTTGTTACTCAACCTATGACTCATCGCCTACCTGCGCGATCCGTAGATTAATTTTTATTGCTTAATTTTTTTTCCCTCCTTCTTTTATTTTTATTTATATTTTGCTTTTTTCTACTATATAACAAAATTTTTACTAATACAAATCAGTAGATACTCCTGATGATGACCTAACAAGTCGAAATCGATCGAGTGATTTTTTAAACTTTTTGAAAAATATTCAAAATATTCTGCGAAACAAAAACAAGTGATTAATAAAAATGTGTTTATTAAGTATAAGTGTGTTTCGCCAAGTGCCTACGGCAAATAGCGTAAAAAGTATAGTTCGGTTATAAGTTGTCAAATTTTATTGTCCGAGATTTTGAGCAAAATGGTTGCGTACATTATTGGCAAATTGAAAGTTGAAAATACCAACTGTAGAATAATTAGTTTTTTATATTATAATTTAGAAACCTTAGTTTAACAAAATTTTGCATTATATAAAGGGAATTTTGTTTAGTTTTTTCATTCAATTTATATATATCTCACATTCAGTTAATATCTTTCTAAAGAGTTTATTGATTGATTGATTGATTGATTTTGAATGCACGACCAAGTTCTTAGACAAGATCTCCCGGTTGACGCCGGGCCCACCGCACACTCTTTTTACATATAACAAAACCGAGGGATTAGATAGGTTAATTGGATGGGAGTGAATCAGCCCGGTTACAGACACCTAGAAATAGCCGATAGGTTGGGATCGTACAGCACAGGACAATACAAAGGATAAAAGTTTTAATGGTCATCAACAATTTCTTCTGGAAATCAGCATCTAACTAAAATAAACCTACACTAAGAATTATATTATTATTCTGTCTCTAAATCTGAAATATCAATTCATCATTAATTAAAGTAGGATTAATAAATTTTGATTTGATTTCAATGCACGACCAAGTTTAAAGCAGGAACTCCCAGTTACTGCCGCACCAATCATACACCTGCTTTATATACAACAAAAGGATGGGAAAGGTACGTTAGATGTGGCAGACCTGGCCCGATTACAGACACCTAGAAATATCCGATAGTTATTAAGTTTAACATCACAAGACAACACAGTTCTAAAACTACTTTCAAATTGTGTCAGCTTCCCTTTGGAACACATCAGAAATTAATTATTATTTTGAAATATTTTAGTTAAGTATAGCCATCAAAACTGCTTCCAGAATACTTATCTCCTAGAGTCAATAAATCGTTAGAATTTATTATTAGAAAGAACTATTGATTCCGGAATTCTTTCCTTAACAATAAATATTTAATTTAGTTTTATTATTGTTATAAACCAGTTTTAAACACTAACACCCAGAGTATCCGTAACTAACCAGTACTACTCTTAAAATAGATTAACTGCTTTACCAAGAATAAGTAAACTGTCTTACTTATAATAACTTATTATAACTAAATACTAAATTTAAATAGTTATTAACCGGGTCGCCTTCCGAATTTTTCCTGTAAATTAACTTAAGATTAATAACTACCATTTCACTTATCTTTCTAAAGAGTTTATATTAAAATATCCAATTATAAATTCAGTTTAAATATATTCCAAGTTTATGTAAATTGAAATTAGCCACAGAATTTGTGTCGTTTTTTGTAAAAAGTGAAACATTCTAAAACGACGGTGGAATTTATCTGTAAAACTTAACTGATATTTGATTGTGATAATAAGTTTATTAACGAACTAATTATGTGTTTAAATAAAAGTTCACATAAAAATATATATGTGGGTTTATATTGCCGGAAGCGGAATTTATAGAGAAGGATTTATTTATTCTATACCAAAATTAAATACCTGAAAGCCGTTTACGATAAAATCCTCATTTCGAAGAAATTACATTATATAAAGATACCACATTTCCATGGACAAAATAACTGGCTAAGGAAACGGAATAACTAAACATATAAATAAATATGAAACCGCTTAACTGCGTTAACCAAGGCTAACGTCTCTAATTCAAAAGAGTGATATCGGCTTAGTTCGCTTACTAAAATAAAATACTGGATGGAACTGTCCAGATAATTGCTTCTGCAACAATATGGCACCAAATCCAATTTGACTTCCATCTGTGTGCAGTTCTGTAATTGCTGATGGATTATAATATGCTAAAACCGGTGATTCTAATAATCTGAGCTTCAATAGCTCAAATGTTTCGAGTTCTTTCGATCCGAAACTAAATTTTGCATCTTTCTTTAAAAGATCATACAACGGCTTCGAGACTAAGGAAAAATTTAAAACGAACTTTCCAAAGAAACTAACTAAAGCTAGAAATTGGTGAAGTTCATGACGTTTTTGGGAATAGGATACGAACGTATAGCATCCACATGCCTTCGCGATGGTCTAATTCCATCATAGCTAACTTCATACCCTAGAAATTCAATTTTGGGTTTCAAGAAATGACATTTTTCTATTGATAGCTCCAAACAATTTCTATGACATAAATGTAAAACACTTTTCAAAACTTTGAAATCATTTTCGAGGGTATCGGTTGATATTAATATATCATCGATATAAATAGTTAAATCACCTGATTCCAATAGAGGTTTAAAAACTTCGGCAACAAAGCGTTGAAAAACTGAAGGTGCATTGGATAATCCGAAAGGAGTCCTAACGTATTCGAATTTTCCATCCGGTGTGACAAAAGACGTGTAACGAATCGATTTTTTTTCTACAGGAATATGGTGAAACTCACTTTTTAAGTCCAGTAGACTGAACACCTTTTTCCCTCTTAACTTCTCAATACAATCGTCCATTACAGGTAAAGGAAAACGATCCTTCAATGTGATTTTATTTAATTGTCGGTAATCAACACACAGTCGATGACCACCATTTTCCTTCGCTATTAAAACTATGGGACTTGCATAATCACTACCCAGTTGTACGATTGAGCGCTTTGATAGCGCTTCTTAATCGATCACGGTGATCGCTCCATTTTGCCTCACCGTGAGCATCACTTTACACCATATTTCGTGTAAACATTACGAATAAAGGCCGAATGTTATGGTGAATTAGTATTGGTAGTACAAAGTTGTGGAAATTGTTAAAGAGGTGGCGCTGATTACTTTGCTTTTTTTAATAGAAAGTGTCGGTAAGGTAGAGATTTATTTGAAAATGTAATCGCCAGATGACTCCCAAATTAATTTTAACAAAAAATATTATTTCTTGAAACGTTTATTCATTAAACCTATAATATTTCATTTAAATAATGATAATAATATAAGAATTTCATTTTAAATTTATTAAATTCACATGTTCTTTGTGATAACCGATGCTCACATTACTTTCCGCGGCGAAATTTTTTATTGTGCTCCCTATTATGCGCTCGACGGAACTCAACACGTATTTTGCTTTGAAAGCTCTCCAAACTATCAAGCGGAGATTTCCAAGCCTCTGAAATTAATATAATAGGTTTATGTATTGTAAAATTTATATGATATGGGTAATAATTACCAAACATTACAGCATTGAATCGCTTAAATTTCCTAAAAGGAACTTTATTCTGTGTACCGGCATAATTTATTTCTAATGCCAGCAGATCAGATATTGTTAATTGGAATGCCACGCTTATACCTTTTCCAATATTTACTAAAGTATTAAGATAATTTAACTGAAATTCAAAAAAACGTATAAGTTGTTAATTAGTTTTTTAAAGTTTTATAAAACAAGATAATGCTTACCAGTTGATCTTTAAAGCCATTACTAGAACATCTAGCTTCTAGCTCCTCTAAATCTTTTATATTTTTAAGAGGAAATAATTTTTTTATCTCCGTATCGACTGAATTGATTCGTCCAGCATTTTCGTGGACAATTCTTTGCGACAAATCCTTAACTAAATAACTTAATTGGTCCAGCTTGTCGTGGATTTTTTTAATTTCGACATTGCAGCAGCAAGAAGCGGATGCTGCTTTAGATGGTGTTGCAGAGCTGTGACCGGTTGATTGTTCTGCGTGAGACGCGGTTGTGGGTGGTAAACATGTGTTAATTGAAATTTTATCTGCAGATGTTGTTTTTTTTCTGTTCATATAAAGTTTTATGTTGTTGTTTAAAGGTATTATCGCTTTACAGTCATCTTTAAATAAATTTAACGAAGGTGGAGGTAGGTGTTTCTGCGTCATCGTCCAAGATTTATTATAATGCCGGGGTGATATTCGACCTATAGTAAATACAATTTTCTATGAAATAAATGTATTAAAATGGTATAAACATTTATTACCGGAATCCAAGGAAACATAATCAATAGGTCCTGAATCGTATGCGCACGTTACATCATCTTGGAAATCAAGGTCTTGACTATCCACGCTAATTAAATAGAAGTTTCTTTAATTTTGTTATTGTAATAATTCAGGTCAATTGTAATAATTTTAGGATTTAATGGCTTTAATTGATCCGGATAATTTGTTTTATATGCGAAACAATAAAATATAGCATTTGTTGATAAAAAGGTTTGATCACTGACATTAATATTTTCGTATTGTTTCAGCAGTAGATTACCAATGTGTTGATTTCGACTCGTGCAGAAATGTATGCGTAATGGAATATTTTCTTTACGCCTTATTTTAGAAATTTCATATTCGCTTAATCTACGAGTAACTTCCCGACTTTTATTTCTAGGAATTTTAAATTGGTTCCTAAGAATTAGCGTTTTAAAACTGTGTGCCTGACACTGATTTTTTGTCTATTAAGTATTAATCTGGAAATGATAATTCAGAACTATGTTTTCAGTTTAGTATTAAATATCAGGCACAGTTTGGTTTATAAACCTTAGAGAGATCTAATCAATAATTAGCCATCAACTTAGTTAGTCTTATTTAAATAAGTTAAACAAGTTTACAATAAGTCTACCGGACCGGAATCAATCGACTAATATCTGGATCCGATCAAACCATGAAATATAGCTAGCTAATATATTTACTTGTTTTGATAATTTTGTGTATCACATTTTTCTGATGATGATAGCACGTCTGCGGCTGCTAAACTATGGTTTTTAGTTTTATTTCCTGTATTTGTTTTGTAGCCTGACATATGCACTTTAGTAGTCCCGACAATCATAGTTAATGGTGGTGGTGAACTTTGATTTTTGTTAACAGCCTGTGATTTGTGATTAAACTCGTTCGAACATATAGGGCATGTAATTGTAAAAATTATTTTGTTAAATTAATTTATAAAAATAAGAAAACGTTATATTACCATCACCTGCCTCATAATTTATATAATACGATTTTTGCAGCCAATCAAGTTCTTGACTTGCCATGCTAAATAAAAAAAACATAGATTAGATTGAAAACTTTATTAATTACCGCTTTAATGCAGTAACGGTATTAAAATATAATTATTTTTATAGTATAATTTTATATATTTATATCGAATAGCTGTAACAGGGAAAATTTCATTATTTTCCGATATTTTGTTACATTGGATAATACCCAGAGCCATTTGTGAATTTAGTGGTTTCATAAAAAATGGTGATACGTCGTTAAAACGTCTGCCAATTACCATTGGAGTTCCATTTTGGTTGACAAATTCTGAAATTAAAAATGGTATGTTTTCTGCCAAGCTGCAACATTTGTCAGCTTCTGTATTTTTTAATATGAAGTCGTCAAATTTGAAACCATTAGACTTCAAATCTAAGTCATGAGCGGAATGCTCATTTAAATTAATCGCCATTTGCAGTTCATCTATTCGGTTTGCAAGCTGTTGTAAAATTAAATTAGGCTTCCTAACTAATTTTTTTAATTGCTGCATAAAATTCTCAAATTTATATGATGAAAAGGAATCTGCGCTACCGAACTGAGAAACGCAATCTGCGATATGGAGCAGACCGTGCACATTATAACTAACTCTATTTTCACCATAAATTTGAGGAAATATCCTAACAAATGCACCTAACATCTTTTCCACTAAATCCATATGTTTTTTTGCGTCGCTGTGAGATATCAATCTATACGAACAATGTAATAATAAAAAATGATTATAGATTTCTTCACTGACAATGCCTTTCAACACAACAATACCGGTATATAAAATAAATTATCTAAATTCGGTAGCTTTCCACATTCTTAAATCATTTATTGTTCGAGGTTTTCGTGCAAACTCTAATGGAATACAACTTGTGCTGGTCATTAATTTCGAATCTAACATACTTATTCCATCCTGACTTAATTTAAATCCTAAAGTTTCGCGCCTGATAAGTATGGTTAAAATTTTGCGCACTACTCCAAGATCAATCAGGTGCATTGGATCTATAGCAAATTGCGAAATCATGCCTACATCAACACTTTCTAAAATAGTTGGAGAAATAAAATAATTAATATTATGAAGATTTGGAAAATCCCTATTTTTAAATGTGTTATCAGAATAAAGCTGAGAAGTTGCTGTACTATAAGTAACAGTTCTATTAATGTATGTTCCAACCTGACTACATTTAGGGCACCCATGAAAACTGCCATGTCCCACTATACCCATTACAAAAGATTTAGCAGGGGCATCGCAAATGAAACACCTAATTTTAAATTTTTTTTTTAACTTATCCCGTGTTACATGAATTCCTTGACTAATTAAACTTTTAACCTCAGTTACGAAATCTAACAGAAACTCATCAATATTTTCTGGTTTTGTGGTTCCTGAATATACACCGATAATGAACGGTGAAATATTTTTTCTATCTACAAACGCACCAAGAATTGGCCATAACTGTATATTAGAAGACTTATACAAGGGTAAACCGTCAATTCCAATATCTATTTCTATTTCTTCTATATCATATAAAAAATCATAATTAAGTTTTAATAAGTTGTGTTGTATTCCAAAGTGATAATAATTTCCCGGATTCACCTGACGTGTAACTATTTTCCTACTAGGAGTTCTAAGCAAGGTTTTAGCCGTTTTTGGGACCTCAATTTTATGGTTATTCAAAATTGTTAGCAATTTATTAATTTTGTCTCTGCCTAATCCTGATTCTACCGCCCATTCAGCTAACTCTATCGTGATACTGTTTGAAAATGTATCAATTTCGGGAATATTTTCGTCAATATTTTCGTCCTCATCATCTGAAATTAAAACATCTTCATTTATTTCATCATCATCAAGCCAATAACGATCTCTGGGAGTTGCATCAGAATCTTTAACGGCGAAGACACTATCCATTTGATTTTCTGAAAAATCTGCTACTGCTTCCGGGTTATTATCTACAGGCATCTCAGTAAACACAACTGCTTCATAACGTACTCTCCTGCGTAGTTGCTGACGAGATAACAAGAAAGCTGGCTTTTTTGTATCCATTTTCTAAAAATTGTTTTATTTGCAAATTAGAAAACAACTTCTATTTTTTAGGTCATTGTTTAACTACATTTAACTATCACTAAAATTTAGTTATTAATTTAAAGAATAAAAGTGATTAATAGCAGATTATACAATAAGCTTGAGAAGCATGGTCGCATTTTTTCAAATTTAGACAATTTAAAATTAAAACCTAATTTTTTTTAAATTGTATAACTTAGATGAAATAGTCCTATACATAGTTATAAAAAAAGGAATCCATTATAAAGTCGGTATAGTTTCCTTGCTCTTCAATGACAGAGTTGATAGGAACTATGCAGAACAACGATATTATAAGAAAACTATCGAATTATTATAATGGAGTTTTTTGTCTTATTTATATTAATGTTAACTAGGCTGAAATCAATTAAAAGCTATCACTAACTAGAGAACTGGAATTTCAAAAAAACGGTGCTAGTATGTGTGGTGTACTATACATTTTTAACTTTATAATATAAATAAGTAACAATTTTTTGTTTTATTTAAAAAATAGATAAATACCATATGCACAAAAAAGCTATACACAATATGCATTTATAAAAGAAAAAAGAAAAGTTATACATAAAAATAACAACAATTATAATTATTTAATTTATATAAGCATGCACTCGAATGAAAGATAAAAACATAAAAACCACACAAACGCCATTTTCTTATTTTATTTTCAAAAGAAATTTATATTTTTATTTCATTACAACACTAAACCTTATATAATGGCATATAACATATTAATATATTCACAAAATACTTACATAGTTTGTTGTGTAATTATTGAATTGATTTAAATTGTAATTATGAATTTAGTTTAATTATTAAATTGAACGACTTCAATAAGATTTAATATCGAATGATGATGACGGCAAAACAAAAAATAGAGACAATGTAAAAAAAATAAAAAAATTTAAAATTCCGGTTAGTATCGCTAATTAACACCAGGTTCATAAGCATTTATTATGTATACTCACACTAATAGCAAACCGAATACATTTGTTTTATACTATATTATATACGTATACGGTCTATTTCATCGTTTTTATGTTTTTTCAAACAAAATTCGTCGGTCGCTCATGCAAAGTACAACTGGGTTACCATGTTTCGTACGACTTCGCATTCCTTCCACGATAATTTGCGTGGAGCTGAGTAAACCGGTTAATCGGACGTCAATACAATTTTTAATTCATGTCTGACCTCAGGTCTAACCTCACCTTTGGTTTAGAAAAATGATTGTCTAACATTTGTACTAATTGTTCTCAATCTCAAAGTTACATTTCGACTCGTTTGAAAATGGCCCTACATCATAAACATAATCTTCACATACCTGCGAATAGAAATCAATCCCCAAAATTTCGCCAAACAAAGCTACCGTTGACATATTGAGGACATCTTCATTATTGCCGTTTGATTCGAACAAAACCTTCAGAACACTTGAACCGTCCAATGTTAGCTTCTTAGATTGTTGCAAAAATTCACGTCCAATAATGCAATCAGGATTCATGGTTTCGTCAGGTACGATATAAAATCTACAATTATAAATTAAATTTTCAATTTGACAATTAATATTTAAATAACCTAAAATATTTAATTTAGCTCAATTAATTCCTGTATAGCTCAATTAATTCCTGTAGTCCTGATACGGAGACAACGTCACATTTGGAGGAATATGATGATATTTTAATAAATTAATAGGACTGCCCGTATCAATTAATGCGGGTGCAACCCTAGAACCCTCTGCGAACTTCAATTCGATGATAGCGGTAAACTTTTCAATTTTTGTGTCAATCAGTCCTACTTCCTTTGATCGAGCGCATGTACAGTACAATGATGTCTGTCCTGGTTGCTGACACGAATCACAAAACCGTTTTGATGGATTAGGACACTTTGTATAGCGATGTGTCCATACTCGTTGCAATTATAACATCTTAATTTTGACACAACTGCTGGCTTCTGTTGTGTTTTGCCAGATGGAAAACTATTCAACTCTCGCTTTTTGATTTCCAGTTCAGTAGATATTGCTCTATTCGGAATTTGATGCTTCTGTGTGGATACTATTGGTGAACTACCAAGTCGAGAATATGCCGAATACCCATCATGTTCACGAAGAACATGCAAAAGATGATCTGAATTTGTAAACCGATTTAGAGCTAATATTTTTGACATTTCAGGATTGCGTAAACCAGATATCACGTATTTAATTATCGATGAATCTTTCAGGTTACCCGTTCGTCCAAGCTGCCTGATCTGGTAAAAATATTGCTCGTACGTTTCATCCGGTTTCTTATACCGTGACGACATTTTCGAATGAAGATCTGCTTCATCCATATAGCATCCGAATGACTTAATCAAATTGTCGGAAAAATCTTGAAAAGAATTCAATGGTGTTTCTAAATCATAAAACCATGATTTAGCTGGTCCCTTAAGGCGGAGAGTTGCATAGTGCACTGCTTCGGTGTCACTCCAGTCATATACAGCTCTTAAATATTCTATGCGTTTCATCCACTGCACTGCGTTCATTCCATTTTTACCACCCGGATTATACTCTGGTACTATGTTCTCTACTTCTGACGGATATAAGTAATGTGCTGTGATACCACGCTGATTTTGACCGTTAACACGTTGTACTAACACTTATTTTTGCAACTGAATGATTTCTAGTTGTTGTTGGAAAATCTGCCGATGAATATCTGTACTTGAGATATTTGGTTGAATACAGTCTTGATTAACCACTGATGGGTTAACATGTGGTAACGGCACTGAATTCTGAGTACCGTGTGTCGGCACATGTTGCCTATAATAAGTGAGGTTAGGTTGCATAAATTGATGTGCTTGTTGCTGTTGCAAATACGATTGCTGATAATTCGGTGATATTTTAACCGGCTGCAATCTTCATAATTGGAAGACACTTGCGGTAATGGATCATCTATCTATTACTGTAGACGATACTTGCACTGGATGTACACTGTGTGGTAGACTGCCCACACGTGGTTGGAGGTTATAATTTTGGTTAAATGCCATTGTGGGCATATCCAAAATTGTTGAATCATTCCGGATTGTTGACTGCAATTCTGGATATATAGGCGTTAAAGGCCTCGGTTGAAAATACCCTCTGGGGCTCACTATTGATGACTCACACTTTCCGTTTAACCAACTCATTTTCACCGGAGTAGTACAAAACTACGTACGTAAAACGTTCACTAATTTACTGAATCACTGAGATAACTGGGATCACTAGGATCCCACTTCTGATTTTGTTGTGGGCGTATAAAAAAACGAATTAAATTTTAAATAATATTTTATTCACAAAGAATTAATGTGCAACCATTCTGTTTGCACGTCACATCAAGAATAATCTATTACAATCCACTTTTATATTCTATGATTTTAGTACAGACTATTTCTATACTGTTTGCAGTGCCATCTATTATTATACAGCAAAATTAAAATTAAAATTCAGTTACTACACCTCGGAAAAACCTGCTTTTAAAATTTGCGCTACTTGATTTCTCTTATATATTTATTGCTCGATGGTAGGAGTCATTGTAAAAGAATGTTTAGTGCTACAGTTACGCCATCTCTTAGAAAATTCAAAAAACTAAGTGATACGCCGCAGTATGATAAAATTAATTCAATTGTTTGGTTCGTTATAACTTGGCAACAATTAAATGCAAAACTTCATTTATATTAACACAGTCCTAGGATTAGTGATAATCGATTGGAATCGTTTAGCCGACCGTCATTGATGATTGATCGATTTATGAATTCGTTGAAAACTCATCTTTCCGCACAATCCAAAGTATTTGGGTCTGGAAACAGAAACTTGACCAATACTAATAATACCGTAATCCTAGTGTGTGACTAAACGATAAACCAATCCTGGTAAAATGATGACCAGACGAATTCTTTTGTCAAAAGCTTTGGGGTGCTGAAAACGCGGAGCGTGTGTAGTCTTTAAGTACTTTTAATAAATAGATGCCTCTAGGTGTCTATTGGCTTCTATTCATGTTTATTCGAGATTCATTAATATATCTGTTTAGTTCCTGGGTATCTTGCTCATCACACTCGTCTATAAAAAATTGATTATCACCTTGATTATTTCTATCAATATTATATCAATTGACTCATTTTTTTTAAACCACAAACTCAAACCTAATTTTGCCCATTTAATCGCATTCAGTGTAATTTTAATCGTTGTTCTTCAAAATCACAACAGATGTCTCATTAAATTTCGATTGAAATCTGGATCTATTTATAAATCGCTACCATAAATAATAATACAGTTCCGCACCGAAAATTGTGTCAAGCTTAAAACCATTATAATTTTCACATCAACCTCATACCGAGATAGATATAGGTCTATGATACTAAAAAAAAACAATTTACATCATAAAAAATGTAGTTTTATAGTTTGTCTATATCGTATCATATAATATGTACAACAAAAAATATTTAGAAATCTAGTATAATATAGTAAAGTATATCGTAAATCACCCAACTCATCCACAGCATAACATATAAAATAAAATTCTCTATGCTGTACCAATGCTGCTGCCGTATAGTAAACATAATCTCCGTAAATTTACCCCAAAATATAAATAAGATGAACGTGTACGAGTTAGAATTTATTTTTGTTGTTGTTGGTTTTTTACCTACTCGTAGATATATGCTACACTACCTGAGAATATTCTATACGTAGCCCATATATCTTATCAACTTTATCAATCATTTATCAATCACACAATCACTATAAAGCAGTCCCAATTTTTTTATGAGGCAGGCAGGCAGGCAAACAGGCAACAAGAAAATGAGTATAAGGAAAAATTCATGGGCATTTGTTCGCCCATTTATTTTTATATCAAAACTCATTAAAGTTTGGGAAAATTAAATAAACCAAGAGATTGCGCATTAATGATACACAACACAACAAAAAAAAAAAAGAAAAACGAATTACGAAAATGTAAAGTGAAACGAGGAAAATGGAAAATTATTAAAGTTGTATGAAACAAGCAGTAGCAGCAGCATCACCAGTAATGATATAGAAAATTTATATTTACTACTACATGCGCGCAATATTTATAGGTCTATGTCGTATATATTTTCTATAGTTGTGTTGTGTGTTGCTTGCTGCTCTGTGAATAAGTTTCCTCGTTGTGCTCTCATCGTATATATGATGTAAGAAAAAGCGAAGCACAAGGAGTAAAAAAAAGCATTTTTCTAAAACTTTTCTTATTTATCACTTTTAATGTTTAACCTGCATAGACAGACTGGTATAGACATCATTACTCATGTAATCTATTTATGATTTATGGGATGAGATAAGATGGTTTAGAGTAATATTCTATATATGAAGGTTTAGTTTGGTTCTTTTTTCGTTCTTTCGGTATATAAAACGCTGGTTTGGATATACGTACGTTTATTCTGTAGATCTATGATGAGGTTTTCGGGAAGATACATAAAAAATATAACAGCAGCCGCAATACAGTAACAACAACAACAACCATATATATATAAAATGACCTGATAAAGTATTCTTGAAATTATGGTATATACGAGTACCAGTGTAGAAGAATTGATAGATATCGTTGGTTTTATCAGGTACGATTAAATTTGATTGATTCGAGTTGAATTAGATGAGGGTGTTACACATTATTTTTGTATTTTTAGGATGGTAAAAGATTATTACCGGAAATGTTTGGTAAACATGTATAGATAATTTTGTGTAATTCGCGTTCATTTATATATAACTATTGTTAATTAGTCAATTTTGCACGAATCATGGTGGTATGTAGTCCAACTAGTATAATTATGGCGGGCGCGTTACGGGGTTAACAATGATGTAAAACTTTATGAGCGTAAATAAATTATATGTTGAAGTGTTAAAGTTCAAAAAAACAAAAAAAAAAAAAATAATTTCGAAATTTGCCTCCCTTTTAAAATTAATAACATTTTTCTACCATATTTTCGTTTCAAAATTTATGTACAACTTGTGGTGCTTATCGTTGAGTTAAGCTCATCATAACAAAATTTATTTGAGAAAACTTTGTAATAATGCTGTTCTCTATGTAATATTATATATTAAATCTTTTTCAAGGAGGTTTCTACATTTTTCTTCGTATTTTGTATTATAATTTTAGTAAATAAATCCTTTACATTTTACTAAATATACTACTATTATAGCACAATTAAGGTAAATTAAAATTTCGTTTAATTTAAATTAAATTTTTAGTGGGATTGAGCTTGCCATTAACTCTAATTAAATTAGGAAAATTATTGCATTTTTAAGGGATATCGCTTTTAAAAGAAGACAATTAACAATTACACTGTGCTAGTTGAAAAATGTGACAAGCTGGGCACCCAGGGGGTACATCTAATTCGAGTACGCTGAATTCAATGGTGCTAGTCCCATTTCAAAGTTAGTCCCCATTTTTGAGATATCGCTTTCGACATGTTTTGGCTCTGAGTCAAAATACACCCTCATTTTAACGTTAATAGCTCTTGAACCATTAAGATTTTTGTTATCGTGTCAGTCTCAGTATGCAAAGATTTTCAACAAAAAATTTACTAAGAAATTTTCTTCTTTGGCGGTTGTCACAGGGATTACCTGAAACTTCGACTACTGTTGAGAATTAATGTAGGCCATCTGGAATTCAAATAATGTAGCCCCATTTCTGTACCGGGCGGAAAGAATGTTCGTACCAGTCTCAGTATGTAAAGATTTCCAACAAAAAACTTACTAAGAAATTTTCTTCTGTGGCGGTTGTCACAGGGTTTACCTGAATCTTCGGCTACCGTCGAACATTAGTATAGGTCATTCGGAATTCAAATAATGAAGCAATATTACTGTACCAGGCGGAAACAAAGTTACTGTCAGTCTCAGTCTGTGACGATTTTCAACAAAAAATTTACTAAGAAATTTTCTGCTATGACGGTTGTCACAGGGATTACCTGAAACTTCGACTACTGTTGAGAATTAGTGTAGGCCATCTGGAATTCAAATAATGTGGCCCCATTACTGTACCAGGCGGCAAAAAGGTTCGTGCCACTGAGTATGTAACGATTTTCAACATAAAATTTACTAAGAAATTTACGTCTTTGGCGGTTGTCACAGAGATTACCTGAAACTTCTGCTACCGTCGAACATTAGTGTAGGCCATCTGGAATTCATATAATATAGCCCCATTACTGTACCAGGCGGAAAGAATGTTCGTACCAGTCTCAGTCTGTAACGATTTTCCACAAAAAATTTACTAAGAAATTTTCTTCTTTAACGGTTGTCACAGGGATTACCTGAATCTTCGGCTACCGTCGAACATTAGTGTAGACCATTTGGAGTTTAAATAATGTAGCCCCATTACTTTACCCGGCGGAAAGGAGGTTCGTGTCAGTCTCAGTCTGTAACGATTTTCAACTAAAAATTTACTAAGAAATTTTCTTCTATGGCGGTTGTCACAGGGATTACCTGAAACTTCGACTACTGTTGAGAATTAGTGTAGGCCATCTGGAATTCAAATAATGTAGCCCCATTACTGTACCAGGTGGAAAGAATGTTCGTACCACTAAGCATGTAACGAGTAACAAAAAATTTACTAAGAAATTTTCTTTTGTGGCGGTTGTCAGAGGGATTACAGACCATATGGAATTCAAATAACGTAGCCCCTATACTGTGCCAGGTGGAAAAAAGGTTCGTACCACTAAATATGTAACGATTTTCAACACAAAATTTGCTAAGAAATTTTCTTCTTTGACGGTTGTCACTGGGATTACCTGAAACCATATGGAATTCAAATAATGTAGCCCCATTACTTTACCAGGCGGAAAGAATGTTCGAGTCAGTCTCAGTCTGATATTCTTTCCGCCTGCACACAGAAAAATCGTCACATAAATTAGAATTAAATTTACGTGATTTCCCTACGGTTTTCATCCAAGAGGCACCACAAGCTAAAATTATGTGAAACGTCACGTTAATTATAGAGATAATTATTTAAAACGTTATCCAGTAAATTTAAGGTGAAAACTAGTAAATAGTTTAACGTGGGTTCACATTATATACATAAGAAATCTTCAGTTTTACGTGAAATGACCTGTGGCACTATTCTGGTAATTCCCCGGGAATAGGGAACTGGGGAAAGAATTTACATATAAATTATATTTAAATAATTTTTTTCTGGCATACTGAGGTAAAAAGTTAGTGGCAATTTTTTTGAAAACAAAATAAAATTGGGAATAACTTTCCCTGATAATTTCGCTATGGAAAATTATTCATAATTTACCAATATTTACGCATCAAACTTTTTTCTCAGTAGGCCAGAAAAAACTGATTTATAGATAAAAGCTATGTAAAGTCTTTCCCCAGTTTCCTATTCCCAGGGAATTACCAGAATAGTGCCACTGAGAAATCAATAAAATGTCACTTAATTTCAAAGGGAATATTATTAAAAAAAAAAAATATTTTTAAATTTTAAATAATTGTTTATTTGATTTTTAATACGTTTATTACGAAATAAATTAATTATGCAATCAATTCATTAATAAAAATTTGGTTATTTTTAATAATTTAATTAATTAGCTTTGCTAGTTAATTAAATTAAATATTTGATTAATAATTAATTATATAATAAAAATTTATTAATTTAGTCAGTTAAATAATTTTATCATTAATTTTATCAATTTAGTTAATTGAATCAATTTGATTAATTTATTTTATTTAGTAAATTTAATGATATTAATTTATTTAAGTATATTTTGATTTATTTAATTTAATTTTTTTAATTAATCTAATTAATTTATTTATTTTTAATTTAATCTATATAAATTAAAAAATTTGATTTTTTTAAATTTATTTAATTCATTTAATTTATTTACGTTTGTATGTATTAATTTAATATTAATTAATTTAATTTATCTATTTTAGTTATTCATTTGGTTGAATTAGTTTATTTGGTCAGTTTAATTAATTTATTTAATTTACTTAATAAATTTGATCAATAATGTAGTTGATTTAATTAATATAATTAATTCAGTAAATTTGATTAATTTAACAAAATTAATTAATTTAAATAATTTAATTAGTTTTATTAATTTAATAAATTTAATATACAAATTAATTTTATTTATTTATTTGTTTTATTTATCTCTAATTAATTTATTAAATTTAGTTGATTAATTTAATTTTTTTAGTTTCATTTTCATTTTAAATAAGAATCGATCAAATCACAATCAAATTAAACACAAATTTTTAACACTCGTTTTCGAATCAAACTCGAAAGTAGCCCCCCTCCCCCCCTGAGCGCTTATTCTTGAAATTTCCTCAATCAAATTTTAAGTTGCTTTAGGATTTTGTAAAAAAAAAAATATTTTGAAACCCAAGCCGGTTCGGCACTCAATGTCACGCTGGGCGCATGATTCTTCTAATATTTATGTCCCTACTAAACGAATAATCTCAATCAGAATTCTCCTGTCGGAATTTTTCACATAAATATTAGAAAGTTTGACGAGAAAATTTAAAAATGGTTAAATGAACCGGCGACAAATTTAATTTAATTTACAAAATCCTAAAACAAATTATTTTCCAAGTGAGCAAATTTCCACCGATTACATAAATTTTCGGTTGTTTTGAAATGCGGCATAGTACAGGAAATAACTAAACGACTTTGAAAGTTCATTAGATTACAAGTGTAATTAAAAGCAGCTATCAATCTTTACTTGAAGAATCGTGCGTTGGATGTAGGACAATGCACGTTCTGACAATCACAAGCGATTAGGGCAGTCGAAAAAATTCAGCCTACACCCAACTAACACTAAACAAGTAATAAACAGTGAGCGACTTCGTCACATAAAATGTTAGACAATAACATTCCGATTTTTCATTTGGAAAACAGTTTTCTATTGCTACAGCCCATTGTTGCATTTCCGATGTACCCATCTTTTTATTATTTGTTTGATAGAAGTTTACTAAACAGTTCGTTAATATTTTTTGATTTTTATGATCCAACTTTTTATAGCGCTCATATTAAACCATTACGTTTTCCCCGTTTATGCTACTTCTTAGAATACTTCGGACATCATTACTCGTTGGTTCCTTTCATGGTAAAGATATTACGTGGCCTATATCTGTTAATAACGGACTTCGAGAACGTTCTGCTGCAACTGCGTTACTTATTTATTCCAGACGTTCTAAAATCTTTTCCACTGATGCGCTGAAAACGTCTGAACAATTTGTTGAACAATTTATTACCGGAACATTCTAGAAAATAAAATCACTTTTGTTAACCATTCTATTTAAGAATATATTTTACTTACCATTTTTTTCCATTCTTCCAATTTACTTTTTATTGTAGACCGTTGCCCAAAAAAAGCTGTGATCCATTTTACCGAAAATTTCAACAACGTCTTCATTGGACATTGGTTTAATAGTTTCAATCGAATTAAACCCGTATTCTTCTAAAACATTACAAGTTATATCTGTTAGTCCCCACGATTTAAAAATGGCTTCCGCCTTTCAACGAAATCACTAAAGCGTATTTATCGACATCAGATAAATTATTTGCTATCACAGTATCATCAGTATCAGTAACACTTTTTCACTATTTTCCATTTTAATTAAATAAATTATTATTATTATTAATTATTAATTTTTTTTATTTAAGGAACAAAAACGCCACTCACTACGAATTGATACATAAAAATGTTAATTTCGCTATTCACATAACTATTGTCGTCTTTTTCTTATGAAACAGTTAAATGTATACTGTTACTAATTATCACTGTAAATTTACGATCGTTCATAGTAATTTTTTTTTTTTTGCTGAGTAAATTGTAATTCATCTCTCTTTTTAAAGAAGCAATTTTAAAGTGATTTGTCACGTTGAATTAAGTAACTTTCTTATTGATAATTAACGACCATTCACGTTACTCGCAACAAATGAACGTGAAGTCACCGTATTTTGAATTATGTGACCGTTCTTCTTAAAATAACGTGAACTATTTTTCTGTGTGTGGTACAGTAATGGGGCTACATTATTTGAATTCCAGATGGTCTACACTAATTCTAGACAGTCGCCGAAGTTTCAGGTAATGCCTGTGACACACAGAAGAAAACTGTAAATTTTGTAAATTTTTTGTTGAAAATCGTTACAGACTGAGACTGGCACTCAAGAAGGTTCTTCTTTCTAACCCGTATAAAAATAAGATTACATTATTTGGGTTTTATATAAGTACACTAATTTATGACAGTAGCCGAAGACTAAGGCAATCCCTGTGAAAAATGTCTCATTGCAAAATGTTTTGGTATTTTTTTTTTAAATATTACGTAATATCATTATACTCGTATTTTCAATGAGACTAATTTTTCAGTATTGGCTTTTCATATACATACATACTTACGTTTTATATGTGTATTTATTGAACAAATTTTTTTCTGTTTTCTCGAGTTGGCTTGTAAAATCAAATCTTGTTGTAGTATGTTGATGTAAAAAAAAAAATCGGGATAGGAATTAAAAGTAATGCAGTTTTTCGGGCCAGCCCGAAAATTGTACTGATTAAGCAAAGGCACATTTTTTGGGGTACTTTTCGGGCCTACTTCACATACATCGTTTTATTTAGGCCAAGGTTAGGTTAGATTAGGTTGGAGGGGCTGCTTCCGCACACTTAAACCAGTAGTGGCCCGTTGTGATACCACAGGATCCTTTTTCCCATTTACTCCTGTTCAAAACCATTCCTAGCTATGTACGTAGTGTAAAATATCGCACGCCAGTCAGCGAGATCTGAAAGGCTCGCCATACTGTACACGCCCAAATACCTATGCTTTCTGTATGATAGTGCTGGACACGAGCATAGGAAGTTATCTAAAGTCGCTTCCTCCTCTTCGTCCATGCAACCTCTACAAAGTCATTCGTCTATCACGGAAAAAAAAACTGGCTACAACGAAGAAAAAAGTGAATGATTCAAGAAAAATGAGCACTTGATTTTCAGCTAAGACAACTTTTTCATAATGCAAACTTCCAATTTCTTCATTTGATGTTTTTATTTAAATATTGAAATAACATTTTTTTTATCGTTGAAAGAAATTCAATTTCTGAAAGCAAGAAAATATTGTTTTGTAGAGTCAATCGTTTTTCTCAATTTTTAATATCTATTTCTTCATTAAAGATAACAAATTCTTGTTTTAAGGTAACCGTATCTCAAAATGCAATAAATTGAGTCTGGTATTAAGAAATATTACACATAATTGTATGATCTACATTTCTTTAGTTAAGAGAAATTTTCTAATAATTAAAATGCATTTTCTGGCAGAAATGGTTTTTTTTTCTTGATAGAAGAACCCATTTATAAGTTGTAGAGAAAGAATTGCTTAAATACTTCATACGTCTTTCTTGAAAAATATTTTAAATTTCTAGATTGTAGAAAGTTACTTCTTGAAAGCTTTAGTAGTATTTCTTGTTTCCAGCTATTTTTCCTGTTTATTGGAGCAACATTAAATATAATTTCCAAAATAATAACAATACGAATTTATTATATAGTTTTTATTTTATTTTAATATACGATATATAAAAATACATTTTAATATTAATAAGCTATGTCACACAAATTATAATAATAAAATACAAACATAATTAAATAGAAGACATAATTGGTTTAGATATTTTTGTTCCATTCTCTACACGGGATGATTCATATAAGTTTTTTTCGACACCAACATAATAAATGCGAAGATCAGCATCGTTAGTTATAATTTTTACGCAATGAATTACCAAGAAAACTTGAAAATCTCTGGCAAATGAAAAGGATCCATTGATGTTCATTATATCATCTATTTTTAATGTTGCAATTTTCTGATTTAATTATTTGAGTGTTTTCATCAAACCATTTGTTCAGTAAAACTGTGTTCCATACACACGGAAAAAAAACTGGTTACAACGAAGAAAAAAGTGAATGATTCAAGAAAAACGAGCACTTGATTTTCAGCTAAGATAACTTTTTCATAATGCAAACTTCCAATTTCTTCACTTGACGTTTTTATTTAAATATTGAAATATTTTTTTTTTTTATTGTCGAAAGAAATTCAATTTCTTAAAACAAGAAAATATTATTTTGTAGAGCTAATCGCTCTTCCTAATTTTTAATATAATATTTCTTCATTAAAGATAACAAATTCATGTTTTAAGGTAACCGTATCTCAAAATGCAATAAATTGAGTCTTGTATTAAGAAATATTACTTATATTTATATGATCTATATGTATTTAGTTAAGAGTAACTTTAATGCATTTTCTGGCAGAAATCGATTTTTTTTTCTTGACAGAAGAACCCATTTAGTAGTTGTAGAGAAGGAATTGCTTAAATACTTCATACGCCTTTCTTGAAAAATATTTTAAATTTCTAGATTGTAGAAAGTAACTTCTTGAAAGGTTTAGTAGTATTTCTTGTTTCCAGCTATTTTTCCTGTTTATTGGAGCACCTTTAAATATAATTTCCAAAATAATAACAATACAAATTTATTATATAGTTTTTCTTTTATTTTAATATACGATATATAAAAATACATTATAATATTAATTAGCTATGTCACAGAAATTATAATAATGAAATATAATTAAATACAAATATAATTAAATAAAAGACATAATTGGCTTAAATATTTTTGTTCCATTTGGAATTCTCTACACGGGATGATTCCGGGAAGATCAGCATCGTAAGCTATAATTTTTACGCTTTGACTTGAAAGTCGCTGGCAAATGAAAAGGACCCATTGATGTTCATTATATTCTCTATTTTGAATTTTGCAATTTTTGGATTTGATTATTTGAGTATTTTCATCAAACCCTTTATTCATTAAAACCAAATGTGTACCAAATTTCCATTTTATGTTTGTTGTATAACAAGTCTGCTGGCTTTTTACCCCCTCTATAATATAGTTCCTGAAAATAAGTCAAGATAGATCGACAGAATTGTTAATTTATTAATAACTTAATTACAATTAATTAGATAGTAATTCTACTATAAAACTACTAAATAAAATAATTAATATTCTACAATCACACAATTTTTTGAATATTTTAATAAAAGTGGATTATTATTTTAAACAAAAACTAGTAATAAAGCTACATGCACAATAAAGAAATTAGTAAAATTAAGTTAATTATAAATACCATCTTCATTAATTATAAAATTATGAGCTATGTAAAACTAGAGTAGCATGTTCGTCAGCCATTTCTCTAATTATGAAAATTAAAATAAAATTATAAAATCATATGCACAAATAACTCTCGCAAAATAGAGCGATCACTTGTAAATTTAAATTAAAAATATATGTAATATTTATATAACTTACATTTAATTACTCAGCTTCACTTTAATTATTTTTCAAAACCACTTTAAAATATTTTATTTGACAATCACAAAAACACGTTATTTCTATTAAACATTCACGAGATAATGGATATTACTTATTTTAGGTGAAAGTTGATCTAACGGTTTGCTCTAAACCTATATTTCTCAAATGATTGATTCGTTTTCTTGTTTTAAAAATAAAGAGTATACATTTAAAACTCCTTTTCTATAATTAACAGTATTCCCTCAGATTGAGACATACATATTAAACTAAGAAATGTTATGATGAAGCTTAAAAAATTTCCTTTTTGTGATAAGAAAAACTATTCTCGAAGTAACATAGTAAATTTTGGTGTTCTGACGAAATCGAGAAAATTGCGAACTGAAACTTGATGATATGAAACTATTCACGTGAGTCCAGTGATTCTAATGGCGATATCTTTGACACGAGAGGTGCAATAATGTCTCCTGTAAAACTGCACGCTCGGGATTGGCGTCAAGCACACTTTTGTTACTGGCTGCATATATATATCGCTGTCACAAGTCAAAACTGGTAAAGTCGACTTATCCTAAACTTATCACAAAAAATTCATTATAAGTCTATAAAAATTGGAATTATCAAACTGTTATAATTCCAAATTTTGCAGAATTAAATGATATTTTCGTGATAAGTTTAGGAAAATGTAATATGAGTTTGTACTTAAGTCGACTCTAGCACTTTTGACTTGTGACTACAGAATTATGAAACATGCATTTTTGATTTATATATATATATATATATAAATTATTTAAAATCATCAGAGTTCATCAGAAAGAGAAATTTCTTTTCTACTATCAAGAAACATTTTCAATTTTAAAATGTTGTATTTTGAGAAAATTTATGTTTTTGTTTTAAGAAAATATTAAATTTCTCGTTTTAAGAAAATGTAAGCTTAAATTAAAAGTATTTCTCTTAAAACTAAATTTTTTCTCTTATTATAAAGAATTTATAGCAGCGATAAATACAAGAAAAATAATTCTCAAGATGGAATTGAATGTTAAAATTTCCGTCAAGAAATAATTCTCTTCGTAAGAAAACTATTTTTATAACTAGAAAACTGGTATATTCATAGAAATTTGAGTATTAAAGTAAGCAAAACTATTTTTTATTAAACACAGAATTTTTTTTTTTAATATAGTAAGCTTATTTTTTTCCGTGCAGTTTCACTCATGAGTAATGGGGTGAAAGTCACTCATCATAAGTCATGAGATAAGTCATGAAATGAGAAAAACACCATCAATTTACTTAACGACAAATAAACTTAATAAAATTTACTTAAAAACAAAGGAGGCACCAAACAGCAGTGCCTAGCAACAATATATAAATTGCTTCAAAATAAGTTATGTACTCGTAATAGTAGTAAAAACTAAACCGAAGAAGAGACTATTCGCTCGAAATAGATATTTCTAAAAAAATTAAAAAATTGGCACAATATGTAAGAACTAAAAACTACAATATAAAATTAAAAATAAAAGTTTTAAATATATAAATTGACAAAGAACATCTAGTGAAATAAATAATATGGATAGGTGTTTTAAACTCAAGTGCTTTTGTTATGTGTGTGGAAAATTTACATTTATGAGTAATCGCCGCAAAATAAGTGATGAAACCGCTGAAGTCGCAATGTCATTTGTTGTCCCGATGATATGGATAGATCCACAAAGACATGATCCAGTTCAATGGTATGCGTGCATGAATTATATTCTCGGTACAAACAGAAAAAGAAATGGTTCTTTGACACAAACGTTTAAATCTGCTGAAACCGGAGAAAGATGTACCATGTGCCAAGCCATTCTTTTGTCAAAGAGAAGAAAAATGTTAATATTTTAGGAATTATTGTTTTTTAGAAAAAATCACCATAAAATCTAATGAATCGATTTAATTTTCGTTTAAATAGTTTCTATTGAATTTATATTTGTCGATGCGATGTTTATTCGTTCGATTTTAATCGATTTAAATTGAACAAAATGATAAAAAGTGATAAAAAAGTGTTTTTCGTCGAAATGAAAATAAAAAAAAATGTAGATGTGGTTTTTCGGTCTTGATATGTTCGGCAAAGTTGTTTGTCTTGGCTTGCGCAACAACTTTGCTGAAGAAAGCATAACAAAAATCTTAATGGTTCAAAAGCTATCAACGTTAAAATGAGGGTATATTTTGACTCAGAGCCAAAACTTGTTGAAAATGGGGACTAACTTTGAAATGGGACTAGCACCATTGAATTCAGCGTACTCGAATTAGGTTTACCCCTGGGTGCCCAGCTTGTCACAAAAAAAAAGTTTGCGATTCAAGCACAGTGTTATTATTATACTACAGTACACGCACTCTGTATCGAACTTTGTGTATTTTACCGAGGAAAAACAACAATTATTCAGGCAAAAAAGCCTCTCAAAAGTTAAGAGTGTCTTAACTCTGTGTCCGAAAAATTGAAAAATTTGTGTAAACCGGAAATGCATTCTGAATTTTTCGGATTTTTTTTTGATGTATTAGTAGAACGTATTACAGAACCACTTTTGTATGATTTAAGTGCATGACTCTTTTGAAAAGAAGTCGGTGTCTTCGTCTAATTTGTTGGTTAGAAAATGCATCAACCAATGATCTCTGGATTCAGTCTCTTCTCCTAAAGCGTTCAGCCCTTGAATGATTTCATCGGAAATATCGTGCAACAGAGGGCTCTAGTAGCATGAAACTTTTAATGAAACCTTGAGTTGTTTGTTTCTTGCGAACGACTTCGAAGTTTTTGTAAGGCCCCGATATACGTTTTAGTAGATCGGCAGCCTCTCGTTCAGGGTAAGTTGTAAATAATGCAGTTTTTAATTCTTCATCCAGTTCTTTTTTATTGTCGAACGATAAATTTTGTTTTCCTTATCCATAAATTCAGTGCGTTAACATTCTACATTTAATAATCTGACCTTTAGATCTTCAACATTAGTGGTAACTTTGGTTTCATCGATGTATTTATGCAGTTACGTCATGCTGGAAGCAACGCTTTTTAAAGAGCTTCACTGGGCCACAATGTCAGTTTTCACTATAGAAACACTGATCGCACGTATAAATTTATGTAATTTACGAACGATTTAATTTGCTGTTTATCTAGTTCATAATATACTTACAGTTTTTTATGCAAATTTCTTATTGTAGGTGAAATCTTCATGTGGTATAGTTACATCGGAGACTAACTCTAAGTAAATATGTAAATAAGTATACAGATGTATAGGCCTTGTAGGTTTTCTCACCCTTCCTCTGGCTATAGCTATAACTATAGTTGAATTGTGAGCAGGCCTGCGTAGTCTACTCCAAATTTGGAAAACGGTTTGATCAACTCTATATACGTGTGCTAAATAAGTTGCTTATGATTTAATTAATAGCCTTAGCATCATGCTTCACGCACTTTACACAGCTACGCACTATTTTCCTAATTAAATTTCAGCCTCCTACTGTCCAATATTTTGAGCAAAGTGTTGCCATCAGGTTGTGTTCTCGTACTATTAATTCTGTAAATTAGTTTTACCTAAAAATTTGAGGAGCAATAAAAAAAGTAAATACAGCCACACAGCAAGAATTAATAATCATTTTGGTCCTTCGAACCGGATTTTTGTGTGTAATATTTTGTGGCCATTGTTTTGTGCTGTCGAATAGTATCGACGTGGTGTGTTTAATCCATCGCCATGTTTTTTACGTCGTGTACATGACGACTGCTGTATCTGGTGGTGTGTAAGCCGCCATTATTTAATACATTTTGTATGGGAAGAAGTTTTCCATTGGAAACCACGACAATATTTCCATTAAGTAATAACTCCGTATCCTATTGGTGCATAATCATCATCAGCTGTAACGTCATCATTAGAATTCTTGGAAAAGGCGCAATACACATACATTAAGTACTGAATTTCAAATCACAGCGTTCATATTTTAGGGGAATTCCCCATTTAAACGTAAGTAATTTTTTTATCGAATTGTTTTTTTTTGTAAATAATTACAACAGTGGCAATTATTTTTGTAGTTTTAACGTATGTGAAGTTATCTCCGGATTCTATCCCCGAAATTTAAAAAAAATCAATCAGGCAACACTAACATAATTATATCCCTCTAACTCTTGTGTGAAGTTAGCCCAGCCCCGTTTTATGTTATATTTTAATCCAACTACACTTTATCTGTGAAGTTATCCCCGAATTTTATTATATGAATTCGGAAAACCCACAAAATAAATGTGGTTAGGTTTCGGTGGTTTGATATTTGATCATATTTTGCGAAAAGTGACGTAAGGGTCTGACAATCTCAAAACCATATAGCTCTGATCCGACAAATGAATATTTTTTACATGTCAAATTAAAATATTACTTTTGGTCCAAAATAAATTATATGGAAATATTTTGCTCGGAGCCTAATTTCGCTAGGTTGCAACGGTACGATTCCTAAATGTGAGATATGTATGTTCCGTCTTATTGTTATAATCTGACAAATTTATGAGCCAATTTAAAAATTATTTTACTTCAATTTATTAAATTATTACATTTATTTTGTGTGTTTTCCGAATTAAAATAATTTTAATAAACATTTTTATTTTTCATATATAATAAAATTCGGGGATAACTTCACATATAAAGTGTATTTCTATTAAAATATAATATAAAACGGGGCGGGGCTAACTTCACACAAGAGCTAGAGGGATATAATTATGTTAGTGTTGCCTGTATATTTTTTTTTAATTTCGGGGATAGAATTCGGGGATAACTTCACATGCGTGTAGTTTTATATATAAATTTTTTTTGAGTTTATCATAAATACTCGGTACAATGGACGCCGGTTATTATAAATGTTCATTCGCCGCGTTAAAAGGCCCCGTCACTTTTTTCAAGATTCCATTAGATGCAGACAAGGATATTTTCCTATCGGAATTAAAAGGGATTATTAAGCATTAAGGCGCGTTGTACGATGAATATTCGAAATCACATCATGAGGAGTTAGAATCTACCGAGGTAGAAAATCTTTCCCAGGATGAGTTGTTTAGTTCAGTTAGATCTCTGGAGACACGTGTTTTCAAATTAATGGAGTCTAGAAACTCAAAATGCTTTACCGGAAGTAAATCAAGTTCGTGTTGAAACTGAAAACAAATAAAAAATCGCCGCTAATGCGGTAACAATTTCAATTTCTGTTCCCGAATTAGAAATACCAAAATTAGACGGGCATTTTTTATCGTAGTTTAATTTCCGAGAAGTGCGTTAGATTTTATTGATGGAATTCCATCAACGACAGCTAATTAACAAAAGGTTTGGGAATCACTTAATACGTATTATGAAAACTGTAGGGTTAAAAACATACATGTGAGTGAAATTTATTATTTAGAATCCGTCAATGGGGAAGGCCCAAGAGATTTAAAAATGTTTATAGACAAATTTAACAAACATTATAATGCTCTCATAAATCTTAATACTCCGCAATTGAGCATTAGGATTTATATCTTGTATTTCACAATATGAAAAAGGTAGATAAAGCGTCACGAAGAGATCTGGCTAGTTTGTACCGCTGTTTTAATAGCACAACAAACGGTATTACTCAACACCTGGGCGGCCAATGAAACATTCATTTTTTCGAAAAAGTTTGGGTACAGATTTTTTCTAGTCAGTTTTGGTAAAATTTTGCAATTTTGTGTTGTATCTAGATCAAATATTTTCCGAACGACGGTTATGCCTGCTAATCCAATTTCGGTGTGGGAAAATTGATTATTCACAAAAGCGTTTCGAGCCGATTTAATCAGATGTGGTGGGTCATACTGAGCAAAAAATCTTTCGATTGTTAAAATCAAAATATGATTTTTCGGGTGTAATTTCTAGATGTTTGTAGGTTTGAATGTTGATAGTCCCGTGATCGCAGGTCAACATGACCGCTTTTAAATTAAGTTTCTCCTCACAAATTTGTATATTCTTTTTAATTAAATCGCATTTTTTTTTCTCATTTAAGAGATGTCCTTTTTGTTCCAATTTAAAACTTCATTGTGTACAAGAAAAAAAAATTGGACCATGCGAATATCGAACAGTATTAATATTCTGAACGGAACTACTCAAATGGCTGAATCGAGAAATCCCATATGCAGTGGTTGATGATTCAGTATTTGCGTATGTTATCTGAAAATTATTCATTGTTTTTTTCAATGGCACTACATCCCATGAATGGATGTGGCCACCTCATTAAAATTACAGTATACCCAAGATATCTTCGGATTAATGATAGGTTTGGTCCAATGAATCCTAGTCGTCATAACGTAAGTGGTGGGAAAAGTTTGTAATCGGTGAGTTTCTGGGTAAGTTCAATCGACCGTATACAGAATTTAAATCGAGTAACGCGGCGGTTAATAAATTGAGTGGGGTGGAAGGCTATGGTATGATTCGGTGGCGTTCGAAATAAACAGTTGGGTCGTTTTTCGTGTAGCTATTGTACAAGAATTTATTAGAGTGAGTCATGTAGGGGCGGTTCATAGAGAATTAGTGAAAAAAATTAGGTCAATCGTTTAAGGAATTTATTTATGAGTGTCGACGACTGGGAAGCAACGGTGGTTTAGATGATGCGACAACTTTAAATTATATAATATCGGGTTTAAGAAATTCCGAATTAACAAAATTACTTAGTGTTCAAAATATTCGCACATATTTTGAACTTTATTGCCGATTAGAAAATCTCGAAAAAATATCCAGATATGATTCGTTTGGTAGAAATAATAATAATAATAATAATTTTCAAAACACTCGAAATAATTCGATTGCTCCGGCCTCTAGGAGGAAAATTTGTTCGTACACACTTAAAAATCTTGCTGCAATTTTTAATGCAACCCTTCATCAAGGCTTATACGATGCAATCGTGTATGACATTCTGATGCAAAGCATGCATTAAAAATAGTTATGATGCAGTTGCGTTTAAAATTACTGCAGCAGTGTATTAAAAGAAAATTTCTATATAATCTGGGGTTGACTATTTTTTAGCAAATTTATTTTAATTCGCTAAGGCATTGTGTATATTTTTAATATAAAAGCTTAAAATAATTTTCATATATTTGCTGAGTAAGAAAAAGGACGTCAATCGATTTACGTCAATCCAGTTGGAACAGTAAAAAATTGGAATCTGTGGAATTTGCTTTATAGTTTTAGTTTTAATACAAAATAATATAAGTGTAATACAATTAATTGGGCATTTCTAGTGTATTGTGCTTTATACTGTTTAAACCACTAGGCTGAGCTATACAATTTTAATGCCACTTACGACAAAAAATGATGCTTCCAAATAGATATTTTGATTTGTTTTTTTATGCAATGTACTGTAAAATTTTAATAAAACTTGTATCAGTTTTAACAAAATATTCCGTTAAAGTTTAATGTAAACTATACAATAAAAATAAATACAATTAGCGTTAATATCTAATATAATGCAACTTGTGCATTAGTTTGTAATGCAAGCTTGCGCTGGACCTAATTTACAAGCCTGGTAGTGGAATTTAACAGCCCTCCTAAACCTTAAAATGTACATCAAGTAAGACAGCGAGCTATTTTCGGAAATTTATTCCACGTTTTTCACTCCTCGCCGAACCGTTAACTATAGGCTAACTAAAAAATATTGTATTTTTCAACGGGGTAAAGATCAAGAGGAAGCCTTCACTGAACTAAAAACCAGACTTTGTAGTAGAGATGTACTTATATTATTTGAAATGATCCATGAAATTCACACGGACGCTTGTGCCATGGGACTTGCTGGAGTTCTTCTACAAAGGGAAAATAATGACTTGCTTAAGCCGGTTGCATATTGTAGCCGAAGGACAACCGAGCTTGAACATAACTATCACAGTTATGAATTTGAGGCCTTAGCAGTCGTAGAGCCTTTGGATCGATTTCGTCCGTATATTTTAGGAGAAGAGTTTGTTGTAGTGTCTGATTGTAGTGCACTTAAAACTGCATCTACAAAACGAAATATTATTCCAGGAATAGCAAGTTGGTGGTTACGATTATAAGAGTACAATTTTACAGTTAATCATCGTGATAGTAAACAGATGTTACACGTTGATGCGTTGAGTCGCTCGCCTGTTTTTCCACCGACCGAAGCTGAAACGGCGTCCTTAGATGTTTTTAGAATTGAAAGGAATGGTAGCATAAAAATGGGTTGAAGTTTTACAAGATTCGGCCCCGATATTCAATAGATCAAGAAAGATATAACCAATCGTATAATTTTTAAAATTCACAATGATAAAGGTCATTTTGGGGTTGATAAAACCCTTAATTCAATTCAAACAATTTACTGGTGGCCAATTTAGGACGAGGCAATCTGTAAGAAAGGCTATAAATTCCTTTATAGAATGTTTTTTCCATCGTGAGAATAGAGATTCATCTAAAATATCGTTACACCCAATAGATAAACTACCGGAACCGCTTCATACTTGGCACTTGGATCTTCTCGGTCCTTTTATTAAGGGTTCTCGGGGAAATATTCATATCATTGTAATGGTCGATGGGTTTACTAAGTATATGTCAGCGAAACCTGTTCTATCCACTGCTACAAGACATGCCATTATTTTCACAAAAAGATTGGCTGTATATTTTGGAATGCCAACGCGAATTATAAGTAATCGGGGGTCCGCATTCACGCCTGCTGAGTTTGGAAAGTTCTGTAGAGAGAATTTGATAGAGCATGTGCTGAATGCTGTATCAACCCCGGTGCAAAGGGCCAGGTTCAGCGTTATAACCATACTATTCTGCATTCTATATGAACGATGTCGGACAACAACGAAGCTTATTGGGAGGATCATTTAAAAGTTATTCAGTGGTCGTTAAACACTGCAAAACAGTCAGTAACGAAATATTTACCAGCTGAATTATTATTCGGATTCAAACCACGGTCGATTTACGATGATAAATTAACTATAACGTTACTCGGCGAATACAACGAATATGATTTTCGACAAATTTTGGAGCGTCGAGATGAAAATAAACAAAGAATCAGCAATATCAAAAGCATCGTTTCAAGCTAAAGCATAAATGACCAGTGACATATAGCATTGGCGATAAGGTAGTAATATATCACGGACCTGTGTCTACAGGAGAAAGTAAAAAATTACAACGTCGATTTACGGGGCCATTCACAATCACCCAGATTATGTATGGCGACCATTACAAAGTGGAAGATTTAGGTGGAAATGAGGGACGTAGGCCCTTGAAATTACTTTTATTTAAACATACTAAATTTCCTTTCATCAGTAACATTAATTTTATTTTATTTTCTCTTCTCTATTTTTTTGTTGTTATGATTCACGGTAGTTGTTTTAATATAAAAAATGTAAGTAAGTCTCCGTAATCTCGTCGTGAGAACATCAACTGTAAATTTAAAATCAAATAAACAACCTCTTAACGAGGTAAATGTTCGAGTGACGAAAGCTGAATTCAATTCACAAAATTTCTGATATCAAATTTGTGCCAACAAAAAAACAATTGCATTCGATTTGTCAACGATTTTTCGGAATGTTAGTGCATCGAGCGCGTTGTTGTTTAACATTCCGAAAAATTGTTGACAAGTTGTTGTTTTTGATAGCTAGAAAGAAAAATGTAAACAAACGCGCCGAATGCACTAACATTCCGAAAAATCGTTGACAAATCGAATGCATTTGTTTTTTTCGGCACAAATTTGATATCAGAAATTTTATGAATTGAATTCGGCTTTCGTCACTCGAACATTTACCTCGTTAAGAGGTTGTTTATTTGATATCAATGATTTTGGCACTGAAAAGTCAGTGTTATCTTGAGAATACGCGTCGTGTTCTCATATTTTCACTTGTCATTGCCGATCAATACTACGTGAAAATTAATAGTCTACAACTTTCTTCTGGGCCTCAGACAGAATTAAGCTTTGGAGCTCTGGTGTGTGGTAGACGATCCTATTTCTCTATTTTGCATGCATTTTTTCAATCTTTATTTTGTAGTATTTTAGTAGATTTTATTTCAGAATCCTTTACCACATGCCACAAACAGGTCATGCTGGGTGTGATCTTATTACACACCCGGTTCTTGTAGGCTATTGGCTGAACATTTGTAGTTTAGTTTTTAGTGCATGTTACAGAGTAGTAAAAATTTAGATCAGATGCATGTGTTTTTGGTAGAAATTCGATTGAGTAATTCAACAATTTTTTATGCATGTTTCTTGCTGTTTTGTCACTAACAACATTTTTGATTCCTTAAACAATACAATAAAATATACATATTTTAGTGTGTTAGTTGGAAACAAAAATTAATGGTAGCTATACCCTCTGGCTGATATTCTATCTTCATGCGATGGGAGGAAAGCTAAGATATATTTTTTAAAGAAATCATCATGAAGATTAACAAAATATCGATTTTATGCAAGGAGACTGTCAAATGTTCATTGTTTTTGGTGATTTTTCGATCACATCAATTCGTCAGTTTTTTCATTTTTTTTATTTTTTAAAAAAGGTCACTGGTAAAAATTCTCTTAGCAATGATAATAATATGATGTATTTATATTTGAACCGCAACGGAGCGATATTAGGGTGCATTTGAGCCAAAAATGAAATTTTGCAAAAAATTAGGTTGGCTTTTAAGTTATGGAGGTCAATATCTAAAATATACGAGTTTTTTGGGACAAACGGTTAATGTTATATTGTAGGTGAGGTTTGTGGCTAATAATCCTGAAAATATGAACCAAAAGTCTTTGCTAATTTTTCAGCAATTTGGCCGAATGTGGCCGGCGGATTTGGCATTTTTCAGTTTTTTTGGCCAAAATGACCCTCAACTCTAATTTTTTGAAATTGTTTTATAAACTATTTGATAGGTGGCATTAATACCTTTTCAACGATATGCATATGTCCGGGGTATGTCAAATAGGTTTAGCGCTGTGGGTGTGGCCAAAATGGCCAAAAATGGCCGTTCAGAGGCCGGCCGCGGCCAAATCAAAAAGTTGTAGAACAAAAGTTGCTTAGTTTTTTAAGTAAAAATCCTGAAAGTATGAGAATCAAATGAAAGAAGTTCGGACAAACAAACATATATACCAAAGCAAGATTATATATGGTGACGTCATAGAAATATTTAAAAATGCCATAACTTTGGTCAAAATCATCCGTTTTAGTCGTTCGAGGTGTCGTAGAATTAGTATTGACGTCTACAACATAATTTGCTAGTTAAAAATAATTGGTACACTTTTTGGGGCAGTTATACCCGAAAAACAGATTTTTTGGGACAATTTTCAGAAGGTCATATCTCCACTCAATGTTGGTAGAAATTCATGCTTTTATACAATATTTGGGTCTACTTTTCAAGACCTTTCCAATGACATATAACATGATCGTGGCGGCCTCAAAGGGGAAAAGTTCGAAACTAGCTGTATATATACGAGTTCGACTTCCAGCATAGTAGGTGCTTTCGTCACTCGTTTGGACTGCCGTCCAAAGTGATAAGTGGATGTGAATAAAAGTATTAAACTGTGAAATAATTATAAAATTGTTTTAATAAGTTAAGGTGGATTCTGACCAATTAGTTTGTGCATCGAAAATACGTATTAACACGTTAAAGTTTCCAATTACTTCTTGGCTTGTTGGTGTAAATTTGTATAGTAAAACTGATTTGAGAAACAAGCAAATTTTTTAAATAATTTACCACTACAATGAATTTAGGTGCCACTCCAACTGGTGAATTCGAGAACCGAGAAAAATTTCATAATACCGCAAATGTAAACATAATGGATTGACGGTACTTGTAATAAATAAACCGTCTCATGTATGGTTGTGTAATAATAAAAAAATCATTTTCTTTATACTCGTATCGCAAAAAGTAATCGAACCACTTAAACCCCATTGCGGATTGCGATTTCCGTTTAGGCGGAAAGAAGTTGTAAAACACAAAAATTTTGTTTCAGTTATTCTGTTTTTATTGTTGCAAATCCATAAAACTTTATAAACCAATCTCGCGTATACCGTCTACAGTAACAGCATACAGCTTATTGACAAACTATAACATAGAACATAAAATTGAAAATAATTTTTACGATAACGATAAATTTCCACACTAACGGTTTGTATTTAGTATACATTGGTAAGTATCCATATCCACCTTATCTAAAGCGGGAAATCGATACCGATGAATTTTAACACAGCGACTGGTTAAACATTATATGCATTATTGATGGGATTTGCAATTTTGCTTGGCTTTAACAAAAATTCCTAAAGGAGGTGGTCGGTCTTCTTGGTTGCATTATACGTACACAATATATATATTTTATATGTAATTGATTATTGCACATAATAAATATATTATTAGGTTTCATGTCCCTATTTTCATCTGTTTATACAGTCGTATAATAAACAGAGAACCTTGATTTGATTGATAAAAATAAAATATTTACCTCGATTGCGTATCAGTCTCTAGTGCGGTTGTAATGAAATTTCCATTGCACGCCTGCAACAATCACAATGAACAGGATGGTGTAATTCGCCCGGTAATATATCAGTTAGGTAGGAACTTCCGGAGTCATCTGAACAACTGCTGGAAAAATGTACCGAACGTGTTGATGATGTAGTCCGCTCAAGAGGTTCTTGCGATAATGTTTGCTTCTGCAACATCAATTGCTGAGATGTTTTAAGTTTCAAAGAGCGGTAAAGCCTTGAGCGATTTAGTGCAAGTGATGAACGTTGCGGTGCTCGTTTTACTTGAGTCATTTGATTTGAGGTTTCACCTTTTAAACAATTACAGGGAACACTCGAAGTTTGGATAGGATATGACGAACGCGGGGCTGACCTCTTTCCGAATATCCCAAAAGGCCTCTTTTGTTGCGGTAATGCTTTATTTACCAATATTGGTTTATTTGCGTTTTGTATAGCACTGTTTGGTAAACTTCGACGCTTTGCTGTAAGCGATGAGCGTGTTATCGGGACCGGATTCTGTATTGTATTTAAAGGGCGCTGCATTGGTAGTGGTCCCGCCGAAAGTTGAGTCATTTTAGGTAACGTTTCACTACACAAACAATTACACGGTGGTAAACTTGATTCATTTTTTGGATTTAACGAACGTTGTGTAAGTTGCGATCTTGTTTGTTGCGCAATATTTTGATTTTGTATAGAACTTCGGTGTTGGGTTGAATGCTGTGTGGACTGTAATTGTGTTTGATCTGGTTGCTGTGTCATTTCAGATTGTACAGAATTATTTTGATGAAACAAACTCTGAACGGGGAGCGATACATTTGGAGCAACTTGCGGGACGGATGGTTGCATAGTTTGTTGTATATCCTCAGTTTGCATAGATTGTTGTGTCATTTGATAAGGTAAATAACTTTCATTTGGGCCTGAACGCTGCAATGGAACAAATGAACGCTGTATCGGAAAATTTTGAGTATGCAAAGATGATTGATTTCGTTGTGTTTGATACTGCACATTTTCCTGTATTGCCTCAGCTGCTTTTATTTCGGGTGCCATTTCACACTGCAAACAACTTTGTGGAAGGCCGTGCCGCATCTTCGAAGCTCGATTCTGGCTCGGCAGTTGCATTGGTTGTGAATAGTTTCCGTTATTGCGTTGCATACTTGAATGCTCTACGGGAATTGATAATCGTTTACCGTCTATATCAAATCCTTGACGCTCGCTATTTTTATTTTGCATTGAGCCTCGATATTGGCTAGAACGCTGCATGTGTTGAAGTTCATTGTGTTGAATTGTTTGCGTTGGCATTTCATTTTGGTAATAATTTTGTTGGAAACCCAAGCGCTGTTCATTGATATTTTGAGGAGCCAATTTTTCACTTAATAACGTGTCCCGACTATATTGGTTTGATTTTGATTGGTCCTGTACTATTTCGGGTACTACTGGTAGTGACGTTCCGTTCTGATAATAACTTACAGGAGCATTTTGCGACCATTGCGACATCATTGATTGATTTTGCATTGTTTGCGGCAAATACATTAAATCCGAAATTTCACCACTATTAATCATTTGCTGCCCCTGTTGTGAGTATCGTCCAATCAAACGCGTGCCTTGGATTGATAATTCTGGCGGTTTCACCACTTCCGGTTCCAATTGACTTTCTATAATACGCTGTCGCTGATTTATGCGCTGGGCCGACCGAAATGTTAGACTTGAACGTGATTTGCCTATTGCGTATTTTGGACATTGTCGTGGCTTTGATAGCTCTAGTATGCGCTCTGTTGGTGTGTACTTCAGCACTTTCGATGGAAGTGGTTTTGGTACGCCACGGTAGTTGTATATCCGATATTTACTGAACACATTGGATCGGCATTCTTGATAATCATCGTAGAAAACCGGATTGTCAAGGCCATCGAAATTAAATTTATCTGGATCGACAGGAGATTTCGGTCGGTGCGCTTCAACAAATTTTTCGGCATACGTGCGCCACTCGGGCTCTGTCATACCTGGACTAACAGTCTCCCGTAACGAACAACACAACATATTTTCTAGATTTGATAAAACTTTTTCGTTCCCAATTTTCATGGCTTGAAACCCGGATGCCAATAAACGCCTGCGGCAATAAAAATATTGAATCGAACAATCTCTGAATTGTACATTCCATCAACAATACATACCTAATTGGAGGTTTTGCCAAGTACTCACGACGATTATAATCCGGTCCCTTTTTAAATGTTGTAGGATTTCTGTAATTGTCGTTTACTCTTTCAAATGTTTCATATGCACTTGATTCACTTTCATCCTCATAAGGCGACGAACTTGTATCCATTTATTCAATGTCTAGAATTTCATTAAAATTTTACAGAGAATTTTGCTCCCTCCGCCAAAAATCTAAACTCACAACTGGAAAACTGGTCGTAAAAATAGCAGACAGAAAGTGCAATGAGTACTTGTACGGCAAAAAATTTCTAACTACCGATGTAACTATCAGGTATATTTTAAACTCATTCTTCAGGGGAGGTGCATCTGTCCGAATCTAGACACGGCTTCGAACTATCATTTACCGGGTTGTTCCTATTTTTGATTTTATTTGACTTGGAACGAACTGCTTTAAAGAGTTTTCGTTTTGATTTTTCCTTCGCTTTGACGGACATAAATGATTCTGAAAGAGATTTGTTGGTTCTACTTCGCACACTACTTTTACGTATTATAGATGACTGTGTTTCTGAGTGATGCTTCGGTCGTAAAGGTTTTGATAATTCAAGAATACGGTTGGTTGGCGTATATTTTAAGACTTTTGAAGGAATTCGCTTGGGTATGCCACGATAATTATAACAAATGTGTTTATTTATTCGAAAGCCTTGGAATGCGTCATACCTCATGTGACTCGATTCGTAGAATACTGGAAGATCTAGATCATCTGTAGAAAATTTATTAGAATCCACCGGGGTCCTTGGTCGATGTTTTGCTATAAATTCTTCTACGTAATCTGTGGTTTGGTTCATTTTCAAACACAGTAACTTTTCTAAATTACGTATATGTTTTTTATTTTCTGTCTTAAGAGCATAAAGTCCAGACGCTATTATGTGCCTATACGTGTAGGATAGGAAGTTTCAAAAAACGGTAGCATAAATGGTTCCAAAATCTGTATTACCTTATTGTGGGCATTGCCAATTGATCAATACGACTTTTGGTTTCCGATTCTTCAACATCGTGGCTTTCAGCACATTTTTCGAAGTTATCGGGAATAGGAAATACTAAGAGAACCGAATCGTTAGGTGTTTCATCAGGTCTTGAAACCATTATTATTAACTAAAAATTTAGAATTTGACACGAAAACACATTTTCCAAATGTATCTGTCACTATTACGTTGATGGAAAAGGCTATGAATACTAACAATACAAAAATTGGAGTATTTTTGTAATTTGCAATGAGACAGTGGATTTGATTGGATTACCGTATAACTCAGTTATGAATAAGGATTATAGTATTTTACTTGTTACTCCTGTACAGTTCTGGGATGTAGCTGACTGTCGGTCGACGAGTCTTTAATGGAAATATATTGTGAGAAATTACATAGGTACTTGCGACTGCTAATTAAACATTTTTATCAGCCAATTACACAACTTAACAGCAAACAAATCTATTGTCTCTTCATTCGACAATCTTTATATCGTGCTGAGAAATGGTTTTGAATAGAACCTCAACTTAATATAGAAACACTTTGCGGCATCGTATGATATCATTTAATATGGTATGATATGACTTGATATGATTTGATATGATTTGATATGGTTAGATATGATTTGATATGTTTGGATATGATTTGATATATGATTTGATTTGATTTGATAATATTTAATATGATTTGATATGATTGGATATGATTTGATATGATAGGATATGATTTGATATGATTTGATATGGTTTGATATTATTTGATATGGTTTCATATGGTTTGATTTGATTTGATATATGATTTGATATAATTTGATATGATTTGATATGATTTGATAATATTTGATAGGATTTGATATGATTTGATATGATTTGATATGATCTGATATGATTTGATATGATTTGATATGATTTGATATGATTGGATATGACTTGATATGATTTGATATGATTTGATATGATTAGATATGATTTGATATGATTTGATATGATTTGATATGATTTTATATGATTTGATATGATTAGATATGATTTGATATGATTTTGTATGGTTTGATATGATTTGATATTATCCTGTATGATATCCTTTATTATGATATGATATGAATTGATATGATTTGATATGATTTAATATTGTTTAATATGACTTGAGATGATTTGATATGATTGGATATGATTTGATATGATTTGATATGGTTAGATATGATTTGATATGATTTGATATGATTTGATAATATTTGATATGATTTAATATGAAAGGATATGATTTGATAATATGTATTTGATATGATTTGATATATGATTTGATATGATTTGGTATGATTTGATAATATTTAATATGATTTGATATGATTGAATATGATTTGATATGAAAGGATATGATTTGATATGATTTGATATGATTTGATATGGTTTCATAAGATTTGATATGATTTGATATGATTTGATATAGTTTGATATGATTTGATATGATTTGATGTGATTTGATAATATTTGATATGATTTGATATGATTTGATATGATTTGATATGATTTGATATGATTTGATTTGATTAGATATGATTTGATATGATTTGATAAGATTTGATATGATTTGATATGGTTTGATATGATTTGATATGATTTGATATGATTAGATATGATTTGGTGTGATTTGATATGATTTAATTTGATTTGATATGATTTGATATGATTTGATATGATTTAATATGATTTGATATGATTTGTTATATGATTTGATATACATAGTTTAATATGATTTGATATGATTTTATATGATTTGATATGATTTGGTATGATTTGATATGGTTTGATATGATTTGATATGATTTGATATTAATATGATTTTATATGATTTGATATTAATATGATTTGATATGATTTTGTATGATTTGATATAATTTGATATGATTTGATATGACGTGATACTATTTGATATGATTTGATAATAATATGATTTGATATGATTTTTTTACGATTTTATATGATTTGATATGATTTAATATGGTTTGATATTTAGTTTGCCATTTAGCTAACTATTTTGGCAACCAATTTACAAATCCAAAATATTAAGCATAAACCATTTTATCAATACTACTAGGTACGCAACTAAAATTCCGTTTTTTTTTAAATTAAAAATTTCAAAAGAAATATAAAAAATGGTTTATTCAAAGTATTGTCCTTCGCTATCTACACATTTGTGCCATCTCTCTGAGAATACTTGAATACCACGACGATAAAACGACGCGTCTTTGGACCAAAAGCATTCATCCAACCAATTTTGCACTTTTTCGAAACTGGCCATCGACCGGAACAAGTGATACTAATAATCTGAGGGGGCCACGTCTGGTGAAAAAGGCGGGTGCAGTAGCAGATCCAATCTCAGCGTTTTGATGGAGTCTTGTACGATGGGACTGCGATGATACGGAGCGTTGTTGTGCTGCAATATCACTCGTACGTGTCCCGTGTCCCATTCTCTGGCCGTTTTTCGAGCAATGCATGGTTCAGATTGATGAGATGATGACGGTAGCGTTTCCCATTGACAGTATCGCCTTGTTTCAGCAGCTTATAGTACACGATTACTTTCTGGTCCCACCAACTGCAAAGCACTGTTTTCTTTCCGCAGCAATTTGGCCGTGCCTCCGAAGTTGATGCTTCGCGCCAGGTGAAAACCAGGTGGATTCTTAAAAAGATCTACTTCTCATCTTCCGTAACAATTCGATGCAGGGATTCCGCAAGTGGCTCTTCAATTTTCCATCTGTCTCTGAGTTAACTCATGCAGCACCCATTTTACCTCCTTTTGAATTTTTTCCATAGCATATAAACGTTTGGAAATACCTTGGCAAGTCGTGTTTAATGCCTACGCAAGTTGATGTAAGTTTGCGTATCAGCTTCATCCAATAGCGCTTGCAGCTCGATGAGTTCAAATGTTTCTAGCCTTCCGGAGCATTTTTTGTCCTCAAAGTCGAAATCACCACTTCTGAAGCGTGTAAACCAATCTTCGCAGGTAGTTCTCGAAGGTGCATGTTCGACGTAGGCCTTCTCAAGCAAATGACGTGCTTCAGCTGCATTTTTTGTTCAATTTGAAACAGAAAAGCAAAGCTTCCCGCGAATGCTGTTTGTTTGGCACAAAAATCGACATTTTCGTTTTTAGAATAAATATTTTTGGGTTGCAATATGTGCTGGTATTATACCTGGTTATCGTTAACAACTATCCACGCCATGAACAAAACACAACTACTTCCATAAATGACAACTAAATGTGTCGCTATATATGTGAAACCCGGAAATTTAGTTGAGCATATGATAGTATTTTGGTAATACTGAGGCAAACATGAGCCACCTTAAAACTGAAACTATCAGAAATTGGATTCCACTGTAAACCGATATCAACCTTATCAGTGTTGGTTTTTAATACACCATTTGATACCCATTTTTCTAAACAGACCCAGCTGCTAACAATACTGCATCAACACTGGTTTTGATACGTAACAGTTCACTAACAGTTTCCGCCCCAGTTAGTAAATCATCCACATAAAAACCGTATAGTAATTATTTTTGCAATTATCGGCTCTTTCTCTCGTATACACCATACTGAAATATCTTAAAGCTAAAAATGGAGCAGAAGTAGTACCATAAGTTGATGATCCTGTCAAATAATACTTCTTCACAATGTTAGTGGTGATTGCGTACTTGTGTGGCCCGATCATCATAATGATCCGTCGAAGACAACACGAATCTTCGTAGTGGTGCTGCCTTTATTTGCCACAGCGTGATGATGCAAATCAAAACCATACGAACTCTCCAAACTGGACTGCACTTTATTCATGTACTCTACTTGCTCATTCTCCTGAAAGAAATAGGTAATTGTTAGACACAACTCATTTTTCTATAGAATTAAGCTGCTTAATAGCATAATTTAATGAATCCTACGTCATCACTGCCCATGTGTTTATTGGTAATTTGATAATGAATCGCTCATCGTCATTTCTTTTGAAAGTATTTTGAAAATGGCGTTCAATTTGGGTTCCTTCGTTAGAATATATGCTGTCTCTCTTTATTTCCTCGAGTTCCCAAAATCTATTAAGCTGCGTGAATCAATATTTTCAGCAAGAGTTATACATTCAAATTTCGAAGCTCACATCTACGTTTATCGCTACCAATAATGTATTTTGAGCATACAAAGTTAGAAAGTTGCGTTCGACCATCTTGGAAAATTTTGAAGAATGCATCTGCTTCTATCACAATTTTAAATTTCTCATCTTCACTGAATATTGGATCAGCTAATCCTAATTTCTTTATTGCTTTGAGCTGTTGATTTGGCACTTTCGCTAAAATAAATGCGTTTGTGGGCATAACTTTGTTCTCGTCTCTAGAGAACAGTGTAGGTTCAGTAATGCGTTTGTCACTATATATTATCAATTGCAAGACCGCACTTACTACCACTCGAGTAGCCGTCCTATACGTAGATTCAGTTTTCTCACCACGATTTCTCCAATGAATGAAGCTTCTGACCCCTAAACCGATAATGCCTTGCATTTATAAAATGTCCCAAAACTATCTCTTGTATGTTGTAGGTAAAAAAGTGGGTGTCTGTACCACGTTTACGGACATATGACGTGAATACATGCTATATTTCGGGAAGGAAATGGCCTTGAAAGTTCACTTTTTGTGGTCATATTCCAGAACTTCTTCCAAAAATCATTTAAGAATCCCACTTCCATCCAAGATATCCAATCCCATCACAATCGGTTGATATATTACTAAGTTCAGCCCCAGGTGGCAATATTAGAGAACTTCTTCCAAAATCATTTAAGAATCTCATTTCCGACAAACATATACCCAACACCATCGGTTAAGACTTGATCGAGTTCCGTCCCAGGTAGCCATATTCCAGAAAATCATTTAAGAATCCCATTTCCATCCAACATACCCAATCCCATTATAATCGGTTAAGAAAATACAGAGTTCAATACAAATGGCGAAAATTAAAATGGCGGTGCTTCCCCCTCCACTACAAGCGATGCGTCTGAGTTCCCACTCACCGTAACAAATTCTTTGATCCTTTAGCTATCGAGTAGCTGCAGCATCAAACTGTATCGCACTATTTTGTTATCATCAGTTGTTTGAACTGCCCCCCTATGTGAAAGCAAATTTAAAGACGTATTCACGTAAAAAACTCACAAGCTCGCTTCGCTGTCTCTTCAGGAATATCATGCGGATCACCATCAAATTTCGTATTATAAATTTTTACTTCGGCATTTGATTGGCCTCGTCTAAGCTGCTGCTCATTTCTTTATTGTTTGTTGTGCTCTTAATTAAATGTGGTAGAGTAGTGTTTCCTCGTGCAATGACCACATCGGTGTCTCGACCGACATTGATTGGCACTATAACATGATTTCATATATACGAAACACAACCTTTTCTCGGCTACAAGCGTTTGACGATCTCTTGGACTCATATTTATAAATTTGCTAAAGTTGAATAAATAATGAGCAGACGATCAAAAGAGACAACTGATACTAGTGTTCCAGTCTTCTCTACTGATTTGCAAACTAAGAGGTTTTGTTTTACTAATGGCTCATCAGCTGTTTCCAGTGACCAAGCCTGCCGATTTTCTTCGTCACATCGATCTAACAGCATATGGATAAACCAAACGTCCTTTCTCGCTACCTCTGTGCCAAATGCCTTTAAAGCCTGTAAAATTTAATTCGTAATATCTGTCAGCATGTCCAGCCTTTAAGGATTGCCTTTCGGATTAGGTTGTTAGAAAAACTTCTTCTTTCTTTTTTCTGCAATTTTTTCCTCGTCATATTTCCTTTTAATGTCTATTATTGCTTCTTTGGTGGAATCCTGATGCTGCCTCTTCTTCTTTTTTGACAGCTCTGAAGAATGTGGTTCGGCTATTTTCACATCACTACTTACTATAGGTGTCATTGGTGCCGGTTCCGGTTGGCTTTCGGGGTGAGCTCATGATTGGATTATTAAGAAATAATTCCTCCTTATCCTCCATATACAAAAAATTAGTAGCCGTGGTGCCCGTTTCTCGGTCTTTTGAATTTCTATAGGCACACTGAAGGATACGTAAATTGATGTGGCGATTAGATTTTTATTAACAGAAAATTATTTACCAAAACATTTAGTGCCTCCAAATCTGTTAAAACATTTTCCCAGAAATGTTTTTTGACTGTAGTTTTAAAATATTCCTCCTTCCTACTGCCATAGCCACTGATCAATGCTTTCCTCTCATTATATAAGTCCAATTTTTTGACATTTTTTTATTTTTGTTTTATTATTAAATTAAATTATAATTTTATCTTTTGAAAAATAGGCAACTCACTATGAAATCACAAAAACAACATAAAAATATGTTAGGTTTTGTTTTGCTGCTGTCATATAAATGTGCGTTCCATTGAGCGTAGAGTAGTAAATTGTGTCCATTGGAAGACAGTCATTATTAAATAGTGAATAGTGTATTTATTAAGTATAAAATTTTGTCTTTAGTTGTTCCGCTTTCTTATCAACGCCTTATCCAATGTAATATTGTTTTTATATCCGAACATTTGCACCAAATACCAACTCTGCTGGAGAAGCTTTAATATCTTCCTTGAATATCGTTCTTAAACCCAGCAGAACTGTATTATGACACATTAGTGCCGCTTTGAGCGATCTATGCCACCTTTCTATCATACCATTAGACTGCGGATGATAACTGGTGGTTCTCTTACGCTGAAAACCTAACAATATCGCCATCTCACTAAACAACTGTGACTCGAATTGTCTACCTTAGTCAGTAACCTGCTATATGTCGAAAATCAGTTGTAAACTGTGCTATGAAATCTAACTGTCTTTTTTGACGTGGAGAGGCCTTATCTAGCTTTAAACGAAATCCAAATGTTAACGGTTTATGATCTGTAAAGACCACAAAATTCCGCCCTTCCAAAAAAAACCTAAAATGTTTAATGCCCAAATATATGGCTAATAATTCACGTACGTGCTGTATTTAAACTGCGGGCATCCGTAAAACGTACAGAAAAAAACCCAAGGAGTTGCCAAACACTATTAACCTGTTGTTGCAAAACCGCACCGGCTGCAAAATCGGATGCGTCTACCATAATAGATAATGGTGCAGATAAACTTGGGTGCACTAAAACAGACGCTTCGCACAATTTTTCTTTACTTCTCTCGAAAGCTTGAATTGCATCCTCCGTCCATTTCACTAGCATTTTACTATTTTTCTTATAACCTTTCAAGTAATTGTTTTAAATAATCTGATCGCCAGCCGCACCTGATATAAATCGCCTATAAAAATTTAGCATTCCTAAAAATCTTTTCAACTGCTGCACATTAACAGGTAAGGGAAAATCCGTTATAACTTTAACCCTATCCGGGTTCGGTAAAATTTCCCTAGCAGTAATTAGATGACCTAAAAAATGTACTTCCGCTTATGGCCACACACATTTCTCTTGATTAATAACTAAACCAAATGTTCTTAAACGATGGAATACTTCTTCTAGATGTACTAAATGTTCCTCTCTAGATTTGGAGGCAACCAAAATATCATCCAAATATACAAAACAAAATGACAACCCTCGTAAAAACTAATGCATAAGCCTTTGAAATGTTTGAGCTGCGTTACGAAATCCAAACGTCATACGCACAAACTCAAAGAGGCCAAATGGTGTTGATATAGCTGTCTTTGGAATATCCTCTACTACAACATAGGAATTTGATGATAAGCCCGTAGCAAATCAATGGTTGAAAAGATCAGACAATTTTCCAACTGAAAAGAAAAATCTTGAAGATGCGGAATAGGGTATGCATCTCGGACCGTAACATTATTCAATTCCCGATAGTCACCACCCATTTTTTCGGGTACCATGTGCAGGGGACTAGCCAAAAACTGTTACTCGGTTTGCATATTCCCTGTCTAACCATTTCTTCAAAATGTTTTTTAGGAATTTGAAGTTTATCAGGAGCTAATCTTCTCGCTCGACAAGAAATAGGTGGACCTTTCGTCTCTATGACATGCATAATATTATGCTTAATCGGAATCACCACTCCTGAATTTTGAGTAACATCTATAAGAATTTTTGAAAATTTGGATCTATATTCTCCTTATCAACTAGAGATAACGAAGATAAATCCATTTTCGTAATTTGACCTAACGATGAAACTGTGGTCATTGGATCTATAATTTTTCCTTGTTTTATCTCTACAATTAAACCCGTATCATTAAGAAAATCAGCCTTTAATATATGGACGATCATACCTTCGTCGACTGGAATCTTCTGCATTTGCTTGTCTCACAATCCCGGCCACTTCCGTCAAGATATCAGTCTTGAAAGACTGTAATACACTGTGAATGTCCATATTTTTTACTTTAACCGTTACACATAACTTTGGATTAATTGCAGTTTCCGCAATTTGACCGTTTGTACTGCACAATGTTTCCACTAAATCATCAGCCCTTTTGGCCAATGTATTAATATCCATATCTTGTTCGAAAGGTGTCAAAACAAGCTGAATTTGCGAAGGTAATCTCTGCATCCGAAACCGTTTAATAAAGGTTGCAGAAAAATTCAATGCGTTAATCTGGAACTCCTCCAACAATTGTGAGGGTTTTTTTATCACCAAGTGACAAACCATGAAGGATCTTATTCAATTTAGTTTTTTCAGATTCTCCTAACCCTCCCCATTGTTACCATATTCCGTTTTGAAATATCGCGTTTTGTACCATATCGCGTTTCAAATGGGACCCACATAAACGTACGAAAAATATTCTTCTAGATTTTTTTTTATGCGAGAAGTTTTCTTATTCGAGTTTTAAATTTTGAGTTGGCGACTAGTTTTTTTTGAAATTTCGTGTTATATAGTCGAGTTCCATTTTAATTTGAAAAAAAGTGTGATTTTTTATGAAATTTTTCATGTGTATAAAAAGACCTTTTTAAAAATAATAAGCGGACTTGTCTTATTTTTGTGATAAACGCAAATTGTATTTTTTCTAAACATTTAGTTTTGATAATAAATAAAAAATTTTGATTGCTTATTTATTGGGTGCTTATGGGTGAAAATATGTAAATTGAGTATTAAAGCATAAAACCAAAGAATTTTTTTCTATTTCATTACTCATTCACCATTTAATTTACATACCCGAAACGTATGTTGGTTAAATTGTATAGTCATAATAATCAAAATATCGGGATCGAGACACAGTAACAGTAATGGGCCAATTGAGGCTCGCCGCATTCAACGCGTACCGCACAATTATCGGGTGTCCAATAATAAGGCAATTCGCAAATTTCATCCTACGGTTTTTGGGCGAGACAACGCCCCACATCCTACGGTTTTCGCGAGATACCACCGAACCTTTTTGACGGCGATATCTACGATCTACGAATGGCTAGTTGAGGCCATTCCAAACTGTGGTTTACGGGTGGCCACACTGAGAAAAAAAAACCAGTAAAAGTAAAAAAATATACATATATTTTTTAGGCGAAAAGTCTCGTTTTTAAAAACAAAAAAATAATCTTTTTAATTTTAAAATAAATTTTTTCGCCAAATTTGTTTTTAAAAATAAAAAAATTGTTTTTATTTTCAAAAATACTTTCATTACTTATGTCAAATAGTTTTCTTGAATTTTAAGATATTGTTTTTTAAAAATAAAAAATTATTGGCTAGCTAGCTTTAAAAGATTTATTTTAATTTTTAAATAATTATTTTTTAACAAATGTCACACAATTTTATTAAATCAAAGTAGAAAATTAAGTTCCCCTCCCCAGTTTTTAACCCCCTGGGCCATTGTGTAAAAATACACACAATGACACAAGAACCCTTAAAAAAATACAATGTATAATGAGCAAACAAACTGCAAAAAATCAAACCTTCATACCTTTAGTATAACACAAGAACATTTTGATTTGGCGAATTATATAAAATATAGACGAATTGAAAAATAAAAACACGGGATTTCTGATAAATCAATAAATATAAACATTTTCATAAGTTGTCATTATGATCAAAAAAATTGTTTTAAAATTCTAAAAATCTTCTTTGGAAATAAATTATTCTGTTTAAATAAATAATCTGTTTAAATTTTAAAAGTATTTTATAAATCATTTTACAAAATATGTTATTAAAATAAAAAAGCTATTTATTAGTTTGCAAAAATTTCATTTAATTTCAACCAAATACTTTTTAAATTCAAAAAATTTTATAACTTTTAGAAAATAAAAACTTCGTTTTTTAATTTTACAAACCAAAATTTTTGTCAGTGCAGCTGAGGCCATTAGAATTTACGATTTACGGCGGGAAGACGCTCAACGATTTATTTTTGGTTTAAGGCGGGAAGACGTCCATCGTTTTAATTTACGGTCCAAGGCGGGAAGACGCCTAACAACAATTTACGTTCACGGGTGGCCAGTTGAGGCCATTCCACCCAACAGCATTTTTTTGGGCAAATGCGAAGAAACGCCGAACCCAGTTGCAACAGGGGGCCAACCAGCCCTTTGTAAATTCCACATGCAATGGTGAAAGGCACTGCAACTCACGGGTGACCAGTTGAGGCCATTCATACAGAAGGTGCAATTTTATTTGCTAAATGTTTTTAAATTTTTAAGAAAATTCATTTAAATTCATATATTTTTTCTTCTCAATTTTCAATTTCATTTTATTTTAAAATTTTCAAGTTTTTCTATTAATTTATACTGTGTAAATCGAATGCCAAATAACGGTTGCTTGAAGCGCACTTGGCCGACGTTGGTCTCGTCTCACAATTTTGAGATGCTCATTTTATTTTATTTTTTTATTAACCCGGTCATTCAGCCAATTCTATTTTTCCCTCTTTTCTCCTTCATCTTTGCGACATTTCTTTTTTATATTAAATAAAAATACAGCACGCGGTGCCTTATTACCCGCATTAGATTTTATATTTTTTTTTCTTTATTGGTGTCGATTCTTGGCCATTTCCCCTAATTTTCTTCTTTTTAAGTTTTCACATTATAAGATGAATTACTAAATTTTTGGGTCGGTATGTTGAGAGGGGGATTCTCATTCATTTTGTATCGGTTCCATATTTTGAAAGCTGGGCTTGCCACACTCCATCATCTCCTTGGCAGGACGTTTACAGGGTCGGAGCGGTGAGTCCAGCATATGTGTCGTCCATTCAGAGACGATGAGTCATTCGGAAGGGTTTCTTCAGCAGACGATTTTCTTGTCGCTCGAGGAGATCCATCCGTTCTTGGGTGAGCACACCCAGTTATTATTAAATTTATTACGTTCTGTTCCACTGTGTAGGCCAGGAGCACGCAATCCTCAACTTCCTCATGACCCAAAAACCATGAGATCTAGTCGGCAAAATCACCGTGAGTGAAGCCTCTGCATGTTTAGAGAAAATCTGCGGGTTGGCTTCGTGTCACCCGTAACAAGTTCTAATTTCGGTTTTGACCCAATTTTTTTTAGAGTTGTGCTAGCTTAGAGTTGAGCTCCAAATTATTTAATGAGGCGTTTGATTAGGTCATAATGAGCCTAAAATTATTTGAATGTCAATTGATCTTGTTTTACGTTTTAATTTCGGTTTTTGATCAAATTTCGATTTGGATTCTTCTAGCTCTAAATTAAATAAACTAAAGCTCTTTAAGCTTTAAATTAAATGATCTAAAGCTGGGTCAAGAGTGGGTGGAGCCGAAAATTGTTTAATGAGCCATTTTAGTTGGCCAAATGAGCCTAAAACTATTTGTAGGTCAATCGATTTTGCTTTACGTTCTAATTTCGATTTTGGTTCAATTTTCTATTGAGGTTCTGCTAGCTTTGAAGTGGAGAAGTCTAATGGGTTTTCTAGAGCTTGATCTAAAAAAAAAAATTTAATGGGGTAGTTAATTAGCCCTTAATTTTAAAACCTTTTAAATTATTTTTTGTTATCGATTTTGCTAACATTTTCCTAAGCTAGTAGAATCCATCGTTTTAGTTGGAATGGATCGGGCTCAATCCTATTATTTGCCTAGGACTATAGATAATCTAGAGACCATAGTCTCTTTTAATGTTCTGATGGATGTGATCTGCTTGCTTTAGGAACGTTATATGCGAGTATTTGCAATTTTATGATTTGAAATATTCCATTTAATTCACCATTCCGGGCTAGCACTGTTTTCCTGGGGAAATTATCTACATAAAATGAGCCCCGAACTAAATTGGCATTGTTTTAGATTAATCGAATTTTCTATCACTGTTGCGGTAAAAATCATATTTGTATAGGCTATACTACTCTGTTGAATGTCCATTTAAAGGACATTGAATCTAAATTTAAATTTTTAAGTATATATCACTTGCAGGAACGCTTTTCACAAATCAGATTTATAATCATTCGTTTCGCAAACTGGAAAATTAAATTTTTTGTTATCGTTGTTGTTGGCGTTGTTCATCCTTCGCCACAAAAACTGTTTATTCATGCTTTTCGCATATACAATTTAAAATCTGCTTGTACATGAAAATGTGATCCATATTTATGCTACCCAAACCTATCCATCCATCATATTGTTTATGTTGGTCGGTTATGCTATGTACGTCGTATATGTACACTCGACAAAAAAAGGCATACACATAACACAACAGTTTAGTACACACACTCTACATAAACTACATACTAAACATAAAAATTCATAATAAAAACGTTTTTAGAAATTAAAATAATCAAATAGTAGTGTAGTATACAGTACAAGTACATAGTAGTATATATAGTAAAAGTAATCATATACAATATGGTTTTGGTATTACATTCAGTATAGTCGCATATTATATCGTTTCTGTGTAACAGATAACATGCATACAATGCAAATAAAATTTTAAATGAGCAAGATATGGAGATGAAAATGTTAAAAAAAAAAAAAAAATCATCTCAAGCGATTAAACTTCTGAAAACCTCCGTATCATCGTTACCACCGCCCAGCAATAACAACAAAATGGTTTTTTTATATTGTTATGCTACCCTCTATAGTCTAGGATCCGTCTTATCAATTTTTGTACATAATTCAATTGTAATCCGTTTTATTAGATTTGAAATTATTAAAAAATTTTGTGCTACTGTACGAGTATTGCTAAAATATAATTTCATGCATCCAGTACTAAGGACAATTATATTGTACATTTTTTAATTGAATCTCTGTAGAATCTCATAACAGTTTATGAATCCACAAAAAAAAATTTATATTTTTTTTTTAATTCGATTTGCATTTCATTTATATTGTTATCGTATTTTGTTCTTCGAATTCGAGATAATCCCCGTATACACGACATGTTCGATATCAAAAACAGTCTTGTTTACTTGTGTATATCTCTCTGGATATATGTGAGGTTGTGAGTTTATAATTTTATATATATACGTACGTACCAGTAATATAAAGGAAATGTACAAGGATGTATAACTTGATATGTTAGAAACAGAACAGGTAAATATTTGATGTACAAATATTCTATTGTTGGATTGTCCAAATCCAACGACATGTTTGGCAAAATGGATAAACTGTTGTATATAAATACTAAACTGATTTGTTTGTTTGGATTATACAAGTCAACATTTATCTTTGTGAATGTCATTTATACAAATAATCGATATGAATAATATTAAGGAGCCTGTGGATATTTTCATTTAAAATGTTATTTTTGTAAATTCAGGTAGGTATGATTTTTGTTAAGGTATAAAATTAGATATTGATGCTATTAAAATCACAAAAGGGCAATGGGATATTTTTGTAAACAAACTCGTGTTGTGGGCTGAAACTAAAACTAAAAATATATTAAATAGCTTATATATATATATAGGATAGACGGGTTTCATTTTTCTCTTACCCGATTTCATTTTGCGTATAATTAGAGTTTCCTGCACAGGTGTCTCTCTCTCTCTCTCTCTCTCTCTCTGGTCGTTTTTTTCAATTTCTAAAAAATATTCCAAGTTACATCTGTGAAGTTAGCCCAGAAACTTACAAGAGCACTACATAAAGGGTAAGGGTAAAGTTCGACTTAAGCCTTTTTCGATGACTTTTTGCCATTTTTCTGGTAGAGCCATGATCCCATCACTGTAGAACTTCTGTGGTTCTGTTGAATCTAATGTAAAACCATTAAGATGGTTCTGCATGGGCCGGAACAAATGGTAGTCCGATGGTGCAAGGTGAGGAATATATACTGGGTGCATCAAAGCTTTCCAGCCAAGCTCTCTCAGTTTTTACCGGGTCATCAATGCTGTGTGTGGTCTAGCGTTATCATGATGGAACACAACGCTCTTTCTGCTGATGAATTCAGGACGTTTTAACTGAATTGCTCGCTTTATACGCATTAGGTACTGACAGTAAAGATAAGAATCAATCGTTTGGTCTGGAGGCAGCACCTAATAATACACGATTCCTTTCCAATCACATCAAACACACAGCATTACCTTTCTTGGCGTCAATCCTGGCTTTGATAGCGTTTGGGAAGCTTCACCTCGTTTCGTCCATGATTTTTTTCGCACAACGTTGTTATATCTTATCCACTTTTCATCACGTTACAGCAGCGTTTCGCAGTTAGAAAACTGGTCCATTAAATTTTTAATTGTTATTTTATGGGGTACCCAAACGTCAAGCTTTTTTTGTATCCACCCATTTTGAAATGGTTTAAAACTGTGTTGTAATCAGTATTTAGTTCTTTGCCAATTGCATGGCTGCTTATATGCCGGCCTTCTTTAATTTTCTGGTTGGTGTAATTACTAATTTACACTGTTAAAACAAAATTTTATTGCCAAAAAATAATTACCTTAGGTTTACACAAACAATTGACTTCTCTCTCGTTTTTGAAATAACTTTAGACCTGTTTGTTCGTGCCTACTAGTCAAACCAGTTAAGTGGTTTGATTTTTAAAATTCAACAGTTTTATTCTAATGTACTCTGTAGGTGGTTATACTTACCAAAATCTTCAACATTCCACAGAATTTCAGTTTTCGGTCTTTTTCGTTATAATCATGAAAAACGAACGGATCCAAATGAAGAACCGTGACTATCAGAAATCTTGAAAGTCCATTATCTGGAAAGATAATTTTTGAACATCTTAACAGCGACAGAACAACCTGTTTCATAATATTCAGGATTTATGTAGTATTGCCTTGGACTAGGGATTTTATAATGGGGAATTTTGTTAGTTGATCTAATATAACAAAAATGATTGAATTCCCAGTTTTCGATCTCGGGTAGGGGGGGGGGGGGGGGGGTTGGGGCTCTAATAAATCTATTTAAATTTTCTGAAATGCACGTTCGACAAACTTTCCGAGGTTTTAGTTATACCCCCTTGAACAACCATTGCGGATAATTTCGCCGTCGATAATGCCTTTAATTATTTGACCCGGATGCCAACGCTACAAGAATCTGGTCTTTGAGCTTTTGGTAGGCCTCGTATTGGAACGGTACAGCGTTTAAATCATTTCTACCAATCACCTTTTGCGAATTGTTGGAAAGTTGTGCCAGATAATTCTGTATATTCACGGCAGGTACCACACCGGTGGTGTAAATTACACCGGCGTTGTATTTTTTTGGGCCGATTTTCATTAATACTAGAAATACGATATCAGTTGCTCGGATTAGCATATATAGAGTAGTTTTTCACTTCAAAGTCGGGGTTGGCGAGTATAGTGAAACCGTGCATATACTCTAGTATATAACATCTAAAATGTGTCTTGTGCTTCGGTGATTAGACAAATTTTGCGTTCTTTTTAAATAGGTCCGTGATTGGGACGGTAAGACAACCCACCATTAGAAAGCGACGAACTTGTTTGACGTTCCTAAAAAATGAAAAATTCACAAAAGCGTCCATTTTATCTAGATCGGTGTTGATGCCAATGGATTCACCGACTACTAAGCCGAGATACTTAATCTGCCTTTTGCCGAAATGGATTTTTCTTATTTTTAGGTTAAGCTAAAAGTTGTCCAGATAGACAAAGACGCGTTCGTGCGTATTTTCAGTGGAACAACTTTATGCATCAACTACTTGTGCTGCGTTACAGAGCCCGACCGGGCTTCGACCCAGCTTCGGGTTTAAAAAATCATCGAGTGGGATCTGCCAGAACGCATCTTTCTGCTCCAAACTGCTTATATATAGTTCGTGTTATTGATTTGGGTAATTAGATGGGTACAGAATACGAATTTTTTTACTTTATACAGTGGTTCATTTTTCTAAAGTTCAAGCAGGACCATGATTTTTGGCTAGGTTCGATTATATTAACCACAACATGCGGTTGATTTCTTGATATACTTGTTCACGTATCGCAGGCACCTTTGTTTAATACCTTGTGAGCAATTAACTTCAATATGATGCTTGTGGAGTTTGGTCAATCATAGACCTAATTCGTTCAATGACGGGGATTTATTTGTTGTGGTTCTCAAAATCACCTGTCGACTCTCAGAAAGATTATTCATTTTGTGTTCATCCAGATTGAACAAGGTTATTCACTCAACGGCCGGAGTTATGCTAAAGGCATGCCAAAAGTTTATTCCTAAATAAGGAATTCCTGTCAGTGTCGGAACAAAATAGAAAAGTATACTTGTGGTTTTCGACAGAAATTTCACTGGCAGTTTGACGTATCGAATAATTTTGTTTCTCATTCTGTCGGCCAATGTCTTCTTAAAACCTTAAAGCTTTACTTCCGAGAATGTTGATGGTGGCTCCACTATCAGCAGAATAAACATTATTTTGAGTAAAACATTTATTTGGACATAAGGACGGGGGCCGCCGAGACCATCGTATTATGCTTCGCATTTGCAATCATGAGTGCCCGGCATGCAACGGGCGATTGTTTTTCTTCACATCATACCCGTTTAGGTTGCCATTCTAATAGGAAACTACATTAATAACCGAAAGTCATTTTTGGTTCTTTTCGTCTTGGTCAAACAGGAGTGTAACCACAAATCCTTGCATCACTGGATTTACTGTCAGTTTATCGTGAACAATTTATCGTAAGCAATTTATCGTAGAATAATTTATCGTAGAACAATTTATCGTGGAACAATTTATTGTATGACAGTTTATCGTGGACACAATTTGTCGTAGAACAGGATTATGATGGGATTGGGTATGTTGGTTGAAAATGGGATTCTCCTAACGAATTATGATGGGATTGAGTATGTTGGATGGAAATGTCATTCTTAAATGATTTTTGGAAGAAGTTCTGGAATGTGGCCACCTGGACGGAACTCGGTAATTTATTAACCGATTATGATGGGATTGGGTATGTTGGATGGAAATGGGATTTTTAAATGTATTTTGGAGCAAGTTCTAGAATATGATCACTTAGGCCGGAACTCGGTAGTTCCTTAACCGATTATGATGGGATTGAGTATGTTGGATGGAAATGGGATTCTTAAATGATTTTTGGAAGCATTTTTTGGAATATTGCCACCTGGGCCGGAATTCGGTATTTTACTAACCGATTATGATGGGATTGGGTATGTTGGGTGGAAATAGGATTCTTAAATGATTTTTGGAAGAAGTTCTGGAATATGGCCACATGGGACGGAACACGGTAATTTATTAACCGATTATGATGGGATTGACTATGTTGGATGGAAATGTAATTCTTAATTCATTTTTGGAAGAAGTTCTGGAAAGGTTGTCACCTGATTGATTGGACGAAAGGCGATGATAAATCGCTGTACTCGCTGTTGAATGAAAAAGCCAAATTCTATTTTTGATGTGTAAACATCTTTACGCGCGCCTACCAAAATTTTTTGTATTAGAGTAAACTTGTAAATGAAACGAACGGAAATGACGCATACCTACTTCGTTTGAAAAAAAAGCAAGAAACTCAACAAAAACAATTTTTACTATACATGGCATCCTTTTATGTATATGTATAATAGTAGGGAAAATGAAAAAATTAATTTAATGAATGAAATAGAAACCATCGACATTTCCATCGATCAGAAAAATCAAAAAAAAAATTACGATACGAAATACGAATTACGATTACGAAATTGCATACTCATACGATTAAAAACACAGTCAACAACTGCTGTATATTGCTTTATCACGAGTGACGCTGACGAGTCTCTAGGCGCTGTTCACGTCGGCTACCAATGATCATGTCTTCTACTGAATGGGGTTATAATGACATCTCGTTTTTAACATTGAACTGCCAGAGTCTCAGTTGGCTGTGCAATGATGAACTTGTTAATATTCCTACGTTTGAATGCTGTCTTCAGTTCAATAGAGATGATCAGTGGCTGCCGGAGTAGCAATTCCGTCAAAAGATCCATAAAATGAGCATAGTGGACACAAATAATTTGCCGTACTTTTTCAAAACCAATATTGACGTAACAAATGGACTGGCGAATGGAACTATGGGTTGTCTAAAGTATATCGAATGCATAGGCATCCTAACCAGGACAACGAGAACGATGAAAACGTCGGCAGTAAAAAATGTCAAACGGCTCTGGATGGATTTCGGTTCAAATTCACAAGTTGGCAAGAAGGTCACGTGGCTTGAAGCTGGATGGGCGCAGAAAACGAATATCGACCGATGTTTGGTGCCCATTTCTAGAAAAAGCTCAACTACTAATCGAAACAACAATTAATGTTAAGCATAAACAACAATTAATGTAAAGCGTCGTGTGCCTTCATGTGCCACCACAATTCATGCATCACACGGTGGTACCTACAACGAGATAGTCAGTACTCTTACGATAAAAGACACAGTTAACAAATTGTGTATATTGCTTTAGCACGAGTAACGAGTCTCGAAGGACTGTTCATCACGTCGGCTATCGATGATCATGTCGTCTACCATGGACGTAAAAATGGGACCTCAATGGGTCTTCTTCAAAATTAGCTATCGCGCCTCACCACAAATCCGCTTTATCCGTTGTAATGGCGAATTTTGTACGAGATAATAATGACGTCTGGTTTTTAACATTGAACTGTCAGAGTCTTAGGTCATACACATCACCTCGACCTAACTGACACAGTCACGCAAGGATGCTCAATTTTCTTGCTTTTCCAGATCTGCGTTCAGTTCAAGAGAGACGGTGAGTGAGCTGCCGGAGTAACAATATATAAAAATTCAAATAGAATACTCATACCATACAGTCACCTCCTTGCATAAAGAAATCATCGTTGGACAAACAACTGGTATGAGCGTAACAACACAACTCATTGATGATATATATACGGCTGAACTTCAGCTTCTCAATGGGAATAAGATGCTTTTTGTAGTTGTATTAACCTCGCCGAATAAATCTTTCGAAGACATAATGAAGTTCATACATTTCGTCCTTGCCCCATATCCTAAAGAACTTCAAAAATTCTCCAAGGAGACTATCATCTTTTGCCGGTGATTATGAGCGGGGATTTCAATATTAATGTTGCTGTTCCTCAAGCTGAACCACTTATAAACTTCCTGCGAGACGAATTCGATTTGCACATGAACTCAGATCGAAATATATTAACTACTAGATATGGGACGACCATATTGTGCAGTTTTTCAATGAAAGTTTTTAAAGTTAGAGTCGACAGTATATAATATATCTTATTTTAGCTACCAAAATCCAATTGCGTCGATTATACCGTAAGAGTAATAGACCAATTTAACGATAATAAACAAATGAAAAACTCTGGTTAGTAAAATTGCATTCCTTCTTCCTTCGAAGTAAACTGTACCCACGTACTATACACACGCCATGTTTACACATCTCCTTGAGAGTACTAATGGACTCACTCATTTTTTTTTATTTTTTCTAATAAATTTTCTACTAAAATGTGTAACCATCGGTGGATTTACTTATCCAACTCCACAACCATCTAATCTCTTGTAGTATAACAATGCCCAGAGTGCAAATTTCCGCTTGGTTTGAAAGGTTCTGAAGATCTCAGGGTTTAAAAGGCTTATTATGTTCCATATTCACGGGTGTACTACAAAATGTCGGTTTTCAAAATGTCAGTTTTCAAAATTTCGTTTTTCAAAATCCTGGTTTTCAAAATCCCAGTTTTCTTTTCTTCTAGTTCTAATTGTTCAAAATAATTATTAAAGTTTTTTAATTGCATGATTTGGTACTTGCACCATTTTGTAATTGCAACATTTTGTAGTTGCAAGATTAATAAAAAATGCAATATTTTGTTAATGCAACATTTTGAAATGCAATAATTGTAGAGACTGACGGCTTCGAAAACTCTCACGGGCACTTAGCCTTCCATCGAAATTCTAAACCCTATTAACCATTTTATAGAACTTTACCGCAAACTCATTTTTGAAATATCAAAAAATCATTCAAGAGTCCCATTTTCTCACATGCCAAATTTTAAAAATTCAAACCGGGATTTTCTTAAAATCGGGTTTTTTTTATAAAAAACCGGGATTTTGAAGACAGTCATTTTGAAAACCGGGATTTTAAAAACCGAGGTTTCGTTACACACCCCATATTCCCGTATACATTTTCGAAGATTGTTCTTATTATCAAAACGTTAAATTTACCCGAGGCCTTTTATAACCGGATTTTTCTGAGAGCAGGCAGTTGGCTTGCCGCTCAACTCTCTTATTCGGTTGACACATATGTGGGTTGTGGACTGGTGATATACATGTACATAGCAAGCTCCTTGCTATAAAACAGACGCCAACTTTAGCTACCCCTAGCCTGGAGAATATACGCTGATGTGGTATTTAATTGGTTGCGCCCATAACTCGCCCTGACGTGTAGTGTCAAAGGCCATAAGCAAAATTCGTCCTGATCACTTTCTCTCGATTTTCGTCTTTGTTTAGAAGTAACCAGCCAGCACAGCAATGAGTTAAAAACCTAGATCAGTGCTCCTAAATGTTATTGTCACATTGACATATGATATAAAAAGATTGACGGTCTAGGACAGACACTTATCTATCAATGGTTACACATTTTACTAGAAAATTTATTAGAAAAAATAAAAAAAATAGAATTTGGATTCTTCATCAATTAGCGAGTACAGCAATTTATCATCGACTTTCATCCAATCGATATGCTGATAAGCAATGGGCGAGATCCGTTCCAGATGGCAACTTTTCCAGAAATTCTTCCAAAAATCATTTAAGAATCCTATTTCCACCCAACATACCCAATCCCATCATAATCGGTTAGTAAAATACCGAATTCCAGCCCAGGTGGCAATATTCCAAAAAATGCTTCCAAAAATCATTTAAGAATCCCATTTCCATCCAACATACTCAATCCCATCATAATCGGTTAAGAAATTACCTTGTTGTACGGTCAAATTTACAAACTACGATAAACTGGCATACGATAAATTGAAACAGGATAAATTGTTTATGATAAGGAGACTGTTAAGTATGATTACACTTTATGGAATTGTTGGAAATCCCTCAGTTATAAATAATTCACTTTTTTTGAATAAAATCACTTAATATTTAATATTTATCAAACATTTATTTATGTTAAATGCAATATCATCTAAAGTATTAGATGATTATTTGTTGACGAACCAAAATCTAATTGATCTTTTTACTTAAACTTTCGTATCGTCAGAAATAGTACATATATATATATATACAATAATCTATCTATTATAGTATATAACATTTATAATATATTTATATATTAATATTTACCACACAATCATAATTCATAATTGTGTACTTATTTACAACAATGCAATAATAAAGTATAACAATATAATATTATTTGTATAAAATAAGGGAGAATAGGGTACTATTCACTACAATCCTTTCCCCTAAACTAAATAAATCATTATAAATGATTTATTTTACAATAGTAGTCTTAAAACTAAGTAAATTCATTTATTTATATATGTAAATTATTTGATAATTCTAATCAGTTCATCATAACAATAAAAATACCTATTGTGTACATCCTTTCCCTTTTTTTTTTTTTTTTTTTTTTATATATTTTAATTTAATTACAATGTCTCATTAATTAAATGCTATCAAAATCCAACTAAACGAGTAATTTCTAAATGAAGATATAATGAACAAATATAATTAATTTATGCAATATTCAAGAATAAACATTTTATTTAAGAAACAACAGGTTCGTTTGAGTCAAAATATTTCAAACTATCTATTATAGTAAAGCGAACTTTTTATTTTATACAGTAAATAACTTTCAAGTAATACCAATCATACTTTATTCATTTAAATAATTTAATACGGTTATTATGTACGACGATATTTTTTCGATTAACGCGGAGTGTTGAATTTTCCTTTGAATTTATTTCTATTATCTCATATGGACCTAACCATCGAGGATCAAGTTTTGTACTTGTTTTTTCATTTTTTAGAAGGACTTGATCACCGACCAGAAATTGTCTCGATGTTGAGGCACCACGATCATAATACGTTTTGGAAATTTCTTTGTTTTTAATTAACACATTGTGTGCTATTTCCCAAGCTGTTTGTAGTTTATTTTTTAATTCGTATGTATAGTCATTATAGTTATAAACGGGTTCAGGTGATCTCTTTAATGAACTGGGTAAAAGCGGTTTATGGCCAAAAACCAATTCATAAGGCATATAGTTTGTTGTAGAATGTGGAGAAGAATTATACGAAAACATGGCAAATGGGATCCAATCATCCCAATTTAAAGCATTGCCGTCGGAAAAATTTCTAATATATTCAGCCAGTGTTCGATGCGAGCGTTCTAATGCGCCATTTGACTGTGGATGGTACGCAGTTGTATTAAATTTCTTAATGGAAAGTAGTTTGCAAATATGCTTAAACATCTCACTCATAAAATTGCTGCCCTGGTCGGTCACGATAGACTCAGGTGCACCAAATTGGCATATAAAATGTATAGTAAATGCTTTTGAAACAGTTGATGTTTCTTGGTTTGAGAGTGGAACAGCTGGTGAATACTTCGTTAGATCATCCTGTATTGTAAGAATAAATTTATTTTTATTATAGGATTCGGGAAGTGGTCCAACTACGTCTAGGAAGATTTTTTGAAAAGGTCTATTGGATGTGCTGGTGATTTTCATGGGAAGTTTGTTCAATCTACCGACTTTGTTCTTTTGGCATTTCTCACAACTTTGAATATATTTTCTTATTCGCGACAACATTTTAGGGAAAAAATAATATGTTTTGATTCGATTGTAAGTTTTTAGTATTCCTTGGTGTCCACCAATAGGAGAATTATGATATTCGTTTAATATTCGTTGAATGTCTTTTTCATCTGAAAGCTCTACTTTACCCGAATAAGCTGTAGATTGACTTTCCTTTATAGGATGATTTGCATCATTAGAATTATCGACTAAATTTAAACCAGAATCAATTTTTGAACCATTAACAGAAGTATTGTTTAAAGTGTGGGGTGAGTCGAGCATGTCATTTGAAACATTTTTTGCTTGAGCTCGAGTTACTACAAGTATATTGTTGACTTCAGTGGAACTAGGATCTTTTATTTCTATTCTACTTAGAGCGTCGGCATTAGTGTTTGTCTTGCCTGATTTATATATAATATCGTATTCATGATCATCCATCTCAATTCGCCAACGAGTGAGTCTAGCCGATGGGTTAGCGCTTTTGTTGAGCCAAATTAGAGGTTTATGGTCGGTTCTAATTATAAATTTGCGACCATAAATGTAGGGTCTAAATTTCTTCACGGCCCAAATTATCGCTAGCAGCTCCCTTTCTATCACTGGATATTTTTTTTCTGCTGAATTCAACGTTCTACTAGCAAATTCTATCGGTAGGTCGGTTGATTCGCGTTCCTGTGATAGTATCGCACCAATTGCTACATCACTAGCGTCACAACTAATAATAAATGGTTTTGAATGATCTGCGGATATAAGAATAGGAGACGCGCTAAGAGCAGATTTCAAAGTATCGAATGAATTTTGGCAACACGCGTCCCATTTGAAAACAGAATCATTTTTTAGTAACGCTGTCAACGGTGCTGCAATTTCTGCAAAATTATTTATAAATCTACGGTAATAACCGCATAATCCAAGAAAGGATTTTATTTCCTTTGAATTAGTTGGTTTAGGATAGTCATGAATTACTTTTGTTTTGAAAGGGTCGGGTTTTATTCCATTGGCTGTTACTTGATGCCCCAAGAAAAGAATTTCTTTGCAGAGAAAACGACATTTAATTGGTTGGAGTTTAAGATTATAGTGTCGGAGTCGTTCAAAAATTTCTTCGAGTTTTAGATTATGTTCTTTAAGATCATATCCATGAATGACTATGTCGTCTAGGTACACAAAACATTTAAGTCCATTTAAACCTGTCAAAATATTATTCATCGCACGCTGAAACGTCGATGGTGCATTCTTTAAACCAAATGGCATTCTTTTAAAGTGGTAATGATTTGTTTGTGTACTAAACGCTGTTTTGTATTTGTCGTTTTCCTCCATGGGAATCTGATGATACCCCTCCGCCAAATCAAGGGTAGTAAAATATCTTGCTTTACCCAGCTGTTCTAGTATATCAGTGATATTTGGTAGTGGAAAAACGTCACTGATAGTGATATCGTTTAAGCGACGAAAATCCACTACAATTCTCCATTTCCTCTCACCATTAACTGATTTTTTCGGAACAACTATTAGCGGACTGTTAAATGGACTATTACTAGGTTCTACTATGCCATCATTAACCATTTGTTCGACTTGCCTTTCAACTTCTAATTTTGCAGTATAGGGCAACCGATATTGCTTAATATTGATAGGTTTTGAATCCGACTTAAGTGGTATTGTATGGCTCGTAGCTGTAGTTACAGTAAGTTTATCTCCATCTAAATGAAATAAATCATTATATTTTCGGCACAATTTCGTAATTGATGTTTTTTCTTCAATATTTAAATGGTCTAAGTTTAGTTTTGATTCTATAGTATCCAAACGATTTAAAAGAGAATTTGACCAAGATTGAAGTTGAAAAATATCATACTGATTTAATAATTCTGTTTGGATGAGTGAGTGGTTTATTTCAACAGGAAATTCGTTTGTATTAACGACTGCAATATATGCATAATTATTTTTGACACGAATTAAACAGTTAGGAATATATACACCAGGTTGGATTTGTTTGGCCTTGCAAACGTATTCTTCATCGCTTTTGAAATTATTGATCTGTAATTTGATTATTTTTTCAATTCGTGGAGGTACAATAATCATCATTCAAGATTATGTTAAAATTGTTAAATGGGTTTAACATGATGGTATTATTTTTGTAATCAATTATAGATTTATTTGTTCGTAAAAAATCTTTTCCAAGAATTCCATCACAGTTGATAGGAAAGTTATCTGGTACAATTTGAAATTTTTGCGGAATCAAAATATTTTCGTTAAGTAGGATATTTGCATTACACAGAGCTATTGTTGTAAAATCATGGTTGGTAACTCCTTTTACTATACATCTTTTTTCAGGATAACATTGTGTTTTACCAGTTAATACTCCATGTTTTACAACACTTATTTCGGCCCCAGTATCTATTAGAAAGCTTAGATTTATCTGTTCATTTTTTGCGATATCGATTTTAATATTGACGTAATCAGGATTAGGAATTTCATTAAATTTATAGCACACGATTTCATTATTATTTATATTGTTCGATTGACTGTTCTTAGAACTATTAAAATTTGAACACGATTTTATGAATTGTCCACCCGGCTTGACGTGCTCGGTTTGATCATGTCGAGTGTTGTTAAGTTTTCCGAATCAAGTTCTCGAGTTTCGTTAATTGTTTCATGAGGTTTATTATTGCGATTCAAGTCCTTGTTTATTTTCGTACGACAATTTCGTATATGATGTCCGAATCTACGACAATACGAACAAACAGTATTGTACGTTCTAATGGGATGTCTAGGAAAAGTTTGATTGTTAGTATTTGGAAATCTAACAAAACTTTGATTAATATTATTACTAGTATTGATTGGTACCTGAACATTTGCTTTAAGGTTCGGAGAACGTAACGAGTAACATGCTTTTGCAACATGACCAATCTTATTGCACAATTGGCACGTTACATTATTACTACTATGTTCATGAGGTTTGTTTACGTTAAAATTTAAATTTTTTTCTTCTTCAAGAGCTTTGGCAATGGCCTCCTTTAAAGTTGTAAATCGACATGCTTTGATTATTAACTTTACAGGATTTTTCAAACCATTTTCAAATGCTCTTAATGCAGTTGAAGAATTTATTTTGGTTATATAGTTAGCAGCATCTTTTCCTTCTCTGGAAATGCAAGCGTCATTGAGATCTGCTATAAGCTGTTCAAGTCTTTGAGAAAAGGTTTTTATATTTTCGTTTTTTGACTGTTGTATTTGAACTAATTCTAGCTGTAATTGTTCGACAGAACGACAATCAGAAAATTGTAACAGTAATGCATCTTTTAAAGATGTCCACGTGTTAAACGTTTTATATTTTACAAGGTCATAGGCCTTTCCAGCTAATTTTGACTTAATTATATCAAGGAATATTGTAATTTCTTCTTTACTATTTGTAGAATTTGCTATAATGTCACAACGTGAGACAAATTTATGGAGGTGACTACTATCCCCATTAAATTCAGGAATTAATTTGATTGCGTTATTAATAGAAAAATTCATTTTATTATGAGTAATTGGTTCTTTAAATTCATTAGAAGGATCAACATAAATTTCTTCGGAATTATCGGTATCGTTTAAAGTATGATCATTACTTGAACTATTACTTACGGTTTCACTCAGCTGATCAGCAGATGAAGTAGATTTTAAAATAACTCTGTTTCTTAAATTGAGTGTTTTTTCTTCATCCAAACTCATTTGCATTTAAATACATATGTACAAAAAAATAGAAGAAAAATGATTGAATTAATTATTAGAAATTAGGAAAAAAAATTATTAATTTTTTTTTTGTTCTAGGAAGTTTGATAACATTTGTACATACCGTTTTAATAAAAAATTGTAGTAGCAATTAAGACTATTCTAAGTTATGCTATTGGAAACATGATGAAAGTTGTAATGTTTAATTGATGTACATATAAAACGTGTTGAATTTGATGATTATATCCTTTTTTTGTAATCTATAACGGCTGGCTGATGATGATGTTGTACTCGTCACTCGATGATAATTTTAATTTTTTCTTAAAGAAGGTTATTAAATATTGACGTTGGACTTCACGATGTAATGTTGAATTGTAAAGATGGATTATAAAGATGAATTGTAATAATGAGTCGGTTTAGAGATGAACGATGACGATTTTTTTTTTAATATCGTTGAAATGGTTTTTTATTAATGCAACCACATTTCGTTCGTATTTAATCCGTAATAACAGTTTTTTTTTTGTTTACAGCTGATTCGCGTTTTAACTGTTATTAGCAAATTGACTCGATAAATTCGGCGTTTTTAATTTAATTTGTTCAACAATCACTTTATCTTGTTAATTACGAAAAAAATCGATGAATTTTACAACTGATTATAGGATTTCATTCCATTCAACCAAGAATTTTGCCAAATTGTATGGTATTATACGTATAGGCTGTATACCGCTGCCACCAAATATGTTAAGTATGATTACACTTTATGGAATTGTTGGAAATCCCTCAGTTATAAATAATTCACTTTTTTTGAATAAAATCACTTAATATTTAATATTTATCAAACATTTATTTATGTTAAATGCAATATCATCTAAAGTATTAGATGATTATTTGTTGACGAACCAAAATCTAATTGATCTTTTTACTTAAACTTTCGTATCGTCAGAAATAGTACATATATATATATATACAATAATCTATCTATTATAGTATATAACATTTATAATATATTTATATATTAATATTTACCACACAATCATAATTCATAATTGTGTACTTATTTACAACAATGCAATAATAAAGTATAACAATATAATATTATTTGTATAAAATAAGGGAGAATAGGGTACTATTCACTACAAGACCGTCACCCCTGAAAAACGTCGAGTTCTCAAACGATTATTTTAGATCGTCATATATCTACGATGAATGCATATGGGTTCTCTAGACAATTGCGTTCTAACAAAAAATTCTGTGCTGAGCTTCTATTTCTTCGTTCCGTCGTCTGAGCTAAGACAACAGCGTTTCATGAATTTGCATTCCGTCGTCTGCGCAAAGACAACAGCGCGTCATGTATTAGGATAATTTCGAAAAAAAAAATTCCATCGGTAGGTATCAGCTTGGCCAGAAACAAAACCGAATATGAACCCATCTAATGTCTCACACATAACCCCAATGTTTTGCCAAAGTTTCAAATATAAATATAAATCATCAATATTGGATCAACTCGGTTCTGAGAAGCATCACAGGGAGTTATGAATAAATTTTCTTGGACGTGACCATCGTCGTTTGGTGGTTGAGAATACGTTGATAATCGAGAATCCGGATCACCCTAATTTGCTATGAGGATAATTAGGGTGAAAGGCATCTACCCTTTCTAGGACAATTCTGTACAATGTGGAAAAGTATGTCTGTTAAAATTTTTCTCGACGTTTCCACTGCTTTTTGAGTGCTTATACAGGAAATTGTTTTACACTAATGGGAATAACGCCAGGGTTGGTCTGCCAGGAGTATATTGATATGGGTGAAAGTCAGTAGACAAATCCTTTGCGGATTTCTTTTGAAAGCCTATCATATGCTCTTTATTTGACTTTCAGTAGCTTTGAAAGGTTCATTGGTACTCAACGTTGGTCGAGTATGTTCAGTCTGATTCCTCACCTAATTCCTCTTCCAAAAACTCTAGCTTTGGACTAGAATTTTTTTCGTGACTTGGGCATCGCGCCCATATCCTTGTGGACTTATTTAGTGTTTTGGAGATTGGCGGAAAAACATAACTCAAGCCTACGGATAGCCTCGCTAATTTAATCAGGTGCTATTGCAGGATGCGTTTCCTTTCTTTTTGTTTTGATTATTTTGCTGTAGACAAGCGATTTGCTTAGACTTTCGTTGAGGAATACCGGGTACTATATTCCGAATCGCGAACTGCTAATTCTTAAGTTGTAAAACTATTAAATGAATCCAAATTGAACATTTTGAAAATATCAGTGATGCATGTCTTCTGCAGGGTTATGAATATTCCAGACATGTGAAGAATTTCCAAATTGTTAATTTTCCATAATTTTCATTAAAAAGTCTGTAACTGGATAATATGTGAATCGAATTCTGAGTATTTTGTCACATAGCCACCTACATAGTGCAATAGATGAATCAGCTTGGTTTTGAAAAATAAGCCACATTCCTATGCGGACCGTCAGCCACCCAATTTTAGCTAGTTTATTTTTCATAATTATAACAGAAAAATTTGTGAATAGATTTTTGTTATCAGGCTGAAGAATTTTCGTTATAAATAAGAAAAATAAACGAATCAAAATGAGGCAAACTGACGATCCGTATAAAGCAACTGACGTTTTCTCTCAAAATTGGACGGTTTTCGTCTATTACGTTTTGTTTAGACGGCCGTGTGTCAAAATACCCAAGATTCGCCCGACAGAATTTTCGTTTATGGTCTTTTTCGTTACGATTATGAAAAATGAACAAGCCAAAATGGGGCACTCTGCCGATCTTAATAAACATGCGACAAATTTTTCGAAATTAGAATACAATTAATTATTGGACTATCTGTGCAAAATTCTCAAGTATTCGATCCACAGAAGAAGTTTCTGGTTATGTGTCAACATTTTCAGGTTTCTATTCAGATAATTCGAATATTCGGATTTTCTCGTTATAATTATACGAGCCAAAATGAGGTAAATCTTGGCTCGTTCATTTTTCATAATCATTACAACGATCTGCAGAAAACGAGGCGAAATTTTTCGAAGTGGGATGGTTTTCATCTATTGTATTCTGCAGATCTCTCTCTGCCTATGCAGATCGTCAGAGTGCCCCATTTTGGCTTGTGAATAAAAATTTCCAGGATTCACTACACAAAGTTTCTGTTATAGGTCATTTTCATAGTAATTGTGATAAAAACGAACGGACCAAGACGAGGCACCCTGACGAGCCGCATATACATGTGGCGTGTTCACTTCAAATTAGACCGCTCTCATCTATTGCACTATGAGGAAGTCTATGTACTAAAATCTCCAGGATTTGTTCGCATAGCCATGTGGCGTATTATTTTAAAATGGGACTGCCCCTTTCAAATGAACTAAGTAGATGGCTATGAGCCACAATCTCTAGGATCTGCACCACATATTTTCCATTTTCGGACCTTCATTATGTTTATGATAAAATGAACAGACCAAAGTGGTTCACCATTGCGATCCGAATAAACATTTACCGTATTTTTTCAACACTGGTCACCTTTTATCTACATTTCACTAAGTGGTTTGTTGTGTGGCAAAATCTCCAGGATTCGCTCCATACAACTTCCATTTACGAACTATTGCATTTAATTTTGATAAAATGAACTGGCAAAATGGGAACACTGATGATAGACGTACTTAGTGAGCCTTTTCGTCTCGCCCCCTCCAATTATTATTTTCGGACTATCTCATTATGAATATGTTGATTGGAACGAACCTGGTAGTGGGATTGGATAGCTTTCATCTATTGCAGTAGGTAGTTATGCGCTAAAATGTCCAGTATTTGCCACATAGAATTTTCGTTCACGGAATATTTTTTTAAATTAACGATAAAAGGCACATTCGATTGAAGTGATTTAACTGAATAATCTGAATTAACTGATGTAAACTGATGTGATATATTCAGTTAATTCAGTTTATTAAGTTAAATCACTTCAATCGAATGTGCCTAAAGTGAACGTGTTAAGGTGGAACATCCTGGCCATCCACACAGACATGTGGCGTATTTTTTCGAGTTGTAGGCTAAATTCTCTAGGAATTGCTCGACGTATGATAATTTGAACGGTCATATATGAGGTGTTCTGTAGACTTTTAGGTATCTTTTTAAATATCTGTTATATGGGTTTTATTACGATTTTATTACTGATTTTAAAATCTGATGACTTTTAAAAACGACGACACGCGTTATATAGAAATCATTTTGTTGAAGGGTGAGAGGGGTATGTTCCATCACAGTGTTTAATGGTAAGTTAATTTGTATCTTGTCTCTGGTTATTGTTAAATAACCAGAGAATAACTTTCTAGTTAGACAGCAATTTATTAACCGAGTCAAATATTTTCACTATAAGTATCTAAAAACTTTGCACTGCCCATATATGGTCCATAAAAACAAAAGGTTCATACGACGGATACTATTTGTGCCAACAGGTTGTGGGTTCCACGAATAAAACAAAATTTGGCACAAAATGAAGTTACAATATCCGTTTAATGTTATTAATAATAAATATTCGTTTTAATATTATTAATGATAAATTTTATGTTGCTGGTTTGCTGGTTGATATAAGAAGGAAGTTTTTAATTTTATTTTTACAATATTTTGAGTATATGCTATAATATGGTATATACAAATTATGGTTTTAAATAACGTAAATTTACACATAGGTGGCCAAAATTCTACACAAAGTATTTTTATAGTAGCACATTTGTTATGTTCTTACAGATCTTGAAACATTTATAAAGTTTTACTGTGTATACATTTAGGTAATTAGGTTCTGTCATTAAAGATCGTAAACAAATCAAAAAGGTAAGAAAATGAAATTTAATTAATGTGAATTTAATTAACTAGTTAATAATAAATTGATTATAGCTTAAAATTGAATTACAAGGAGGAATAGTTAATGGACCATTTGTATCTAAATTCTAAGATAAGTTTTTGTTTATAATTTTTATATAATCTTAATTCTAATAATTTTTTTTATTTTAGGTATTTTGTGCATCGCAGTAACGCAAACAGATACAAATCTCGGATTTTACTATCCCATCGTTTTAAAGAATTACATCACGTAAATTATACAACGGGTACGCCTCTTTTCATATAAAAAAGTTGAAAATATTGAAACAAAATCTGGGATAAAAAAATCCGAAATTTTTATCCGTCGTATGAACTCGCAGTTAAAGTGCTAATAAAATAACGATGGAGTTTGGGACATGAAATGCATACCAGTTCTTACCACTTTATTTTGAAACACCAATCAACTTCTGAACATTAAAAACTTTGTCATTTAAAGCATAATATACCGTCAATCATTAAAATTATATTTCACTCAAAAGTTTCATCATCCCACACCATTTAGAAAGATATTTTCTTACTTAACGTTAAACAGACATACATACATATACATACACATAATAAAGCTCCTATTTATATTGAAATATAACACTTTGTAAAAACTTAATTAAACATTTAAATAAAATATAAGACAAAAAAATCAAAATAAAAAATTAAGCGAAAAAAAATGTTTGTTTCTGGTTCTCGTTTTATCAAAATTTGAATCTAATTAAATGTCTTCATTACCGGAGTGAAATGTTTCCACAACAAAAAAAAAAAAGAAAAAACACAGCAGAAGAAAAATTATATATTTTCTTTTCTAAAACTTTAGCAATTATACGTAGGAAAGAAATGAAGAATAAACGTAACACAGAAAAGTAATTCTAATTAAGAGGTGATTGTTACTTTTATTCCGTATACCAAGTAATTTTTTGTTTTGTTTCTGTTTAAGAACTCTCTTGCTCTGAATATTCAGCATCTTTTGCAACAAAAAGTTTTTTTTTATCGTATCGCACTTTTATTGTTGCTGTTGTCGTATATATAGGTGGTCGGTCTAAAAGGCTATAATTAATTAAGATATTTTTGCCTAAGACAAACACGACTAAATGGATGAAAAACTACAGTTACCCCGGTTTCGGAAAATTGTTTTTCCTCTTCTTTCTAAATTTGTTTTCTCTACGTTGTTGATTCCATCTTGTCCTTTCGTATATATTTTTTGTATATATTGTTCTACTTGACAGGTAATTAAATTGGTTAATAAATTAAAGGCATCTGTATTATATAGACTCTAAGACGACTGTTTTATTTATTTGTATTTTGTGTTGCAATGTGTAAGATATTAGAACCCTAATGATTTGTAAATAATTACTTGCGACTTACTTTCGTTTGTGTGTGTGTATGCGAGAACAATAAAAATATTGTTGGCCCAATTACCTGATTCTCGTTATATGTTTTCCACAACATGATTTGCCAAAAAAAAAAAAATAATAATAAAATATTATTGTTTCTAGGATGTAAGGTATAAGATTTTCGATTTAACTGGTAACAGCATGAGTTGCGAGTAAAAAATTCGCTTTGCAATGCTTAAGGTCGCGTGATAGATATCAATTAGACCGTTTCGTAAACATTTCGTAATTGAAGTGGTGATGGATGTGCGTCAATGGTAGTAAATTAATTACAATTGGGTGTGGATTATAAAAAGGGATAATTCTATTTAGCAGTTATGTTAGTTGGTGTTACGAATGTCGTTTTTACTCCTACTTCGATTTGTTTATTATTTTATTTAAAAAACTTGCACATTACATAAAAATTAAATTATAAAATAATAACACAATAATAGTTTGTTTAAGTACTTTTTGATGTTCTAATAATTTGTACGTCGCCTTAGTTGAGTTTATTTCCCCAGTAGTCAGATGTGGTTGATTTATTCCCCTACAAGAAATCGCAAAATAACGTAAAGCCAATTTTAATATGGGAAATTTGTATGAACAGATGAGCAAACGGATGGGTATTATTACGAATTCCTGGCGCTCCATAGGTATGGATTTGACAATGATTTTAAAAATAAAATACTCGACGATTTAGTTACAAACTTTGTTTCCAACATCTTTAATTTCTGCAGCGATTCACAAGTTTTACTTGTTCACTGCTCACTAACTCACTTTTACTATTCACTACTTTTCGCACTGTTTAATTTTCATTTTTTAATTGCATTTTTTACTTGCTGGTTAAATTACAACCGTCCCAAACTGCTACTTTCACGTAGTTGTACTCGCAATAATTCCAAGTCATCAATTCCCCTATCTTGCTTGATGTTCCATGCCGTTCTTAATTCCAGTATTTTTTTTTTGATGATTATCATCGTCTTTTACTGCTTTCGTTATTCTCCTGAACTTGGAACGCCATTCTAAAATTTAATTCCCAATTAGAATTATTTAATTATTTATTTATTTTATTTCATTACCAGCTTAATCATTATATAAATAAAATACATTGTGTGTACAACATTACTAAAAACTTACAAGATTAAGAAGGTAAGATAAGAGAACCATTGGATCAAATAGATCACGTGACTGGTCCCCTGATTCTAAACCACAAAAAATATTTAATTCTATTTACAAAATTAAAAACAATTTAATTTACAGTTAAAATTGAAAGAAACAAAAATTGTACAATATAATTATAACTACATCTTAATAATTCACTTCACATGGATATGAATTGAAAAAGATGATCAATATTTTTAGTTTGATTATGCCATTCTTTAAGGTATATTGAAAAACTAGAGAAGTTGCCGCACTTACGAATATCCAACGGTAAATTGTTAAAAATGATTGGTGTAACGATATTAATAAAGTTTCTCCGTAGATCTAATCTAAACTTAGGTTTCAAGAAGGTATGATTTGATCTGAGATTATACCCTGCATGAGTCACAAAATTATTTCCACTTTTAACATAGAATATTCTAAGTGCCTTGAAGACGAATATGTGATGTAGAGGAAGTATGCTGAGATTTTCAAATAATAGCCACGAAGGCGAAAAAGATGGTTTAAAGCACATTATTCTGATTAACTGCTTTTATCGCACGTAGATAGGACGTAGTGTAGCATTGCAAGCACTACCCCAACATGATAAACCATATTGCAGTATTGAGTCCGCTAATGCAAAGTATATATAGCCGTAAAACATACATTTTTCTGGAGACCTAGTTTTCAGCCCTTGTGTGTGCGCTTTCCAATTTAAATCTCGATCAATAATAATACCTAGATATCGAAATTCATCAACTGTGTTCACTAAGAAGCAGTCATTAGGAGGGCATTGCGTGTTATTGTTTCTGCTGCATTCGAAAGTATGATACGTTGTCTCAAGGTACAACGATGGGGTATCCCTAAAATGTAATAATTTCGTTTTGTGACTCAAAACAAAATTATGTGCTTCCAACCAAATAGACAAACTGTTTAAATCATGATCTATGAGCGTGATATTATCTTGATAACTTGGACTAGCATATGTAAACGAGAAACCGTCAGCAAAAGCAGTTGGAGACCCTTGAAATTGTTGTCGAAAGATACCGTTTACATACACTAAAAATAATAAAGGTTCTAAGACAGAACCCTGTGGAACTCCCACATTTATCGGTAACTCTTTACTTAATTGTTCATTTACTCTAACCAATTTCGTTCGCCCATTCAAGTACGAGGACAACCAATCCCGGGTTATCCCTCTGAATCCACAACAATATAGCTTTTTTAACAATCTGCTATGTTGAACTCTATCAAAAGCCTTTGTTAAATTTATAAATAGAGTAGATACTTTGGACCCTTTATCAATATGTTCAGTTACTTGTTCTAGGAAGGACACGATAGCTTGTTCAGTATTTTTATTTTTCCTAAAACCATATTGGTCGGGAGAGAAAAAGTCTCTTTTATATCTAGGAAGAAAACAATTCTACTTTTTATGGCTTTTTCAAATATTTTCGAGAAGACCGAAAGTAGAGAGATTGGTGTATAGTTGTTCATTCTTGTTTTAACATTATTTTTAAAGATCGGAACAACTAAGGCTCGCTTTAACGATGTAGGAAAAATTCCAGTTACCAAGCTTAAATTGAAAATAAAAGATAAAACATCAACTAAAAACCACGACATTTTTTTAACAACATTATTTGAAATCCCATCCAAACCAGGAGTTGAATTATTTTTTAGGGAAAGAATTGTAAATACACTTCTTCAGATGAAATTTCCGAAAAAACGCAACTATCTATAGATTGGTAATATTGACATATTAATCTATTTTTGTCAGCTTCATCCAAGAGGAGACTGGTAACATTAGCATCACCAACACTAGTAAAGAACTTGTTAAATTCATTAGCAATCTGCACTGGACCAGATATTTTGCAGCCTCTTTGATTAACAATTTCTTTAATTTCTACTGGATCAGGCTGTCCGTTAATTATTTCATTGACTGTTTTCCAATTTTTACGAGCATCACTACCATTGTTGATGAACTTTTGAGAATAAAAGCTTTTTTTGGCTATATCAATTTGTAGGTTAACAGAGTCACACAGCGTCAAGCTATATTGTTTCAATCTACGGTTGCTGTTTTTTTTTTCAAGGCGACAAATTTTATTTATTTTACGTACTAGTCTCAATAAATCATCAGGCATCCATGGCTTTAGCTTCGTTGATCTATTGGCAAACAACTTAATGGAAGTGGTTTTTTTAATATGACCTTTAAAGATTTTAATAAAATTATCGTAGGCCTTAGAAGCATCTAGGCAAGAATAAACATCAGTTCATACTTCATACAATAGTAGTTCCTTTAGGTTATTGAAATCAATCTGTAAAACTTCAAAGGTTCTCCGAGATGTACATTTAATGTTAAAGGTTCCTGTTAATTTAATTTCAATTAAACAGTGATCTGAAATTTTTAGGTCTAATACACTGTAAGAAACTACCGGAAAATACCTTTGATCAAATCTATGGAGTACATTATCAATACAAGTAGCTTATTTTATATTTTACATATTTGTCTTTTTTCTTAGCCTTGTTAATTGATCATCAATGACGGCTCCTCAAACAATAATGTTTTTTATTCCACTCCCATCGATTCGATCGATCTGTAAAACTTAATATTAATTATTACAATTTACAATATTTTGTAATGCCTAATAAACATATTTTATTTTTGTTATTAAATAATGATAAAGCAAATAAATTTTGAAATATAAATTTGTAATTCGTGTTGGTTCAAGAATATTATCCAAACCATGTTCCGATAAAAAAATCAGCAGCCTATCAAGCATTGGATTCTGCTTGAGAAAGTCGATGTTAAAATCACCCATGATAATTAAGTTAGAGTGGGATAGACCTTCCAGAAGCCCACTGAATTCATCAATAAAACTGGAGATATCTGTATAACCAAGACGATAAATACAAATAATACAAACTAATTTAGAATTTATAAAGAACGTCAGACCGACCACGTTGAATGTTTGGAAAAGTAGATTAAATTGTTTGCAATTTAGACTGCTATGGGCATAAACAGCAACACCTCCCGAACGTTTATCATGCAGACAAGAAGTGAATAGATCATACCCCTTTACACCATAATTCGCGACTTCATTGTTGTAAATCCAAATTTCAGACAAACCAATAATTTGAGGCTGTAGATTACCGGAATCTATGTATACAAGCAGCTTATCTAAATTTTTTCTTATACTACGTATGTTTTGGTAAACAAGATTAAAGTTCATTGAGCTGCCCATTGAAATTAATAATAATCAAATTAATGTAACCATTCATAATAAATAAAATTATTTCGCGCCGCTTAATTAAATTGATAAGACTACCGAGCAATTCATCAAAATAAAAATATCGATCAAATAAACAGACCATGTAATGGTAAAAAATATTGTAGTGTAGTTGAGCCTTTAGCCAAATGCCAAAATGACATTTATAAGGTTTTAATTCAATTCCAGTATGACAACAAGACAAAACAAAATTATTTAATGTCAAAAGAGAAAATAATAATAATAAATAGAAAATATATAAATAACAACAACAATAATAATAATAATATACCGTGGATAAGAAGTTGAAAATGTAATTGATGAGTAGTTTAAATAAAATATTAATAATAAACAGAAAGATAAGTGATCTATAGGCTTACCATATCAGTAAGATCGGGAAAGAGTACATAAGGGGGAAAGGGTCCCAAAAATCAAAAACTCTTCGGAATTCGGTCACTTATTTTTTGAGTATAAAATAAAAAATAAAATTAAATAAAATTTTCAAATTATGTATTTATATTTTTCATCTTTATACACGAAAGAGGACTTTTTTAGAAGAGCTAGAAAGTATACAAGAACTTATCAAATGAGTAAAAGAATCTCTTCTCATATTTTAACAGCAATTTTTTTAAAAAACAACAATAACGTTTCGTTATAAAAGTAACAAAACATAAAATTATAAATTCATTCCAAATAATAACAGTAATTACAGTTTATTTCAGTATCATATGTAATAACTATGGTAAACACAATTTTTGATTATAGTAAAATTTCTTAACTTTGCTCAAAGTTTAACCAAAGTTATATTTAGCTTTACTTTTTATATCAGAAAGGAGCGTTTTGTGCTGCAAACAATGTTCATAAAACTGAGCACAATTCAAGTGTTTCAGATTAAATTGAACCATTAATAATTGTTTCACTGATTGCGGTAGTAAACGATTTCTTTCATCAGACCACTGGCTATTCATCAAACTAAATATTCGTTCGGTATTTGCATTGTGTGCTAAAATCGCAAAAAAATAATAACAAATTTTTAAAAACTCAGAAGACGTTCCGTAACTTTGATTTGAAAAATAATCGACCCATTTATCACAGCTTCGCTTATTTAAAAACTCTTCGTTTTCATTCCTTTGGCGTAGAAATTCGTTGAGATTTATTCTTTGGTCGAATAACAAGGAATCAGTTATGTCGATATCTTTCTCTTTAAGGAAACTAATTGTTTTTTCTATATCACTCCATGTAAGTGATCGATCAAAACGCATCCATTTGAATGATTTAAACTGTTCCAAGGAATTTGTCCACATTTTCAAATAGTTCAAACAGCGACTATAAACTTGTACCAGTTCGCCTGTAATAACTGTGCTTCTCGGATTATCGTGATTTTTCCTTATTAGGTTCTTTACACTTAAGGCCACGAACTCCTGTGCCATTCTTTCTGATAGCGGATTCTAAAATGTAACTGACTTTTTTTTCATTTTCAATTGTTTCAATTGTATGAAATATATACATTAATGAATGAATAAACCATAAGTAGCATTCATAGTCGGCTTCATCAAATCTAATCGAGTTAGATGGCTCGGCCACGTCGCAGAGGAAGACCCCGACTGCGCTGGCGTGACGATGTCGAACAAAACCTACTCGCATTAGGATGTCGAAATTGGAGGACGAGAGCGATGGACCGAGACGGATGGAGGACCATAGTACGGGCGGCAAAATCCCTTCATGGGATGTAAATGCTAGAGAGAGAGCATTCATTTAAAGGATTTTCAAAAAACATTTTTATAAATACTGGTGCTTCACTGGTACATCTCTAAAATGCGATTTATTGCTGGAAATAGAGACAGTCATCGCGTTTTTGAATAATTTAGGAGTACTTTGTAGTCCGAATCACAAAACGTTTTCAAAGTTTCCGTGTGGACTGTGTAAATAGAAAAATAACGATAAATTTTTGTAACAACTGAATCAATATCAATGGGCAGTCCGTCCAGCCCATGTTGCACACAATTATTTAAAATGTGTGCTGGACCACCAATACCAACTAATTTATTTCCTAGTTCAAATTTCAAATGACTGTAAACATTATTTGTTCCTCTTCTAGCAATTCCACCAAAATTTGTGTTACAATTAACTCCCGCGAATGCAATGCACTTATTTTTCAATCCAACTGAGATGAGTGCTGAAGTCACTAGATTTGATATGGTTACAGATTTCTCATGTTGAACAGATTTCATATCAATTAATGTGTGTTTAATTCCAAACTCTTTATTGAAATATTGAATTACCACTGGAAATAATTTAGTTGCACCGTGATTCGATCCATCAGTACACACTCCTACGAATTGTACACCGATATTAGTAATCCTTTCAAGTGCAACCTTCAGTGAGTGAGGTGCCAATACATATTAATGATGGCTTCCGTTTTGGTTCTCGCTGAAGGAATCTTTGTTGCTACTTCAGAATCCTTAAAAATATTCTGAAAGAATTTTGTCGAACAATCAGAAGTCTTATATGATTGATGGTGCTTTACCGTATGGAAAGCTAGTGTAGCTTCTGTTGCTGATATTTTTTCGAACATTTTATTGTTTTGCGGAATCAAAAAATTTGATATTTGTTGGCTTGTGCTAGCCGTCTGTATTCGACTTTTATGTTTCGACGACTGTAGGTGTTGCTCCAAAGCTGATTTTCCCTTATTAGCTATCGATACAATAGAATCACATACCTCACATTTTGCACCGGAAGCTATTTTTGCTTTCTTAAACATAAAAAATTGTTTCTGTAAATCTTCATTGAACTTACATTTTTGTCGAGACATTTTACAAAAATTTATTTAATTAGTCACTGACACTACAGCATGAATGTTAAGTTTATAATATTATTAAATTTTAATATTTCATTGAATATTAAAACAAGCGGAAGAAAATCACTAAAAAGTAGTTACATCACGCGCAAACTTGTACAGACAGAAGCATATTAATAAACCTTTAACTGATTTGAACATCTCGAGGCGAGCAATCCGTAAAGTAAAGTAAACTTGAGCTAAAGTCGATAAAAAGATTTATTTTTTAGGAAAATAGAACATAAGAAAAAATAAGGAAAATAGAACATAAGAAACATAAGAGAAAAGAGTACATTTAACCTAATTTTAAAAAAGCTGAGAGGACATAATTTATGGTTCAAAAAGAGTACATATACTACAAAAAGAGTACGGTTTATATCCCTAATTGATCTAATTCTAATAAAAGTGAATAAAATACTATAATTACTGTTTATTTGCAGATAGCCCATTATTAATACTGGCTGGTGTTTGGCGATTCTCATTAGTGGTGATTCAAGAGTGTGTGAGTCACGTTTCAAGTCTACGGATATCAGCCTTTGACTGGATCCTGGTGATGGTGGCCCCTTCTGATTTACAGATGAGTATATTGCCCTCAGAAATCCACAGGTATTTATACTTTGATAACTTTTTGAGATTAAGTGCTTCGCGAAATAACGATTGCCGTAAAGATATGAGATGGTCGCGAAAATAAAGTTGAATATTTTGTTCCGACTGATGGAATACTTGATCTGAAACAACTTCTATCATGTTAAGAATAATAATCGCTTCAATAAAATTATAGAGTTTGACAAGATTCGAACTCGCGACCTTTGGGTTGGTAACATTTTATGGTCAATGCCTTAACCACTCGGCCATAGGGTGAAACAGATTAGTAGTGTAGAATTCGTAAAACTGCTCTCATTATTTGGATTTTGAAATTTGCTCTTTCGCTTTCTGGAATTCAGCCACACTAGGTCACCTCTCCTAAATCTCCTGCCATACTAAGTTCAGTTACGTTATTTTTTTTCAGCTCCTTCTACTTGACAAATTGGCCATTTTCCTGCTTCCCTCAACAGTCGTACTGGAATCTTCTGTAAGGTCCCTTCCAAGGATCTTTGATTCATAATAAGCCAGTTCGGTTTTCTTATTTTCTGGCCGTCCACTTTCTTCTCGCAATCTTCCACTTTTATGATTTAGGGCGAGCATTTGCCTCTGGTATTGATAGTTTCTTTAACCCTCTATGTGATTTTTGGTATTACCAGTCTTTGTTCCTCGTTGCCAGCGTTGTCTACAGTCTCGGATGTAGTGACATAACTTATTTTTATTTTTTATTTTTAAATAGTTTATTTTTCCAAAACATACAAAATTTAACATTACGACAAATTTAAACTAAGAAAAAAAATCTATTCTAGTGAACTGCTGATTTTAAGAAAAATGTTTCGGAGTCACGATTCAATATTACAATATTTAAAAAAAAAGAAAAATTTAATAAATGTAAAGTTTTTAAACGACGAACATTATTTATAATATGGAAAAATTATATCAAAAGCAAAAATATTTACATTATGGTATAGAACAATAAAAATTTAATTATTCAATTATAAGAACTTAATTAACTATTTAACACAAGGCTTAAATAACATAACATGGCAAAATTGGAAGCACATCAGGTGAAAACTTTATTTATCAAACGACCTTTTAGATTATAATTAGAACAAACACTCCATATCTTCAACATTAAATAACCATTCTTTTAATGGACAGACAAATCCTTTCAGACTATTTGCATTCATAATATCGGGTGGCAATTGACTATACAGCTTAGGAGCGGTATAAGAAAAAAATTTTTTTTAAATTTTCTGTGGTATTTTTATTCTATTCTTATTTCAGAACATATAAAGCTCATCCCTAGAGTTATTTAGCAACCATGTAAGTACTTTAAACACGTACAGATATCTGAGATTTAATATACGATGTCCCAAAAATAATGGAAATGACGGAGTGGTTCTTGGCAGATAATACATTACTTTCAAGACCCGTTTTTTGTAATGTCACTAACGCTTTCATATTTGTCAGGTAAATACCTCCCCAGCATGTTAAACCATATTGAAGGTGGAAATCAACTAGGGCATAGTAAAACCTTCAAACAAATTCTCGAGTACAAATGGAACGCAGGTAGAAAAATGATCTAAGTGCCTGCTTTAGTTTAACTTTTAAGTTGGCCACATGATCTTTAAAGTTAAGCTGACTATCCAAAGTTACCCCTAAATATTTAAAAGAATCAATAATTGTTTATTGATCTCAAGCTAAAGTGTATATTTTTGGATTTACAGCTGAGAATCATGTTATGCACATAAAACCATTTCTTAAGTAAACTCATATCCTCCGACATCACACATTTCATGGAACTAGTACTGGAGTTTGCGTAAACCAACGCCATGTCATCTGCAAAGGCAACAATATTACCATGTATTGTAAGATCAAAAATTGAGTTACAATAAATCAGAAAGAGCAATGGGCCTAACACCGATCCTTGCGGAACTCCTACATTGATAACGTTTTCATCACTATAAATTTGTTTAATACAGACACATTGACACCGATCTCGTAAATATGTTTTAAGTAAATCCAGCGCAGGTCCTCTAACACCAACAGTATCAAATGCTTTAGCTATATCAATAAATATAGCGGGCACTTTCAGATTGTCATTTAGTTAGTCGTGCACGGGTGCTAAAATGAAAGAAGGACTTTTTCTGTTGATGACTTTTTTATAAAACCAAACTGTCTTTTATCAAGAAAACTAACTTTTGAATTTATCGTATTCATCGTATTCTTATTAGGGGTGCCTTTCAACAAGTATGTGAAAATCAGCCCGAAAAAAGACTATTTATAAAAAGGTGAGTGACCTTACTGATTCAAGCAATTTGTCTATTAAAAAATTGCTTTTTTCGTACTCGTTTAAAATTAAAATTATTAAAAGAATGGTTTCATAGTTAATTTAATAATATTATTTGTATGTATTTCACAATTCTTGACCTCCCCCCCACCCACATTCATATACGAATAACTCGATTTTTTATTTTCGAAAAATCGCACAACTTCAAAGCATCAATCTCTGTTCGTAGAGATTGTCAAACCTAACGGATGATTTTATTAGATTAGTAGGACTATGTCTGAGCTTCATCCGTACTCCCATTAATATATAACGGGGATTAGGCATTGATCTGGAGCCACATTCATGTACGAGTAACTCGATTTTTTTTCGAAAAATCGCACAACTTCAAAGCATGAACCTCTGTTCGTAGAGACCGTCAGATCTAACGGATGATTTGTAGGACTATTTCTGAGCTCCATCCGTACTCCCATAATTTGATTTTTTTCCTTCGAAAAATCGCACAAGTTCCAAGCATCAATCTCTGTTCGTAGAGGTTGTCAGATCTAACGAATGATTTAATTAGATTCATAGGACTATTTCTGAGCATCATCTGTACTAAAAATCGAGTTACTCGTATATGAATGTGGCTCCAGATCAATCCCTAATCCCCGTTATATATTAATGGGAGTACGGATGAAGCTCAGAAATAGTCCTGCAAATCTAATAAAACCATCCGTTAGATCTGACGGTCTCTACGAACAGAGTTTCATGCTTTGAAGTTGTGCGATTTTTCGAAAAAAAAAATCGAGTTACTCGTATATGAATGTGGCCCCGATCAATGCCTAATCCCCGTTATATATTAGTGGGAGTACGGATGAAGCCCAGAAATAGTCCTACGAATCTAATAAAATCATCCGTTAGGTCTGACAATCTCTACGAACAGAGATTCATGCTTTGAAGATGTGCGATTTTTCGAAAAAGAAAATCGAGTTATTCGTATTTGAATGTGGCCGAAATCAATGCCTAATCCCCCATGCCTAATAGAAAAATTGCTTGAACCAGTTCCCAGAAATTTATTTTATTTTTCGGGATAGAATATGATTTGAACGTAAATTATTTTTATTTTTCGGGCTAAAAGGCTTTTAACTGAATTTTAGTAAGGACACCCATCTTTTTATAAAAATTCTTTTCTGGGGCTGGTTTTCGGGCTATCTTCACATACGTCCTTTCAACACACTAATTGACCACTTTCTATTTAGCCTTCAGATGTATTCATCAAATTTATTTTTAAAGTATATTTCTTTTGCCAATGGAACTGAGGTTTAAATTTTGGCGTTTAGTCTATCCAGTTTAACCGGTGTGAAGTATTTAACGTTAATAAAAAGTGAAGCTACACTTTTTAACGAAAAGTGTAGATTCAAAATATGTAGCTACACAAATTATCAAAAAGTGTAGCTAGAAAAGAAAAAAAGTAAGAAACTCGAAACATGTGGTTTAATTAAAATTATTTATTAAAAATAAAAAAAATATATTGAGAATCAGTGTAATACAAAAATAAGTGTATATACATATTTTATAACAAAAATTGTTTAAAGTATTTTAATTCAAAAAACCATCGCAACAATGATTACCAAGTGTGGAATTTAGTGTTTTTAACTTGGGATGGTGTCTGGAATTTGTAAAAACAATTTCAAGGCAATTTGCATGTTGTGATTGGCGGTATGGCCCTACACGTACACGTGGAAGCATCTTTGGCCAAATTCACTTAAATTTTTAAAAATTCAAAAAATCATCAAGCCAATGATTGCCAAGTGTGGAATTTAGTGTTTTTAACTTAGGATGGTGTCTAAAATTTGTAAAAAAAAGTTCAAGGCAATTTGCATGTTGTGATTGGCGGTATAGCCCTACACGTAGAAGTATCTTTGGCCAAATTCACTTAAATCTTTAATAATTCAAAAATCATCGGAACAATGATTGCCAAGTGTGGAATTTAGTGTTTTTAACTTGGGATAGTGTCTGAAATTTGTAAAAAAAATTTCAAGGCAAATTGCATGTTGTGGAAGACAATTTGCATTTTGGCGATATGGTGATGGGCCAACATTTGGGTCAACCAATAGGTTAAACATTTTTTTTAGATTCTTCATGGTGTGGTGTGATTAACAATATGAAGATAAATAGTTTGAATGTCTCTTTTCAGAAATATTTTTTAACTTTCCATTCCTTATTGCGGTTGGTTTTTTTCTGATTTTTATAAAAATAACTTTTGGTAACGGTAATGATTTACCTATATACACTGCGCAAAACAAAAATCGCAACAGTAATTTTTTTAGAAAAAATACCCTATTTTCAAACGCTTGTGTCTTAACTGCAATAAATCAACAGCGATTTGTCGTACATCAATTTCAATAGTCTCATTCTAAAGGTTTCTAAATTCCCTACAAAACGGCTTATTTGGATTTGTCAATGACACATCAGGATAGTTCGTTGGCAGTCTTAAAGTTTGGGATTTTTTTCTCGTTAAAAACAATTTTGTTTGACTCGAAAAAGTCATAAAAAAACTAAAATTATAAAAAACAAACATCAGCATCGAAAAGTAGACTAAATTTGCTACATTTTAAAAGTAAAAAAACAATTAAACCGACATTTCACCAAGATACAAGAAAAAATCTAAAAAAAATGTTTAACCTATCTATTGGTTGACCCAAATGTTGACCCACCACCATATCGCCAAAATGCAAATTGTCTTCCACAACATGCAATTTGCCTTGAAATTTTTTTTACAAATTTCAGACACTATCCCAAGTTAAAAACACTAAATTCCACACTTGGCAATCATTGTTCCGATGATTTTTGAATTATTAAAGATTTAAGTGAATTTGGCCAAAGATACTTCTACGTGTAGGGCTATACCGCCAATCACAACATGCAAATTGCCTTGAACTTTTTTTTACAAATTTTAGACACCATCCCAAGTTAAAAACACTAAATTCCACACTTGGCAATCATTGTTCCGATGATTTTTGAATTATTAAAAATTTAAGTGAATTTGTCCAAACATGCTTCCACGTGTACGTGTAGGGCCATATCGCAACATGCAAATTGCCTTGAAATTGTTTGCCAATCACAATATGCAAATTGCCTTGAAATTGTTTTTACAAATTCCAGACACCATTCCAAGTTAAAAACACTAAATTCCACACTTGGCAATCATTGTTGCGATGGTTTTTTGAGTTAAAATACTTTAAACAATTTTTGTTATAAAATATGTATATACATACACTTATTTTTGTATTACACTGATTCTCAATATTTATTTTTTATTTTTAATAAATAATTTTAATTAAACCACGTGTTTCGAGTTTCTTACTTTTTTTTCTTTTCTAGCTACACTTTTTGATAATTTGTGTAGCTACACATTTTGAGTCTACACTTTTCGTTAAAAAGTATAGCTACACTTTTTATTAACGTTAAATACTTTACACCGGTCCAGTGTATTGTTTAACAAAAAATAATTACGGTTTTTAGAAAATTTTTTAGCTAAACTGTTTCGATCATTAATGAGTTTTAACAATGCGTTCGTTAGTCATCCAAGGTTTCAATTTAACATTATTCGGTTTAATGTTGCTAGTTGTTTTAAACTTATTTAGCAAGCATTGTTGGGTTCATCAGCATCAAGCACGGTACACCAATCGTATAACTGGAAAGCTTCAACAAAACCAGGGTAATTCGCATTTTCGACCAACCTTTCCTGCAACAGCTTTTGAAATGTACAAAATTAAGTGTATTGCTCAGTGGTTGATCAAGGACTTCAGAAAGTACATGATCAATACACAAATTAGTGATTGGCCTCGTTAAACAATTCATTAATGATTCCAAACCATAGGAAGCACATAACGACAAATAGTCATCCCTGCGATTTGTGAATTTTTTAGAAGATCAATGTTCATGTTACCTAAAATAATTTTATGCTTTAATTTATCTGTACTTAAAAGTTGGTTTAATTCAATTAAAAACGAAACGGGAGATGAGGAATGTAATCTGTAAACTTTCCAAATATGAAGAATTTTGTTTGATTTTTTTTGTCACTTGGCTCCACAGTTGATCGACGCAGTTCCGAATGACTCCGAATTGACATACTGCCAATTTACTCATTGCCCGCTTCACCAGCGCCTCGATCGTTGTTGGTTCTGTATAGGTCAACTATGTCGCGACTCGATCACAACATCTCTCTATCTTAGGTGTCGTCTGCAATACATCTGCGCTGCCCTTTGGGTAACCTAAGTTCTGTACTCCATCTTGAACCTGAAAATGCTCGAACGGACTTTATCACCTAATATCTTAGGTTTCACTGCAATCTGATAATTTCTTGCCTCTGTTTGTGAGACATACCTTCCAAAGCTGTTGTCGACTTCTTTAATTTGACTCTTCTTAACTTCTTGCTGGATTTGTGGATCGTACTCTTCAACTCCGCCGTCTAATTGGTTTAATCCCAATTACTTTTATTTCGTGCTCTTGGACCCGTACAAGTTGATGAAGTTTGTTGATTTGCGCACCGTGTTGTTTATCCAGCACGGGAAACTGATCATTTTGGTGCTTACATTTTGATTCCTGTTTGTCTTGTTTATAGTTTATTTTCTCTACTTAAAGCAGAAACGTATTGTTCGGATATAAGCGATTGTTCAAAAATTGTTTTTTGTTTCACGCACCGATCCAATTTGCTCACTTTTTAGCTGCTTTTCGGTAGGTTGCAATTTTTTATACTTTGATGATTTGTGACTACTTTTCGAATGCATCTCTATATACTCGAGCTTCTCTTCCTAGCGTTTTGCAACCTCGACCACAGCTCTCTCCTATTTCCTTCGGATTAGAGCCCGTGGCTCGGAAGGATTTCAAGAAGTTGATTTCCACTAAAATTTAACTCCACTCTCCAAATGTTACGAATTTTCACACCAAATGTTACGAATTTTCTGCGTTCGATACGGATTCGTATCGAATTTGAACAAGATTTTGCAAATAAAACACTCAGTGATTTAAGTTACGAACTTAAATCGCTGAGTATTTTATTAGGTGTGCAAGTACGCACATACATATGATGACATCGATCTGAATAAGTGGAAATCCAATGGAGTCTAGTCTGGAGAATACGACGCATGCTGTAAAAGTTCAAACCTAATGAAAAGATGAGTTCTTTGAGATGAATAACACCTTCTGCCTTCCTTGGCCCTTAAATAGTTTCTTTTCCCTCAGTTCAGTTGGGGGGTAAAGGGCATCGGTCTAGAAGGTCAATACACCAGCCCGAATGTCAAGTTCACCTGCGCGTGGTGCTCCCTGCTAATTAACCAACGAGGCTTTGGCGACCGAGAAACGGCGGGATAACCGAACACCGAGAACCTAGAAAATGATGTTCTATCCACTGACCCACTGCCAATTTCACTGGGTAGATTGGTAGCTGCTTCAATAACCAGCCATTATAATGCGATGAGTTGTTACAGGCTGGCTACTGCCAACCTGCAGATATCACTAAGCGCAATCAGAGGCCTCAACGGTGATTGAGTGGGGATTGAGGCGTGCGTGGCTCCTGGCTTACACCGTGATTACAGATAGTTAAATGGAAAAAAACGAAAATAATTATACCCGAGTTCCGCCGAAATTTGTCAGCCGGAACCTGAGGAACGAACAAAAAAAATAATAAAAGAAAATATAAAAATTATAACAGAGGAGAGGTGCCTTGGTGCGCGCATCCGTCCGAACTCAAACGGTGGTAAACCCCGGTTTCGAATCCGGATGGGGGCACCAAGGGACCGCCAACTCTACGCCGACACAGGATAGGAGTTCCCCCCTCATCACAACACAACCCGGAAACTTTAATAATTATTTTTTTTATATGTTTCAAGAATTAAACAGAAAAAAAACTTCCCACGAGAAATAAACGAAAGGAGAGAACGAGAGAGAGCGAGAGCAATGCGCACCGAGCGCGCGACATATGACCGTTATTCGCGCTCGATCACAATAAAGTTTCGAAATTTAACAGGAAAAAAAAATTTAACATATATATAAAAGTAAAAAATTTAAATAAAATTAACCAAAAAAAGTACCTTAATTTTTTTTTTTTTTTTAAAGAATTCTGTTGCGGCCTTGCGCGGCCGTCATGGCCCAGAGTCACCGCCCGGACCGTTGCGACTTGATTGTGCCGTTGCACGCTCTATCGTTGCAGCCCACCCGCCCGCCGGTAACTAAATTTTTCATTGACTGGCCGCCAAAATACGTTGGGCGTTGTTTCGCCTTCGTGCTCGAGCGCGTGCCTGGTTGGCAACTATTATGTTGCGGGGCCTTTCCCCGATACCAAAAAGTCGACAATAATACAATAGCCGATTGGCTACCGTTAGTTGCGGCAGACCACCGAAATTGACCGTTGCGGGGCCTCTGCCCGATAAACAATATAAAAACGAGGTGCCCGTATATATCTGATGAATGGACCCGAATGGGCACTCGTAAAACTTTTACCACTGTGTTGAGCGTCCTCCAAATGTCCTCCAGTTTGTATGCACTCAAGACTTTATTTAACTTGTTTAACACCAGCACAAAGTGCCTAAATTAGGGATGCGAAAATATCGACCTTTTATCGAATCAAATATGTCTTTAACACCATATCCAATCAAAGAGAAAAAATGTGCAACTAGTTACATCCGATTTATTTATTCTTCAAAAAAAAATAGACACGGTTTTATTATTGTAAAACACACTTAGTTTATTATTTCTCAATTTAATCAATTTTTCTTGCTTTTTCGCAATTTTACTATCGCAAAATTACTAAATATTACCATAAAAATACAATTTTAGCTCACGCCAAGCTTTAAAACGCTTGCGTGTCACATTTTTAGTTTTTCTCTATATCAATCTTAAATTTTATTTTATTTATAAACTTTTTGAAAATTACAAAATACAATTTTGTTTTCTACGACTCGAGCGTTACTTTGCTCTTTCTAAAAATCAATGACAACTTATCTTAGGACGTTTTCCATCGACCCCTCAATATAAAAATAAAACTCGACATTTTTATTATATCCAAACTTGACACTTGCTTTCAATTAAAAAACCAAAACCAGACAAACTCAAAAAAAAAATTCTCGCACCGAAAACGACGCGCAAAAACGTTCTAGAAGAATTGTCTTTCTTCTCTGTTTTTCGTTTACATCAATTCGCATTGATGTAAACGAGAAGCATATAAGAAAAACAATTTTCTAAAACGTTTTACTTTGCATACACTCGATGCGCATTGGTCTCGCTCTCTCGTCACGAGTGCGTTCAGCACACAATAAATAAACAACTCCGAAAGCAAAGACACAAACCGAGGGGAATATAAAATACAAAGATTGAGCAATCAACTAACAGTAAGGACCCCAACCGAGGGGAAATATAAAAATACCAAAATTGTGGTTGCGACCGCACACTCGTAACAGAGTTTTCAACAAAAGAAATTTTTACCCCAGGTGATAACCAACTGCGCAATTGGTTAATCCACCCTCTAACGAGGGCGGCTCAAAGGATTCTGGGGTGAACCAACCATTGCTATACCCATTCGATCGAAGTTCAAAAATAGCTAGGTCACCACCTAGACAAATAGAGTTTGCTACTCAGCATGAAATCAAAAATGTTGAACTACGTAGAAGACTGAGTGAAATAGAAAAAGTCGCATCGCAACTTAGCAATGAAATCGGTAAGTTAAAGAAAGGATACGAGGAGCTGAAGAAGCCTAATCTGACAGAGGTTGTGGAAACTCTTCTTACTTGCTATAACAAAATCACCACACTTGCCCGTACTGACGCTGAGTTTCACACAGATGAGGATAACCTTGCAAGAGAAACTAATTGGATTCACAAACAGATGAAAAGACCAAGGAAAATACGAAGAGCAGAATTCTCGCCAGAAGTTGAGGAGCTCTCGCAAGCAAAAATTAATGTTTGAAAATAGTCAAGGAACCAAGATCGTTAAAAAAGGGCTCCCGCTATTCATGCTTACATTCAACAAAAGCGAAAAAATTGAAAATATATTTAATATTAAAGCAATGCTTAAGATGAGGGTTAAAATAGAACCACTGAAAAAGAACACGAGATTAACACCTCACTGCAAGACTTTTTATGCTATTTGCCGCTTTCCCATATTCTGCGAAACAAAAAACAAGTGATTAATAAAAATGTGTTTATTAAGTATCACTGCAAGAAATGCCAAGGTTTTAACCACACCCAAAGATATTGCGGGAGAGATGTTAGGTGCGTAAAATGTGCCGGGAGACACAACGCGAGAGACTGTCCTCTTAGTCGAACCGAACTTGCAAGGTGTATAAACTGTAAAGGACAACACCCAGCCAACTAGAGAGGAGATCCTACTCTCAGATAACGCAGCAGAATACTATTAAAGAAAATCCACTAGAAAGGAAATTTCGGAGTATATGTATAAGCGGCTCGTTAGACAAGAAGCTACGAATGAGCTTACATCAATGCTATACTAATCAAATGAATTGATGATAGGGAACTCAGTATCTCCCCTATTTACTGTCCCCCACGCCATCAATTAAAAAAAGAAGACTACAGTCTACTTTTTAAATCATTAGGACCAAATTTTATCATAGGCGGTGATTTTAATGCAAAGAATACATATTGGGGATCTAGACTTACAACCTCCAAAGGGAAAGAGTTATATAATGCAGCTCGCGAGAACAACAGTGAATTCCTCTCTGGCGACAAATCAACATATTGGCCTGCTGACATACATAAAATTCCAAATCTTCTTGACTTCTTTGTAACAAAAGGAGTTTTAGAGGACTACACATGCATTAAAAATAGTAAAGAACTATCATCTGACCACTCTCATGTGATCATGACGCTGAGTACAATGATAATAAAACAAAATAATTCACCTAAGTTAACAAACAATAAAACTAATTGGGATCTATTCAAGAAATTAGTAGAAGATCGAACAAATCTCGGCGAACCAATTAGAACGAAGGGGCAGCTGGAAGATCAACTAAAAATATTTAATAACAATATCCAACAAGCGGCTTGGGAAAGTTCGCCGATTTCTCATACCAACGCTACGATGAAACATAACTATCCTCTTGAAGTCAGAGAGCTACTCAAAGAGAAACGGAAAGCTCGCAAAATCAGGCAGCATTCTCGTGCATCGCAACACAAAATAAATTGAGAAAAAATAATAATATATATATGGCATAGTTAAATTTTAGATATGAGTTCTTTTAGCTTTACATGACATAACCTAACGGTTGGTCAAGGTCAAGGGGAGCTCAACATTTAAACCAGGCGGCCATAATGAGCTAATAATGAGCTTAACTATTTGTGTGCCAACAGATTTTGTTTTGAGTTCTAATTTCCGTTTTGATCTAATTTTTTTTAGGCTCAGTTATAGCTTTCAAATAAAAGAGCCAAATGCTTTTTCAAAAAGGAGTCGAGCAACCAAATTTTAGAGCTTTAGATAAGATATCGATTATTTTTCCTAGAGCTAGCAGAACCATTTTAGTTGGAAGTGCGAGGTTTCCTGAAATTTTTTAACAAAGCATTTAATTAGCCAATTTTTTGTAATGTTCTGCTAGAGTTTAAAATATTTCTACACTTCAAACAAGTGCATTGACGCATTAAATGACAAGAAAACACAATAAAATTCTTAAGGTTGAATAAAATTATTTCAAGCACAAATTTTAAATTTCATATTTTTTGATACTTGTATAAAAAATAGCACAGCCATCCGAAATCTGTACACGTGCGCCCAGAATATTTTCTAGAATAAACGATTCAATTCATATCGAGAAACAATAGGCCATATAGTAGGATTATATTTGCTTTTAAAGCTCTGACTTCCACCACCCAAAGTCAAGTTTTATTCACATTCAATAAAATAATGACATCTCAATTTCAAATCAACAATACATACATATATACTCGTATATTACATAAATATTCTTTCAATCAATCATGATCATTACCAATTCCATCACAGGGACACTGTTGTTGTATTTTAACCTTAAGGATATAATATACAAAAGCAAACGGAAGCAAGCAAGCAAAAAAATTGTATTCCTAAAAAAATCGGAAAAACTCCCACATTAAACGAATTTGTCGATGGAGCACATAGGTAAATGTTAAATCGAAAACAAAACTCTGCGGCAGTAAAAAAAAAAAAAATAAAAATCCGTTGAACATGGGCGAGGTAACGTGGTAGAGAAGAAAAGTAAAAATCCCTAAAATTGACATACGAGTAATAACATAAAACGTCTATAAATCATAACCGTTTGGCTTTATTTGTTTGTGTTTGTGTGTGTGTGTGTTTGTCTGTGTATTTATTTCCCGTGTTAACTCCTTCAACTTTCAATTATTAATGGAATTTACTTGTAAGTAGATTTTTTGTTTTGCCGTTAAAATGAAAAGTCGTATAAGCGACAAAAAAGTTCAAGAGTGAAAATTAATCCAACGTCTTAATGTACATCTGCGTATATGTATTACTATGAAAGGTTATGTGCAAAACTTTCGAATAAACTTTTCAATCTATTTTGTCGAATATGGTATATTCTAGAGTACAATATCTCCCGACCGTATATACACGTAAGAAACAATTAAATGTACGGATGCGGTAATGATTTATGCGCGGGTAATTTCGGGGTGAATATGTTTTACTTTAATTTTGTTTTGGCACTGAAACCTTTTTCACAAAATTTTTGTTACACGTATCTACAAATTTTCCCTCGTTCGGTATATACTCGCTGTTAACATTTATATATTTTTTGTACTACATTTTATGTTCATTGACCTGCATGACCGACCGTATTCTATGCGGTTTGGTCTCTGTATATTTGGTTTAATGGAATACTTTTATAAGGATTTCTACAAATTGTGGTAGGCGATTCTGTTTTGGTAACAGATTTTTTTTTTATTATCTCGGCAGCGAATGTATATCTTAGAGGGATTACACATTTGTGTATTCGATGACAGCCGGTGATAATGTTGCAGCAGCAACATACAGACATACACCAAAATTAGAAAGAACAGTTGGGGTGGGTTTCGTTTCGCAGAAAATACACAAGAATTTTTATGCAGTACTTCAGGTGTTTTGTGCTTTTCTTTTTCACAACACACATTAATTCTTTGTGGATTCTTCTTGGAAACGTAAAGCTCTTGTAAAACTTTAATTTTTTTTTATGGTTCATATTACGTTTGTGTACGTCATTATTTATGGGAGAATGGCAATGGTCTTTAATTTTATATTATCCATAAATTTCAAATGAATTTATCGTTGACATAATTTTGGCGTGCCGTATTTTAACCTTACAATAGTATTTATTAAAAAGAATTTAAAAATTTCAAATATTTACAAATTTATAAAATAATTTTACATCTTAGCACACATTTACTTTGAACTCCCAAGTGCTTAGCTTTGGATTTTACAGGTTTGCCAATTAATTTAAGTCGCTGAAGTTAGCCTGAACCCGATTTTTTTTTTTTTTTTTGGTTTATGTCAGTCCACATATACAAAAATTTGAGCCGAACGGTAACTGTTGCGACGACTTCATTTTCAAAGAAATCTGGACTAAAGATTTTTTCAAACGATAGTCCGCACCAAACAGTACGCTTTAAGTGGATGTAGTTTTCACTGATGAATCGATATTAGATTTTCTGTTTCTCAAAATCTACTGTTTTGCTTGTATATGCGAAGCAATTTAATTGAAAATGAGCTTTATATCGCCCATTATTAAATTGTTAATAAAATTGAGATTTTTTTTTACTTTTCCTAGTAGCGAGATGGCAAAATCACATTCTTAATGTAGCCAAAATTCTCTGAACCCCAAGTATTTTGAACGTCCCCTTGTGGACGTTTTGGGGCCCCGTTTCTTGAAATCGGTGGAAATTTCCGCATTCGAATAAAATTTTCTTTAATTTTTTTTTATATTTTTCGAACATTTCGCCGGCTACTTTAATAATTTTTTCAAATTTGTTTGCAAGTTTTCAATTATTTATTTCTTCTAAGGATGTGTGCTAAACTTAAGGTCAATCGTGTGCTAAGGTAAATACCGATTTTAGAACAGAATTTTCGATCAGTTTGCCATGAAGTTTTTGAAAAATATTTGAATTTACCGAAAAATTTACTTAAAATTTATTTTAACCTTGAGTTTGGCACACAGCCTACGGAAAAAATTCCGACTAGATAAATCGATGTGGAATATTTCTTTGAGGTCGGTATCCAGCTCGCGCTAACATAAATTTTACATATAAATTTGAAGTCAAATTTAGCTAGCGAAATAACAAAAAATATTTAGCTCATGATTTCGCAGATGCGGTATGCAGCTGACGTAAAAAGGTTGTAGTTATCTCATTCACATATAGACTGCGCTAGTGAAAACTACAAACATTTCCGCAGCAATTTATCTGCCTAGAACAATAAAATTTAGAAAAATTTTGACAGCAAAACGTAAATTTTTTTTTTTTTTTAAATGGATGAACAAAATAATTTTCTAGATTGTGAAAATAGTTTAAACGTACTTAGCCTTAGTAGAGAAATAAATAATTGAAAACATGCTAACAAATTTGAAATAATAATTAAAATAGCAGAAATTCGAAAAATATAAAGAATTTTAAAGCAATTTTTATTCGAATGCGGAAATTTACACCGATTTCAAGAAAAGGGGTCCAGAACTATTCTGCTAATTCTCTACATCTCAATACACGTTGAATATTATCATCCGTACCAAAATTGTTGAGAAAAATTTTGACCTCGATAATTTTGCAGATTTACCATTCGTTATATCGCCGAAGTAAAGATACTAATTTTAAAAATTATCTGTGTGTGCCTGTGGCTCGGTCTGATCGATGTGAACCTTACATTACTTTACGATGCATACGTTTTTTATAAATTGGTTGAGCTCTGTGATTTTTGGCCAAAATCGGGCTACCAAAACAGGCAGCTTCTATGAGAGCTTTTTCGTTTTTTGCAAATATTGGGAAAAGTATGTCATTTACAACAAAATTGAATAGGATAAAAGTGATTTTAAACTAATTTTGCAACAATCTTGAGACATACCGGCTTTCCAAATATTTAAGCGGTAATGCGATTTTTGACAATTTCTCTGCTTCTGACAATTTTCTCTGTCTTTTGCCATTTACCAGGTAGATGACAAATGTTATCGCCTTAGAAACTTGATGGTTTCGAATGGATGTGACCCTCTGCTCTTTCAAATATGTTGACATCGATCTGAATAAGTGGTAATCAGAAGGAGCCAAGTCTGGATAATGCACCTCATGCTGTAAAACTTAACAGCCTATAAGGAGAAGATGAGCTCTTGGGTTGATTTTGCTGTATGTACGTGCGTTGTCATGCAGCAATATCACCTTCCGCCTTTCTTGACCCGCAAATGGCCTTTCTGCCTCCAAAACTTAATTTGATTAATTGGGTCTGGTAACGTTCAGCTATAACAGTTTGCCCAGGTTCCAGAAGCTTATGTAGTAAATTACTTTTTTCCAATCCCACCCGACACACAGTAACACTTTCTTGGCATAAATATTCATTTTTGCAAGTGACGTTGATGGCTGGCTTGGTTCAACCCATGGTTTTCTGCGTTTAGGATTATCGTACAAAATCCAGTTTTCCTTACCCGTAATGATTTTGTGAAAAAAATTCTTTGTTTTGTATCGAGAAAGCAAATTCATGCAACTCTTCGCTTTTTGTTTTCTTCGGTCAGTTTATGAGAAACCCGTTTTTCTTCCTTCTGTATTTTTCTCATTGCAAACAATCGAATTGGTATTGCTTAGTGAGTAACTCCCTACTATTCTGCAAACTTTTTTTGAGTTCCTTCAAACTGTTTTACTGCACCTGGACGTCGATCGTTCTCAAGACTAAAATTGCCATAACGAAATCTTGCAAACCACGTTTTTACAAAAGCAAAAAAAAAAATTATGCACACGGAACGCCACGTGAAGTTAGCCCAGCCAGCCCAGAATTTTTATCAATATTATTGAAAAAACGAAAAATTATCAAATTTATTAAATTCGATTTGTTTTCCATACAATTAAAAAAATTAAGTTCTAAAGTATGAAATAAAATTCTGAGATTTGTATAGTAATCGGAAATTATTGGCCATAAGAAAAAAATCTTTCCGTTGCAAGTTCACGAAAATGCACTTTTGACTTGAAATTTCATTAATTTTATTTAAATTTTCATCCCGCGTAAATAATTTTAGTTCTATCCAAAATTATTTCACCATAATTAAAAATGTCTCGGATAAGTGCTACATAATTTAGAGATGGATGTTCTACAGGAACGGGACGAAAATTTAAATAAAAATCAATAAAATTCCCAGCCCAGAGTTCATTTTCGGGAGATTGTCACATAACGATTTTCTTCAAATTCAGCTTAAAATTAGCTACTACACACCGGTGTGAAGTTTCTAACGATAAAAAAAGTGTTAGTACCCAAAAAATTGGCAACACAAAAGTGTAAATGTTTATACGATTCTGACGTTAAAAAATGAAGGTTTGTAAAAATTTATATCAAAATAATTGAACAAAGGAGGTACGTAAATACGAGTATAATTTATCAAATAAAAAACCTCTTAACGAGGTAAATGTTCGAGTGACGAAAGCCGAATTCAATTCACAAAATTTCTGATATCAAATTTGTGCCGAAAAAAACAATTGCATTCGATTTGTCAACGATTTTTCGGAATGTTAATGCATTCAGCGCGTTGTTGTTGAACATTCCGAAAAATCGTTAGCAACCGTTATTCTTGACAGCTAGAAAGCAAAATGTAAACAAACGCGCCGAATGCACTAACATTTCGAAAAATCGTTGACAAATCGAATGCAATTGTTTTTTTCGGCACAAATTTGATATCAGAAATTTTGTGAATTGAATTCGGCTTTCGTCACTCGAACATTTACCTCGTTAAGAGGTTTTTTATTTGATATCAATGATTTTGGCACGGCAAATTGAAAATGAATTGAATTGCGATTCGTTTTATTGTTGTCAGTCAAAACAGTTCATACACACTCGATAGCACACAAGTGGCCGCTACGTGTTATTGTGCCTTAAGTCATATTCATACGACGGATAAAAATCTGGGATTTTTCTATTCCATCGTTCTAACCAGTTACATCACGTAAATTATACAACAGACACGCTTTTTTCATACAAAAAAGTTGAAAAAAAAATCTGGGATAGAAAAGTCCGAGATTTTTATCCGTCGTATGAATACGACTTCATACACAGACGCGTGGCATTGAAATTACGAATAGCGAGAAGCGAAGAACGAATTACGCATACTTTCACACAGCTGTCGGCTATGTGTTACGGATTCGTTTGTGCATATCATATGATTAGTTCTTCTTCTGTCGATATTCGTCACTCCAGTGGCGTGCGTCTGTGTATGAGGCACAATGCTCTATTCCACAATTGATCTCACAGAAATCATAACTTTCTTCTATTCTTTCCCCGTTTACCTATGATACTGATTTTAATTGCGGCTTAAACAAATTTTCGGTGAAATCACACTAACACAAACAAAAATGAAATAAAAAAGACGGGAAAGGTCGGAACCGAACTCTATAACCATTTTTGTTGCCTATATAGTAGCCTACGGTCTGGTGTACGGTTTCTGGTGTGTGGTAGACGATTCTATTTCTTTATTTTGCATGCATTTTTTCAGCCTTCATTTTGTAGTATTTTAGTAGATTTTATTTCAGAATCCTTTACCACATGCCACAAACAGGTCATGCCGGGTGTGATCTTATTACACAACCGGTTCTCGTAGGCTATCGGCTGAACAAATGTAGTTTAGGTTTTAGTGCATGTTACAGAGTAGTAAAAATTTAGATCAGATGCATTTTTTTTTCAGAAATTCGATTGCGTAATTCAACAATTTTTTTGCATGTTTCTTGCTGTTTTGTCACTAACCGCATGCATTTTTGATCCCTTAAACAATACAATAAAATATACATATTTTAGTTTGTTAGTTGAAAACAAAAGTTAATGGTAGCTACCCTCTCGCTGATATTCCATCTTCATGCGATGGGAGGAGTGGTAAGATCTATTTTTTTTAAAGAAATCATCATAAAGATTAAAAAAGTATCGATTTTATGCAAGGAGATTGTTCAATGTTTTTGGTGATTTTTTCGAGCACATCAATTTGTCAGTCTTTTCATTTTTTTTGTTATGAAAAAAGGGTCACTGGTAAAAATTCTCTTAGCTGTTAATAATATGATGTATTGTATGTTAATAATATGATGTATTTATATTTGTTTCATTGTAATACGTTGATTCACTATCATTATGAACCGCAACGGACCGATATTAAGGTGTATTTGAGCCAAAAAATGAAATTTTGCAAAAAATTAAGGTGGCTTTTATGTTATAGAGGTCAATATCTAAAATATACGAGTTTTCTGGGACAAACTGTTGATGTCATATTGTAGGTGAGATTTGTGGCTAATAATCCTGAAAATATGAACCAAAAGTCTTGGGCTCATTTTTTAGCAATTTGGCCGAATGTGGCCGGCCGATTTCGCATTTTTCAGTTTTTTGGCCAAAATGACCCTCTAACATAATTTTTTGAATTCTTTTTTTTGCTATTTGATAGCTGGCGTCAATACATTTCCAACGATATGCATATGTCCAGGGTATGTCGAATAGATTCAGCACTGTGGACGTGGCAAAATGGCCAAAAAAATGGCCGTTCAGAGGCCGGCCGCGGCCAACATGGCGGCCAAAACAAAAAGTTGTAGAACAAAAGTTGTTTAGTTTTTTAAGTACTACAACTCCTGAAAATATGAGATCAAATAAACGAGGTACGGACAAACAAACATATATACCAAAGCAAGATTATATGGTGACGTCATAGACAAATTTAAAATTGTCATAACTTTGATCAAAATCATCCGTTTTGGACGTTTGAGGTGTCGTTGAATTAGTATTGACGTCTATAATCATAATTTGCTAGTAAGAAAATAATTGGGGCATTTTTTGGGGCAGTTATACCCGAAAAACTGATTCTTTAGGGCAATTTTCGGAAGGTCATATCTCCACTCAATGTTGGTAGAAATTCATGCTTTTATACATTATTTAGGTTTATTTTTCGAGACCTTTCCAATGGTATATAACATGATCCTGGCGGCCTCAAAGGGAAAAAGTTCGAAACTTGCTGTATAATATACTTCGTTCGACTTCCAGCACAGTAGGTGCTTTCGTCACTCGTTTGGACTGCCGTCCAAAGTGATGCCAAAATATAAAGTTCGGCAAAAATTTCCGGAAGCAATGCTACACTATGGAAGTTTTAGCGTAATCTGGAGATGTGCTCGCATGGTGACTATATGGTAATCAAAGGAGATGAAGAGCGCTATCTAAATATGTATGAGCCATTTCCTTAAATAAGTTATGGCTCTGGACATAAATTTTCAAAAATATAAAGGTTTCCTCTAAATTCCGCGGAAGCAATGCAAAACTATTGAAATTATCGCAAAATGTGGAGATCTGAAACTCAAAAGTTTCATAGTGTAGCATTGCTTCCGCAAATTGCTTATGCAAATTCATGTCCAGAGCTATAACCTATTTATGGAAATGGCACACACATATTTACATAGCCCATTTCTTTACCTTTGATTATCGTTTAGTCACCATGCGAGCACATCTCCAGATTTTGCGATAATTTCCATAGTGTAAAACATTATATTTTTGAAAATTTATGTCCAGAGCCATAACCAACAACAAGTTTTATTAACTATTTATTTTTGTTTTATTATATCAAAAAATTGCGATGAAGATCCAAGTATATACATAGTGTTTCGTAATATTTTTTTAACTAAATTGTCGACCGACCGCCATGTCATTCATTGCCAAGGCAGTAGCTTGGTGAACTGCTCAGTGTTGCACAGTACGAGCGCAATCACTCCCAGTTATGAAGTTTGTTGCATGATCTATAACGCTTGAAACACGAATGTTGCTTTTGGCATAGGCTTTTACTTTAGACCAAATATTCTCAATGGGATTTAGCATCGGAGAATACGGTCCAAGCACCAAAAGAGAAGCTGGCGTACTATCGATTACTCTTTCTAGCTTTGAATGACAAGGTGCGTTGTCCGCAATGATCACCAAATCTTTCAGTAGATTTCCCATATCTTGCCACTTTGCACTGCGTTCCATGTATACGGTTCCCGTAGTTGAAATTGCTCCAATTAAATGAATATTAGGTCCTCTTGATGCTGGAAGGTATTGTACTGCTCTTTTCCCAACTCTTGCACCGCCTCTCGTTCGACGATAAAACAAATTAAAATTTGTTGTTGCTTTAGTGTTATGGTATAGTTTTCTTCTATCCATGTAAACATCAAATCAATTTGATCATGAGAAATAATTTCTTGCTTTGTACCACCTTTTGGCAACATTTAGTCAATCCCAGATTGGATCTAATAATAAGTGGTTGTATATTTAATGTCTAGCGTTGCAGCCAAAGCTATCCAATCATCACCTCTGCTAGCACAATTTAATATCCTTTCATGGTCTTTTCCGCTATGTTTTTTTAATTTTTACTTTCAATTACCTACTTCCTTTCCAATCATTATTGTTCTGCAGATAGGACAAGCACTATTTACAATACCGATTGTAGGTGTGCGCACTTGTTTGAAAATTGCGTAATTTTAAGTCCCATTTTTATGGGTTTATGAAAAAATTGGGGTTTGAACAGTTTAAACTTTTAAATTAATTGTTTTAAATTGTTATATGTATGTATAGGACCGAATTCAGATGTTTTATCTGAAAAAAATATACGGGTTACTATGTATATAATTTTTGTTCAGAAAAATGTTAGTTGTTTTTCTGATTAGAATTGGAAAATATTAGTGTATATATTTCAAAATCATGTAGCTCTGATCCGTGATATTTTTAGTATTGGCGGAATAACTTTAGTTTTATCGAGCGGGATTAGAATTAAAATAAAAATCAATGAAATTCCTAGCCAAGAAAACATTCACATGGTCTAAAATTTCCATTATTATATGCATTTCAGAACCTTACAGTTTTTTGATACTTTATATTTTAATTCTTCTAATTAGGTGAAAATAAATCGAATTTAATAAATTTGATAATTTTTCGTTTTGTCGTAAGCTTTGATAAAATTTCTGGGCTGGGCTAACTTCACAGATACACTTGCCTGATTATTTTTTTTTATTTTCTTCAAATACGTCCCAGTACCGAACAGATAGAATAATTGATAGGGATGAAAATTCATACATAATATTTTCCACAAATTGGAAAGTTTCTAGTGAATTTTAACTCCTCACAACTTCTTTTTATTAGGTTATCTTAAAGGTAAGGTTTAAGCAAATAAACCAGATAATTTTGAATAACTTAAAAGGCATATTAAAGTAGAATTTAGCATTATACAGGGTAAAATTTATAAAAAATGTTGCAAAATGTAATCAAAAGAGGCCACATGTGTAAGGCCAATAGAGGAGGACATGTGATAAACATAATCTTCCGTACATAGTTCCAAACATTAATTAAATAATCTGTAAACATTAAATCTATTTTCTTTTATTTAAAAAAATTTATAAGCAAAAAAGTAGTAAACCTATCGCGTGGATACCATATACTTTATTTACACAAGGTGCCCAATTATAAATTTAGGGTTATTTGCCTTTATTTTTATTACACAAACTTTTTGTAAAATCTATTTTTCCACTTTTAACTTAATTAAGGTTTAGATTATTTTTACAGAGTTAGGCGGTTAGTGCATGGAAATTTTATTTATTAAAAGAGAATTAGGGCCTAGAAATTTTATATATCAACAATTCGTATCAATAATCGATGAATTTTGTATTTTTTTGTACATACGGAACCAATTACGGTATATCTCAAGGCGTACCTAATTCAATTCTGTTTTAAATCAACTTAGGCGATTACGTCTTATGTATGTATCTATATGTGGAGAGGCAATCAACTAAAATATGCATGTAACATACATTACTCTTTTCAACCAAGCTTATAAATGAGTAGAGTAGACTTGAATGAAAATTAGGCCGCACATTGGATTCTCAATCCGTTTTGCACTTTCTTCAGAGTATGATGAACATACTTTCAATGTTTATTAGTCAGTAGCAACAGAGTCCAAATACAGATTAACATAGTTAATATGTTAGATAGAGACTTGGATTGCCTAATTTCACACGAGGTTTCTGGTAACTGGCAATTTTTTCAATTCCAACTAGTCGTAATAGATAATGTATATGTGTGTGTGTAACAAAATCTACAAAAAGAAATAATTATTTAAATCTCTTTGCATCTCTTCGCATATCTCTTTGCATCTATCCGTGTATATACATAACTCGAATTTTTTTTTATTTTTTTTATTCTGCTCTCTCAAAAATAACGAACTAAAATGTATAAGTCAGCGGTTCCTAAACTTATTTTGCAACGGAACCCTTTTCCAATTCTTCAAATTTCATGGAACCCTGTGCATGGAAAATCCTGTTTCACATAAATGTGTTGTTTAAGAACTTCAATATAACTCTAATAGCCTTTTTGGCAAAATTTTTATATGCATCAAATATATTACAGAAGAAAGTTGCTAACGGCACTTCTTCGAAGTTAGCGAGTATCCGACCTAATTTCAATTAAATTTTCGTATTCTTCTGCCAGTAGTCCCGTTGGCTTTTCATTGCTTTTGAAAGGATTTTGTACCCAATAATTATCGTTATTGTTTAATTTTGGTATGTGTGTATGTATGTGTGTATGTATGAAATGAAACCTTATGGCACGGATTTTATCTGGTACTAGCTCGTGGAACCCCTAAAAATTGCCACGGAACTCCGGGGCTCCGCGGAAACTACTTTGGGAAACTCTGGCATACGTCAACAATGGCATTGACATATTATTTATTTCATTTAGGTTTGGGTTAGTGTGGTTGCACCGAAAATTTATTTAAGTCGCAATTAAAACCGGTATCATAGGTAAACGGGGAAAGAAACGAAGAAAAACACGGTTTCTATGATATCCCGTGTGGCATCAACCAATATTCTGATTGTTTATGAAGCTTCCTTATAAAGGGCCGTTGTTAAATAGTATCACAAGTAACAACCTGGAAATATCGAGTCGGTTGTTTTGAAGTGCTATTTTTCGTTATTCTGATTAATTTCTACTAGAATATAGATTTTTAGTATACTAAAGCCGGATGGTTATTAAAATAAAATATATTTTGGAGAATTTTTTTTTTTTTTAATAAAATTTTATTTATTTATTTATATTACGACTGAGTCTTGCACCCATTTAGTAATTTACATTGCATAATAAAGTATTTTGATTAGTCGGGCTAATCAAGTGATTATCCCCAGTTTCGTGTACCTCCGCAGATTTTTCTCCACAGTAAGTCTACTGACCTCCTGGCCGCGATAAGTCCAGTGGTTTGGTTCTTTGCAGTCTTCTTGTTGGTGTAGTAGTCAGCATACAGCGTATGTCCAGATTTCCATGCTGGTGCATACGTTGTAGGTGTTTTGTTGCATGATGCTTAATTTCGTCCGCGACAAGCGCGATCTTTTTTTTTTTTTTTTTTTTTTTTTAGAAATTGTGCCGACTTTTTGAAAATATTTGCATTCTTTCCAGCTCCTATATGACAACACTGATGAGCCATCTCATCTTTTCTGCATTTTCTAATATTTTAATAAAAATACTATAGTATTTTAATTGATTAATTTTTATTTCGTTTAAGATCCAAAAGCTAAAAAGCATGTTTTTTTATTTCTAAAGTTTTTGATTTTTAATTTTTTTTAAAAGAAAGTATAAATTATTAATTTTTTTTACTAAGTGTGAAAAATTACATCCTTTAGCAGTCTTCCATTTACCCGTTGCAATTTTGCAATTTCTGTACGAATATTTTGCTTTAGTTCCTGAATAGTTTGTGGTTTGTTGACGTTAAATCGTTCCATCAAGAAATCCAACAAAAATAATCAGGTGCTGTCAAATCTGGGAAACGGAGTGGTCACGCGATATCAGCATTTTTTGACATAATTCGGTCATCGAAAAGTTCTCACAGAATCGCCATTGTCTCTCTCGCGGTATGAGATTAGCTTCGTCTTCCTGGGACCATATGTCACGATTATTGAGATTATTGAGAACTACCGGATATTAAAATAATTTCAACATGGTCCGGTATACCGCCCCATCTCTAATTTTGCAGTTCTGTTTATTGACATATCCATTTAAATAAAAATGTGCTTCATCAACATAATGAGATTGTTCAAAAAGTTAGCATTCTCTCTCGCAAACAAAATGAATTTATTGGTATATTGTTGCCGTTGTGGTGCATTCCTCGGCGATATATCTTAACCTAATTGAATTTTATATGGAAACATCCCAGTTTAACTTTCAGAATGCGTCGTAGCGATGATCTGGAGATGCCCAATAGAGTAGCATCGTGTGAGCTCGTACATTATCCAATTCAATCATTATCACACGTTCTCGCACTAAGTATAATGACATTAAAAGATTTTATAAAATTCTTTATTACCAACAAAAAAATTAAATATAAAATTTGAATTTTTGACTTATAGATGGCTAATGTGTAAGAATCACAACAATCAGTTTCGAACAAATGAGACTATTGATTTGAAAAAATCAGTCTTCTCATCAGGTCGCGACGACTGATGTTGTATTATTACATTGGAATATTGTCTATATATATAGAACATACCATGTAGTTGCACTGCTAGCGAATTACTGCATAGCGTACGAAATTTGATTCTTTCACATTTCCATCTATATTCTATTTTAACAACTAACTTTTCGCATTCACGAATTTTATTATATATTTTACTTTGGTTTTAGCAATTGTAATGGTGTTATTGTGATTGTTCTGTATAATCACAATAACACCATTACAATTGCTAAAACCAAAGTAAAATATATAATAAAATTCGTGAATGCGAAAAGTTAGTTGTTAAAATAGAATATAGATGGAAATGTGAAAGAATCAAATTTCGTACGCTATGCAGTAATTCGCTAGCAGTGCAACTACATGGTATGTTCTATATATATAGACAATATTCCAATGTAATAATACAACATCAGTCGTCGCGACCTGATGAGAAGACTGATTTTTTCAAATCAATAGTCTCATTTGTTCGAAACTGATTGTTGTGATTCTTACACATTAGCCATCTATAAGTCAAAAATTCAAATTTATCCGCGATCCAGCGTTAAAGGAAAGAAAGTATGGGGTGGTTGGGAAGTTGATTGTGTATAAGTAAGTGTCGATTATCATATTCGTTTGTCACACAGATAGTGACGCTAAATGGAAGAATTTCCTACGATTTGTGAATTAAATTCGAGAGTGCTGAAATATACCAATATACAGAACAATCACAATAACACCATTACAATTGCTAAAACCAAAGTAAAATAAATATAAAACTTTAAAAATCAGTAAACATATTGTGTTGTATGTTCGCTATCGCTACACCAAAAGTTATTGATCTTTTTATTGTGCTGCAAATCAAGACTTATATGTTGCCAAATTATTGGGAATGGTCGAAGGTTGTTTAAAAGTTGCGCTAACAAAATTATTAAAATTTGTAAGAATCTGTCTCTCCAAAATTTTAATATCCTGATTATTTTTCATCTAAAAATTGTATAAACATAATATTTATTCGTTGACAAATTCCACGAAAAAATGGAAAGGTAATCTGAGAGATGTACAAAGCTGCCGTAAGCTATGGCATAATCGGTTTCAATAAATGCCACAAATCTTTGGTATATAAAAATGTATGGTATATGAAAATATAAAAATTTGAAGGGAAAATGCGATATGGAAAAATAATTAAGCGAGGTTTTCTTTGTATAAATTTGAAAATTACATAATTTTTTTTTTCAATTTGTGGGTTTTACAGTATGCTGGTTATGGAAAATTACTCCAGGGATATACAACGAAAGTAAAATTAATTGAATTATATACTAATTCTGGGAAGACTATGAAATATATACAAATATTATCTTTTTCTAAAAACCAAATTAAAACAAAACATTTGGATCAATATATTTACAATAACATATAGAGGGGTAAATACAGCTGATGTTGATGGTGATATGATAGCTGATAACAGCATATTACGCATAACTAATTATTCAAAAAATACTATAGAGCAGCACTTCAAATATCAAAATGCTTAATCAATATATCGAATTTTAAACTTTTGAGATTGACACTTCAATCAATTTTTTTGAGTGATTCTGATTTATGGTAAAATTTTTAGAACTGTTTAGCAAACAGGAGAGCCATTGTTTGTCTTAAAGGTATGTCTTTCCCATAACGATTGAAACTTAAGAATGGAATGTTGAAATTATTTATGTTAATATTTAAGGTTGCACTACTTCCTGAACAAAAAAACTAAATTTCTTCTTTTCAAAATATGGCTTGATTAAAAGCTTTAATTCTTTATCTTATATTCGTCCAAATTTCAGTAATTAAGAAAAATCAATGATTAACGAATTACATACCTATACGTTAACGATGAACAGACGTGTTAATTAGCAGAATTCTGAAATCTGAACACAGAATTCAAATATTCCGAAATACTTCAAAATTATTCAAAGTTTCCTTGTTAAGAAAACACAAATAAACAATAAATTCTGATAAAAAATTTTCCCATAAAAGATATTCAAACACAAAAACTGAATTTTTTAAATTTTTGTTTTCGAAAATGAAAAGTTCTGCACTACAGTCCCATGAGATGAAACTTGACCATTTCTTACCTGATCATGATGACATGGGGTATGTTCTCGGTCATTTTTTAACTAATTATGATGAGATGTTGGAAGGAACTGGAATTATAAAATTATTTTTGGAGAGAATTCTAAAATATTAACAATTTGGACCGAACTCTGCATTTATTTTTAATATTGTTTTGGTCATGATCATGATGTAATTTGACATGTGAAATAGCGTTTATTTATTGATTTGTAGTGCGAAAAATTATGATAATTGTGCTTTTATATCAATCACTTCTCGATTATTACTTAACCCGGAGATTCTGGGCTTCTTCTCAACTTTGTCACAATCTTTTGGAATATTTAAAAAAACTATAATCTTTCTTGGTCGATCTATACAAAAACTTGTCGGAAATCTGACCTTGTGTACCTTAGAGTTATTAATATTACGCCTTTAAGCAACCGTGTTTGCATGCTCAGGTTTAATGGGCGTGACTTTTGCATTTCCTTTGTATGTATATGTCTATGCCTCGTGTAAAAATAAACCCATTAAAATCTTCCTAAAAATATTTTGAAATCAACTTGACCAAAATACCACAACCCGACATCAAAATTTAATGTTCATTGAATGGGGGGAAATTGGGTGAATTTAATGTTCAAATTATAGGCGTTAGCAGAGGTCAGAATTCTACACACTTTTTTGTAAAAAAAAAACAATAAAGCAAGAACTTATGAGTTAGCTATGATCTACCATTTGTTGGTTCCACATATTGTTGGCAACCACATATTTATCACTTACAGTAAACACATCGAAAGTGAAACTGTAAATTAAATTAACTAAAAGGTACCAGTAAAAAAACGCAGAGCTAACAACATGCGGGGATTTGCCTCAGATGACCATATTTCATATTTCTCCTATTCCCAACCAATATACTCAATCGTGTCACGATAGGTTAAGAAACGATCGAGTTCCGCCTCAGGTTGCAATATTTCAGATTTGTTTGCAAAATTCATTTAGGAATCCAATTTTCATCAAAAACATCCAATCCGATCCTGTCCCATAAAGATTAAATAATAATTTTGACTGAATAATTTTATATTTGTTTAACAAACATAATTTTAGAATCCCCTCTCCATCCACATGCCTAATTTTATCATGATTGAACTTGTTTCAAAAATCATTTAAGAATGCCATTTGCAACCAATAAATAAGCTCCCATCATGATGGACTTAGAAATTGGTCATATTCCTGAACTATTTCCAAAAATAGTTTAGAACCTGATTTACATCAAACAGCTTGGATCTTTTTCCAAAAGTTCTGCCTTCCATCGTGGGATTGATCCCTCTCCAATCATGATCGGTTAAAAATTAGCTGAGTTACGACCCATTTGACCAGAGCTTATCCAAAAAATCATTTTATAATCCAACATACCAAATCCCATCATAATCGGTTACTTAATGACCTAGTTCCATCCCGAATTACCTAATCAGAACTTCTCCAAATATTATTTTAGAATCTCATTTCAAAAACACAAAACATGTTATTCGATAAACTGTTCTATGAATATTTGATTTACGATAAATTGATCTACGATAAATTGTTGTAATATTAATTGATTCCAAGAAGATATTAAAAAATAAAGTAATTTAAAAATTTAGGAATTTAAAAATTTAGAAATTTAAAAATTTTCAATTTTTTTTTTCAAAATTTTGAAATTCTAAAATTAAAAAATTTTGAAATTTTAAAATTTTAAAATTTTAAAATTTTGAAATTTAGAAATTAAGAATTTTGGAAATTTAGAAATTAAGAAATTTAGAAATTTAGAAATTTAGAAATTTAGAAATTTAGAAATTTAGAAATTTAGAAATTTAGAAATTTAGAAATTTAGAAATTTAGAAATTTAGAAATTTAGAAATTTAGAAATTTAGAAATTTAGAAATTTAGAAATTTAGAAATTTAGAAATTTAGAAATTTAGAAATTTAGAAATTTAGAAATTTAGAAATTTAGAAATTTAGAAATTTAGAAATTTAGAAATTTAGAAATTTAGAAATTTAGAAATTTAGAAATTTAGAAATTTAGAAATTTAGAAATTTAGAAATTTAGAAATTTAGAAATTTAGAAATTTAGAAATTTAGAAATTTAGAAATTTAGAAATTTAGAAATTTAGAAATTTAGAAATTTAGAAATTTAGAAATTTAGAAATTTAGAAATTTAGAAATTTAGAAATTTAGAAATTTAGAAATTTAGAAATTTAGAAATTTAGAAATTTAGAAATTTAGAAATTTAGAAATTTAGAAATTTAGAAATTTAGAAATTTAGAAATTTAGAAATTTAGAAATTTAGAAATTTAGAAATTTAGAAATTTAGAAATTTAGAAATTTAGAAATTTAGAAATTTAGAAATTTAGAAATTTAGAAATTTAGAAATTTAGAAATTTAGAAATTTAGAAATTTAGAAATTTAGAAATTTATAAATTTAGAAATTTAGAAATTTAGAAATTTAGAAATTTAGAAATTTAGAAATTGAGAAATTTAGAAATTTAGAAATTTAGAAATTTAGATATTTAGAAATTTAGAAATTTAGAAATTTAGAAATTTAGAAATTTAGAAATTTAGAAATTTAGAAATTTAGAAATTTAGAAATTTAGAAATTTAGAAATTTAGAAATTTAGAAATTTAGAAATTTAGAAATTTAGAAATTTAGAAATTTAGAAATTTAGAAATTTAGAAATTTAGAAATTTAGAAATTTAGAAATTTAGAAATTTAGAAATTTAGAAATTTAGAAATTTAGAAATTTAGAAATTTAGAAATTTAGAAATTTAGAAATTTAGAAATTTAGAAATTTAGAAATTTAGAAATTTAGAAATTTAGAAATTTAGAAATTTAGAAATTTAGAAATTTAGAAATTTAGAAATTTAGAAATTTAGAAATTTAGAAATTTAGAAATTTAGAAATTTAGAAATTTAGAAATTTAGAAATTTAGAAATTCAGAAATTTAGAAATTTAGAAATTTAGAAATTTAGAAATTTAGAAATTTAGAAATTTAGAAATTTAGAAATTTAGAAATTTAGAAATTTAGAAATTTAGAAATTTAGAAATTTTGAAATTTAGAAATTTAGAAATTTAGAAATTTAGAAATTTAGAAATTTAGAAATTAAGAAATTTAGAAATTTAGAAATTTAGAAATTTAGAAATTTAGAAATTTAGAAATTTAGAAATTTAGAAATTTAGAAATTTAGAAATTTAGAAATTTAGAAATTTAGAAATTTAGAAATTTAGAAATTTAGAAATTTAGAAATTTAGAAATTTAGAAATTTAGAAATTTAGAAATTTAGAAATTAAGAAATTTAGAAATTTAGAAATTTAGAAATTTAGAAATTTAGAAAATTAGAAAATTAGAAAATTAGAAATTTAGAAATTTAGAAATTTAGAAATTTAGAAATTTAGAAACTTAGAAACTTAGAAATTTAGAAATTTAGAAATTTAGAACTTTAGAAATTTTATAAATTTAGAAATTTAGAAATTTAGAAATTTAGAAATTTAGAAATTTAGAAATTTAGAAATTTAGAAATTTAGAAATTTAGAAATTTAGAAACTTAGAAACTTAGAAATTTAGAAATTTAGAAATTTAGAAATTTAGAAATTTAGAAATTTAGAAATTTAGAAATTTAGAAATTTAGAAATTTAGAAATTTAGAAATTTAGAAATTTAGAAATTTAGAAATTTAGAAATTTAGAAATTTAGAAATTTAGAAATTTAGAAATTTAGAAATTTAGAAATTTAGAAATTTAGAAATTAAGAAATTTAGAAATTTAGAAACTTAGAAATTTAGAAATTTAGAAATTTAGAAATTTAGAAATTTAGAAATTAAGAAATTTAGAAATTTAGAAATTTAGAAATTTAGAAATTTAGAAATTTAGAAATTTAGAAATTTAGAAATTTAGAAATTTAGAAATTTAGAAATTTAGAAATTTAGAAATTTAGAAATTTAGAAATTTAGAAATTTAGAAATTTAGAAATTTAGAAATTTAGAAATTTAGAAACTTAGAAATTTAGAAATTATGAAATTTAGAAATTTAGAAATTTAGAAATTTAGAAATTTAGAAATTTAGAAATTTAGAAATTTAGAAATTTAGAAATTTAGAAATTTAGAAATTTAGAAATTTAGAAATTTAGAAATTTAGAAATTTAGAAATTTAGAAATTTAGAAATTTAGAAATTTAGAAATTTAGAAATTTAGAAATTTAGAAATTTAGAAATTTAGAAATTTAGAAATTTAGAAATTTAGAAATTTAGAAATTTAGAAATTTAGAAATTTAGAAATTTAGAAATTTAGAAATTTAGAAATTTAGAAATTTAGAAATTTAGAAATTTAGAAATTTAGAAATTTAGAAATTAAGAAATTATGAAATTATGAAATTTAAGATTTAGAAATTTTGAGATTTTGAATTTTGGAAATTTTTAAATATTGAAATTTTGAAATTTTAAAATTTATAAATTTTGAAATATCGTCATTAGAAAATTTTGAAATTTAGAAACTTTAGAATTTAGAAATTTGGAAATTTAAAACTTGTTAGATTTGTTTCAATACATTTAATTAATAAAAGAATAAATTTTTTACATTTTGATTTATTATATTTAAAAATTGAGAATTTATTTCATTACATATCTACATTGTACCGTTAATTTGATTTTGAGTGTGTTATATTCAGATAATAGTTTGTTTTTAGTAAAATCCTCCAAAATTTATTCGATCAATTTCATCGAAACCACCTCCATAGCCGCCATATCCGCGTGACTTTATTAAATGAGGTCGCTTGTCTCCTAACTGCTCGAGATGGGTGCCACCATTATCAATGTATTGGGTTGGTCGTAAACTACCAATTTGCCGTTTAAATGTATCAAATCCAAATCGATCGATTTCGTCAAACCGTTTCTGATTGCTGTACTCATCTAGACTAGGCGCGATACCTGTTGCGTAATAGTCGTATAATAGAGGTGCAATATCCAAATCAACAGGTTTCTTATTTTTTGGGTACTGCATTTGTAAGGCGGAACTGTAAAATATACAAAAAAAAAACATTACAATTTTAATAATATGTGCGTACTATTAATTGTGTAAATTTACTTTGGTGATGTATGTGGTCCTATTGATCCAGGTGTTTGCTCTGCATGCAAAATAAAAAAATTGGTGTTGGGTGATATATTTGCTCGACTAAAAATGTGTGCGACTAAGGTTAAATAAAACTAAATTTGTTTTGTGTTAAAATTCCCGTTTATTAATATTTTATGCTCAGTAATGTCACAACCATTAAGATATTAAATAAGAAAAAAATTTAAAAATTTAAACTTATTATAATTAATATTCTCTTCGTTTAACAATATTACCGCCGCCAATCGAATCCAGGCTACGAACAAAAAATTGTGGTGAATCTTCGAAAGGGCGTGTACTACGTACTATATTTCCGCCGCCAAGTGAATCCAAATTGCGTACAATATTGCCACCACCGAGTGAATCAAGATTTCGAACTATATTTCCGCCACCTAGTGAATCAAGATTTCGCACTATGTTGCCACCACCGAGCGAATCAAGACTTCGCACAATGTTGCCACCACCGAGTGAATCAAGATTTCGCACAATGTTGCCACCACCGAGTGAATCAAGATTTCGCACAATGTTACCACCACCAAGTGAATCCAAACTTCGTACAATATTACCACCACCTAACGAATCGAGATTCCGGATCATGTCTAGAAATATTTTTATATTACAGTCATGTTAATTAATGATTTAATTATACACACATAGTTTATAGAAAAACACGAAACCAACATTAATATATTGCATATTATGTACATACCACAATGGACTCATAACAATTTAATTCAATTAAGTTGGGAAAAAGAAAACACTTAACACTACATACACTACATAATATTTAAAAACAGATACACAATGTGCGACATGACATGTGAAATTTGTGCTGAATGAAAAATTTTAAAAATCGGTGCTCTGGTGCGTTAGAAAAATTATTTTATGCAATTAAGATAAATATCGTTTTATTATACTCACTTGCCGCTGCATTTTGATGTTTTAGCTCTTGTAGTCTAAAGATTAACTCATCAATTTCACGATCCTATAGGCGGAATAAAATAAAATTTGAAAACGAAAAAACACTTTGGATGAGCTCATAGCTTAATAAATTATAAATCACTTATGTCACATAACGGTTATATCACCTTAGTTGGGAACGCAACAGTTACACCAATCAATAGCAGTAGAATAGAACTTATTTGAACTTTCATGTTGATTTTTATGGTTATTTATCAAGAAATAATTGTTCACGATATAACTTGTTGAGAACACTATTGGTTTCTAAATAAAATCACCAAGAAGCTTTACCATTTATATATACCAGAGCGAATGAGCTTTTTTTTATTCGTGTATACGTATGTGTTTAGTGTTTTGTATTATTTTTTATTTCAATTGTGTTATACGAGGATATTGTGTATAGTACGAGTATGATACATACAAAAATTGAATGGGTGGGTTGTGTGTGACGGTCGGTCGGGAAAATTATATTATTATACTTTACATTTAACTTTTAGCTTTTACCATTATAATATACCGATAGAAAATTGTATACGAATTATGTATGTATGTGCGACGTGCGTGTATGATAATCATAATAACTAAAACCAAATATTTTTTTTATTTTATGAATTTAAATATAATTTTCTCGTATGCATACATACGTACATACGTTGAGTAATTTTCACAAGAAAATTCGGGTTTTCATCAAAAACACAAAAAAAAAATTTTAATATTTGGTAATAAAATAAAATAATACCTGTTAATGGGTTTTGAGATGAAATGGGTTTTCCGCTTAATTGGTGATAAAAAACAAAATTATTTTGGTCGCCTTTCAATTCGATTGATTTTGAGTTATTTTTGTGGGTGCCGTAGATTCATGTATTCGGTTGGATGTTTTATTGTTTTATATTATACATTGAGTGGTACATGACGAGATTGAGGACATAGCGATATACAACGGAAATAAAATTGTATGAATACCCGTACTTTATATACACAGATATTATTGAATGGGTGCGAGGTTGAAAAATTTATTCATTGCTGTGCTTTTAACATCACGTACTCGATTGTTATATACATAGACATAATGTACATACACTTATATATATATAAAGGCTAGGTACACATAAAATATACAATTTAAAACGAGGTAAGTGTTTATTTTAATTTTGAAACTTAAATGTACCAAAACAATTTTATGTGCGGTCTAAAGGATCTCATATATCAACAGCTGGAAGGTGTTTAATTTAGTTTTTCGGAAATTTAATTGTGTTTTAAATAGTTTTAGGTTGGTGAGCGTGTTCCGTGCTATGTTTGTTTTGTTTAATATTGGATTTATATTAAAGTCAGTTTCGGTTATTAAATTCTATTTAAATTGTTTATATCAATAATACGTATATGCAACAATGTCTTTTGTGAATCGGTAACCAATTCTCGCCGGTTTACGATTAATGAGCTCATTTTAAAATTTTAAGTACAACACCGCGTTTAATTTGATATTTTTCTACATATCCTTATTCTTAGCCGACTTCCATTCGTTTTCATATTCGTCTATTAGTAGTGCATTTGCGACTATTCGAGCCAGCAGAAACGGGAAGTTTCTCATTTTTTGTAAGGGTTGTGTGTTTTTTTACACAATGACCCTGCTGGTTGAAAATGGTGGAAGGGGAGTTAATTTTATTATTCGAAAAGTCGCAAACATTATGATTGTCATAGTAATCAACATTTGTCAACAAAAAATCCGAAAATCTTTAAAAGCAAATTTCGTATGCTAAATGGAACTTAACCACTTCTATGTGCAATGCATTACATTGTGATGTTGTGAGCGCAACTAAGAGGAATTATGATCAAGTGATTAGAACTTAATCAGGTTGCGTGACATTTAATAAAATAATTACTAATAGTTGTCAAAGTTCTAGTATTAGGTTCTGGTAATACAGTCATCCTGAGCATATTTTTTTTTTGTTCTCAATAAATTTCTCAAGAAAAACTACCGAGGTTTCCTTCCATACAAGATGCCATTCCGAAACTACTTTTCGTATAACTTCAACATGTTGTATCTTTTTTTAACCACTACGGCACAACCTGGTACTCTGGTTTAACCCCTACGGTACCACCTGGCAGAATAAGGTCTTTTGTTTTATTATAATTCTAACACACGCCAGGTTTCATTAGATTTTCCTACAGCGTTCCACGTATCCTTCACTCCTCAAAAACCGCACGGTAAGCAGATGCCTTTCTTAGTGCTGCTCCTCGTCAACCTGTGCCAGTCGTTTCTGATACATTTCGTTTATCAACACTTCCATGTTTGCTATGGTTCTAGCCAGGGACTAACACGTTTGGCTCCTTTATCATCTATGTGTATGTTCTGCTCCTAGACGTTTAAGGTGCCTTTTAGTAGTATGCCTTGGTGTCAGTCTGCGTGTTTTGCGACTACTTTGAATTCTCCGACTAGAACCTGAATTTAGTGAGAATTGCGGTTTCTGTTTTGGTTATCGCAAGGTGCTCATTTACCTCATCGTTACAACGTATGTGAAGTTGGCCCGAAAACCATCCCGAAAACGCCTTTACAATTTAGATGCGTTTCTCCGCTAAATCCATTTAAAGACTCTTCAGCCCGAAAAATCAACAAAATATAGGAGAAAATCAAATTCCATCCCAAAAAAATAAAAACAATCTCACGTACACAAAACAAAATTTAAGTTGAAAATCTAATACAAGAAGAGATTTACCACACTTTAAATTAAGAAATTTAAAAACCAATTCCCTCAAATAAAATAGATTAAAAATTTTTCAACGACCTTAAAGTTTCGGTTCACAGAGGTTGGCAGATATAACGGTATATTTCCAGTTAATGCAATGACCATCAGCATTAACCACACAATTGCTCATTAAGTTACAGTGGGGAACAAGGCCTCCTCAGCTGATTTAATATAAACCATCCCGAAGAAAATATTTTAATATAAATTTTGCGTCTTCGCTTAAATAAAAAAGCCTTTCAGCCCGAAAAATAATACAAAATAACAGAAAATTAGAATCCATCCCAATAAATATATATAAAGTTTTGCTCTGGATCCCTACAGTTTGATCTTCTAATTTTTAAACTAAGTATGTAGTATGTGGATTAATAAAAATTCTATAATTGCTATAATAAATTCCAAACAAAAAACATCCTTCATATTTCGACAAATGTATCTCAGTTCAAATGGCCTATACATACCACAAATGTGGCATATGTTTAATAAGACACACAATAAAACAGATTAACAAGGCCATAACCATACCATAGGGAAAAGGTTCCATGTGATGTATCTCTGTTCACAGAGGTTTACGGATATAACGGAATATGTTATTTGCTTGATAACGCAATCAGCAAAACACATCCGCAAGGCCATTACCATACCATGGGGAAATTGTCATACCGTACATTAATTCGACATATACAGATATATCTGCCAACCTTTGTGAACGGTTAAATTTATAGTGACGTATGAGCATAATTCCAATGCCTAATTTAAGAAGAGCGAACATTAAATCAGCTGGAGTGGCCTCTTACCCACATTGTAAGATAACGAGTATCTGTGTTCTTAATACTGATAATAATTACATTTTAGGGCCACATATAGTTATATCTGCCAAGATCTGTGAACCGAAATATTAATGTCGTTAAACAAATTTCAATATATTTTAATTGAGGGAATTATCTTTGGCTTGTATATGACGCTTATCCTAATATTATATGACGATTATCCCCATAGGTAATCTCCTTGCGGATGTGTTTTGCTGATGGCCTTATCAAGCAAATAACATATTCCGTTATATCCGTAAACCTCTGTGAACAGAGATACACATGTTCAAACATGGCCGTTTTCGTACATCGCACAGTCAAAATCTTTGGATAGCAAATGGCTTGTATATGACAATTTCCCCATGGTATGGTAATGGCCTTGCGGACATGTTTTGCTGATGGCCTAATCAAGCAAATAACATATTCCGTTATATCCGGAAACCTCTGTGAACAGAGATACATTACATGGTCACCTTTTCCTCATGGTATGGTTATGGCCTTGTTAATCTGTTTTATTGTGTGTCTTATTAAACATATACCACATTTGAGGTATGTATAGGCCATTTAAACTGAGATACATTTGTCGAAATATGAAGGATGTTTTTTGTTTGGAATTTATTATAGCAATTATAGAATTTTTATTAATCCACATACTACATACTTAGTTTAAAAATTAGAAGATCAAACTGTAGGGATCCAGAGCAAAACTTTATATATATTTATTGGGATGGATTCTAATTTTCTGTTATTTTGTATTATTTTTCGGACTGAAAGGCTTTTTTAATTAAGCGAAGACGCAAAATTTATATTAAAATATTTTCTTCGGGATGGTTTATATTAAATCAGCTGGGGAGGCCCTCTTCCCCGCTGTAACTTAATGAGCACTTGTGTGCTTAATGCTGATGGTCATTGCATTAACTGGAAATATACCGTTATATCTGCCAACCTCTGTGAACCGAAACTTTAAGGTCGTTGAAAATTTTTTAATCTATTTTATTTGAGGGAATTGGTTTTTAAATTTCTTAATTTAAAGTGTGGTAAATCTCTTCTTGTAATAGATTTTCAACTTAAATTTTGTTTTGTGTACGTGAGATTGTTTTTATTTTTTTGGGATGGAATTTGATTTTCTCCATATATTTTTTTGTTTTCTCGGGCTGAAGAGTCTTTAAATGAATTTAGCGGAGAAACACACCTAAATTGTAAAGGCGTTTTTCGGGATGGTTTTCGGGCCAACTTCACATACAGATGACTGATCTGGCATGGCAACAGGCAGTAGGCCATCGTACGATACATTTCACAGGATATGTTCAAAGGCCGGTCCATAACCTGCTCCCACCGTGACTCGCTTTTTCCGTCGTCCATTCGTGGTACCGTTAAGAACCCGCGAATCTTGCAAATCTTCTTCTAGTGCCCGCAATATCTCGCCTTACCTGGTCCAATTAATCGCATTCTCGACGTCTAGGATTGCGTCAATTGCTGTCACCAACCTCGTTCTGATAAATTTCTCCAATAGTTTACCGGCTATGGTAGGCATACATGATGGGCGATAGTAGGACGATATTTCTGGATTTTTTTACCCTATGTTAATCAGCACAAGACATACGGCCATCCATTTTCTGCAGAATATTCCTCCACTAAGGTACGCATTATATTTCAGGCATGGAGGGATGACCTGCGTTGATAATTATGTCCATGGCGCTTTGACAAAAGCTTCCACTTCCGCTTTCCCATTTCCATTTCAATTGTGTGGCTGACTATTTGTTCTGGTCAGCGTACAAAGGAACCTTTCGTGAATTATTTTTTGGGCATTCCAACGCGCCAATGGGTCTGCTCTATTATAGGTCGCTCTATCTTAAATGTTGAAACCATTGTATTTACGGCCGGTTTTGGTGTACTTCACGATAACCTTTCAATCAAGAAGCTGGTCATTTTGTTGCGAATGACACGGCACGTTGGTGTATAGCCGTAATTCAGTACTAAAAGTCCAATCCTGCAGACCCTCTCAATAATGTATTTTCCTAATGAGCTGAGACTATTGATTCTATTCCATTTCACTACACGCGTATTAAAATCTTCAGCCACAATCACTTCTCTACTAACTTTTAACACTGCTTCTTCGAGGTGATCCACCTTTGTTCTGAGTTTCAACATGCCTTCATTCGGATGAAGATAGCAACGTATACATCTCTTTTATCTTCACCCAAACCTAGATCTCGTCGATGTGCTCTCTAACTTTCACCTTCCATGGGTTTGGTATCCAAAAATTACCGCCGACTCAACATCTGCATACCAGTTTGAACATTCCCAAGTATTATATTGCTCACTTCTCGTATGCTAGCTGGTGCAAAAGATCATTTGCAACCCGACTTCCTTGTAAAATTTCTTGTAGCGGATAGCTATCATCGACTTGATGTTTCTGCTTTCTGCAAAGATTCTCTGAATTCCTTGCATTTGCCAGAGTTATTGTTCTTTTGGTTTAGGAAAATTTTATGGCTTGATGCTATTCTTTGCCACACTTAAAACAATGCAGCCTTTGCGGTCTGCCTAGGCATGTGAATCAGCTCCCTGCCATACAACCATCCAACTTTTGTTATCCCTTGGTTAATTCGGTTGGTTACTGTTATCTCGGGTAACTGTATATTATAGCTAGTCGCTGCCATGTGAAATCAGTTTCCGTTACGTAAACATTAGCTCGTCAGTGTTCTCCGTTGTCGCGTCTTAGAGATGTGATGACATCCTCCTTTTGTGTAAGACAAAGCCCTTGTCTGCAGAATCAGTTTTGGGGCTAGATGTCTGACTGCATCCCCAACCGCTACTTTCAATGGACTGCTCCGTATGCTTTGGTGTAGATGATCCAATGGTTTGAGAACTTTTTTAAGGAAAAATGTCATCATAATAAATAACTGACTTACACATTTGTGTATAGGTACCATAAAGTTCAGGGAAAATTTTCTTAAATAGAAACGCTCCGGAAAACTCACATTTCGGAAATTTAGGAAATTAATGATAACGTTGAATTTGAGTTGGTTCTTGTCAACGCAAGTTACTGCAACAGTCGACAGGCGCTCACATTTGGGATTGTTGTTTCGTTGAATTCTTTTGGAAATTTATTTTTGCATGCATTGAAAATGCACGGTGCGTTACAATTGTTGGTATCGCACGGTCCATGCATCATGTTTCGTTGAACGATTTTTCGCAATCGCGGATTAGTGTCAACAATTGGAATTTCGACACAAACAAAACAATTAATTTTCAACAACAAAAAAAAATGTCAACGAAGATTGCACGAAAAATACCATCTTTCGGTGTAACTCCGAACGCAAAGCGTCAAGCCTAGCTTCAGGGAGAATGGCTTGCCGATTCTTGTCCCTTACTGCAATATCCCGATATTGCGACATTCCTGCGTTCCGATAAGAACCAATCCTACTAAATATACTAAATTAATTTTGAATAAAAATTGATTGACTGATTGATTAGACTATGAGACCAATACTAGACCTTACATGCCGGGTAACGTCAGTCCTATTCCGAAACCATCTACACCAGGCCTTTACTCGGCATCTACAGTAGCCGAGTTGATCTTGCTTCTAATGCCTTATCGCACGCTAGCCTATGTTTGGACCTTCTCTACATTAATATTCCAGGCTTTAAGCTGAGCCTCAAACTGTATTCGCACCATACACACCGGAAGGACGTTGTTAACGTTAATAAAAAGTGTAGCACAAGAAAAAAACCTTCGGTTTCGAAACAAGTGGTTTAATTAAAATTATTAAAAATAAAAAATAAATATTGAGAAAATCAGTTTGTATACCACCTTTTTTATAAAATACAAAAACTTCAACATTTTAATTCAGAAAATCTTTCGAGTGTGCAATTTAGTGTTCTCGATTTGTGATGGTTTCTGAAATTTGTAAAAAAATTATCCTAACATAATTTGCATGTTGCGACTGGCGGTGTGGCTCTACACGTGGAAGCGTCTCCGGCTAATTCACCGAGTGTGAAATTTAGAATTATTTACTTGTTCCTACGATTTTTTGAGTTATAAAAAGAATCAAATCAATTTAGCCACCAAATATCCGTAGGGTCGTATCCCCAATCACAACATCTAAATTGTCATAGATTTTTTGTTTTAAAATTTCAGACACCATTCCCAGTTGACAATAATAAGTTCGATGGTCGGTACTCATTTCCCAATGACTTGTTGCATTAATAAAATAATTAAGTGAATTTGGCCCCAAAGAGGCCAATATCGAGAATCACAACATGAAAATTGCCTTATTTTTTTTTACCAAATCGGCACAAATAGTACCGATTTTTTTATGTTTGATAAAACATTTAGGGGACTAGTTTTGAGTTCATGTTACACGCTGCGTTAAATACTATGTTATGTTAAATTTGCGTTGATTGCGTGACATTTTAACGTAAAATTATGATGGGGTTTGGTATGCTGGATAAAAATGGGATTCTTAAATGATTTTGGGAAGGTATTCTGAAATATGGCCACTTGGGACGGAGCTCCAGGGTACAAACATTTGCGGTTCAGGTGAAGCTTGAACCCCGTTCGTTTTTTTTGTTGAAATAATAAAACAACTATGACTAACAATTTAAGTTGTTATGAATGTGTACTAGCATATACAAACATTAAATAACGTAAACAGCAAAAAATGCTATTTTTTATCAAATAAAGGAGTTACATATTTATGAGATCAAGAAGAAAATTATGATTAAGTTCTAATACATAATATATTTATGTGTTGTTTATTTTTTCCTCTCCTCTATTATCAATTTTTTATTTTTCTTAGGTAGTTATCTAATAAACTTAATTGATTATTTACCCTTTTACTTTTTTTTTCGTTTAATTATTATTTTTATTTTTTTGTTAATTTTTTTTTAAATTTATTTTAATTTTTCTTTCATACATTCATTTACGAGTACTACACTTCCTCTTTCCCTACACTTTCCGTAAGTATACATTTGGTTCGCAACCGATAACATTCCAAAACAGAAAAATCCTTTCTACAGGTTTATCCGAGTAGGTCTCTACATCTACACTTGTTGAGTCCACACTTTTCGCTAAAATGTGTAGCTACACTTTTTATTAACGATAAAAACTTCACTCCAGTATCAAGCGTGCAATGGACCTCGCTGTCCAATTTTATTATACACAAACCATACATACACTTTGATATCGTAGTATCGAAATAATGTTGTTAGAACATTTCGTTGCAGAAATTAATAGACATAAGACACTAATGGTAAATAAAATCGTACTACTACGCCAAAATACTGCGCTTACACATTATCACTTGCGTTTACGAGTAAAAAGGATTTACGAGTAATATTTTTTTGTTGGACCATTGAAAATCCACACGTGATAATTTATAAGCCAATACACCCAAAACGAATGATGGTTTGGTGTGGAAATGGCATTTTGAGGCAGTTTTTCTTCTAAAATGAGTAATTAGCCGCACTAAAAGTCAATGGCGACCTTTATTGTGTCATGATAATAGAATTTGTATTCCCTATGATTGAAGAGGAAGATTTGACTGATTCTAATATTTTGAAAAGTAAATCATTTACAAGAAAACAACTACAAACTAATAGGTTTTTAATTAAATTTGCGACAATACCTGTCCTGTTCTGCCCATACGAATTACTCAAGTCTACCAATTAATAGATATCAATGCATTTTGTACGAAATCGGTACAACGGAAGAAAAATTGTGGATTAATTTTTAAGCAATACTTATTCAGATTATTTCTTTTACTGATATTTGTTAGACTAGCGCAGCAAGCTAATTAAATTACGATGGGTGGGAACTACTTGGCAATGAGCTAACGTGTTCATTCCTTTGAATATGTATACCATGCGATCGTGTAGTCTCAATAACTGTGATTTCTGAGAAATTTGTTGTTAATTGTACGTTCAAAAAATCGGTAATACTTATACTCTCGCTCAAGTTGAATTGAAAAAAAAGTTTAAACTCACTGATATATGTCTTGTACCCTGATACTGTAAATGTATCTCCTTTTAAAATGAAGTTTGGTTGCATTTCTAGTACTTCATGTAAAACAATCAAAATAGTGGTGACCATCATCAGAAGTATCTGCCAATTTGTTGGAATTTGGCCTTCTTGTTTGAGTAACCGAGTCTACCGAATGTTGCAGAGATAATATCATCTATTTAAATATAGATTACTTGAGAATGGCTGAATATTTACATACTTCTGTTGTTGTAGTGTAAGAACCGGTATAACACTGTACAAGGTATATTGAGTTCTCTATACCAAAGCGATTTTTTCTTCAAAAATTACGATTTCCCTAATTTTAAATGTGTAAAGATTTTCCCAATTAACAAAAATACGCATGTATTGGGAATCACACTGTTAAAATATTTCTTATATGAATTTTGAGTGAAAACTTAAATTTCATGAAGTTTAAAAGTAGAATTATATTTAATAAATTAATTATTTTAATACTATGGTGCAAATTTATACACTGAGAAAAAAAACTTGTAAAAATGAGAAAATATATGTACATACGAAAATCAAAAAAATATACATATATATTTTTCGCAAACAGTGTCGTTTTTAAAATTAAAAAGATTTTTATTTTAATTTTCAAATACATTTTTTAGCAAAGTTTGTTTATAACATTAAAAAAGTAGTTTTTATTTTTTTTAAATAAACATCACAATTACACAATCAAATTTTTGATAAATAAAATAATCAGAAAATTCATGTTAGTGCTGAGGAGAGGATGATTCTTAAGAACTTGCACGATGTTAACGATACACGGCTTATGTCATGAGATTTACCATGCTCGGCTTCTCTTGGTCTTCAATCGCCACTACATTTCTTATAAAACAAAAATACTTTTTTATTTTATTTAATTACACTTGCATTTATTTTTTTTAACTTACGGTGTCACGTGCACTACACAATTTGTGTTTAGTTGAAATACTACACTATTCAAATAATTAAATTAACTATTAAATTTGATATTGAACAATAATTAAATTTAATAAAATCTAACATATCACGCGCACGAGAACACTGGTTAAATTTACGACACGAATTTTCTTGTGTTGCTATAAGAAAAAAAATGAACAGCGAAAGAATCTGTTTTTAAAATTTATTATTCTCGTCAAATAAATATTTTTTTTGAATTTAAAAGGTATTTTTTTAATAATTTTATAAAATATTTTATTAAAATCAAAAATACTTTTTATTAATTATTATTAAAAATTTTATTTAATAACAAATAATTTTTAAATTCAAAAGGAATTTCAAACTTTTAAAAATTAAAAACTTTGTTTTTCAATTTTACAAACCAAAATTTTTCTCAGTGTAGAGATGTTTTTTTGCGGAAAACTCTCACATTGTTTAGAAATGTTTTTTTAAGTAAAACTATTATCTGCTCCTTTTGATTTTCAGTATATCCAGTTTTGACAAATGACAAGACATCACTGAGAATACCAGAAATCAATCATATTGTTACAGGCTGGCTACTGCCAACCTGCAGATTTCACTAAGCGCACGCAAAGGCCTCCACGGTGATTTTTGCCGGCTACATTCTCAGGGAGAAGTGCGAAGGGTCGTGGAGATTGAGGCATGCGTGGCTCCTGGCTTACACCGTGATTACAGATATTTTATAAGAGGAAAAAAACCGCAAATAATAATAATTGTAAACCGAGTTCCGCCGAAATTTGTCGGCCGGAACCTGAGGAACGAACCAAAAGAAAAATAAAAATTATGACGGAGGAGAGGTGACTTGGTGCGCGCATCCGTCTGAATTCAAACGGTGGTAAACACCGGTTTCGAATCCAGATGCGGGCACAAGGGACCGCCAACCCTACACCGACACAGGATGGGAATTCCCCCCTCATCATGCCGAACCCGGAAATTTAATAATTCATTTTTTTATTTATTCAATTTAGACCAAAACGAAAAAAACACAACTTCCCACGAAGAAAGAGTAGTTTTGATGAAGTAGCATCAACTGACCACCCGCAGATTTATTGATGGGCGTTGTCTCACCTTACCGAAAATTAAAAGTTAAGTGGCCTCACCTTGATAATCCGCCGAAAACATTGGGTGAACTACGCCTTTCAAATCCCGCCACCCTTAACACCCATTATGGGGTTTTCGCAGTTACTTTATACACCAAAATTTGATATATTGTATACTGTATGATTTTATATATTAGTTTTATCCCAAAAACTAAACAATCAAAGCATATACGGATTAAATTGTTAATCCTGTAATTTTTACGTTTTAACTAACACTCTCTAGTCTCTTCTGTCTATTAAGAGTTTAAACGACGGGTCACACAAAACGGTATTTCCATCCAAGACCATAAATTAATCCTCAGTGTAGTTTTTTTTTTTTTTATCTTATATTTGCCATAGTTCGCACCATCAAAACAAAACTCAATGATTAACAGGAACAAAAATGAAATTTAAATTAAGTTTCTTTCAAAGACACAAAACTTTATTGATTTCTCTCATTAATTACAATCTTTTTCCTCTTGTACTTTTTAATAATCGTACAAACGTTTCAAAACAACAAGCGATTTTTACATTTCAAATATCCAAAACTTTTACAACTCACAAACTAATGTCTTTATGAAAATTTTTAAAACTCGACCTTTTTCTTATACACTCCAAAACGAGACTTTTTATCTCAAATACCAAAACAAGACTCGAGTTATTCTTTTAAAAACCAAAACTAGACTGATTTTTTTTCCAAACAAAAACTCTCACACCGAATAACGCGTAAAACGTTCTAGAAGAATTGTCTTTCTTCTCTGTTTTTCGTTTATATCAATTTGCATTGATATAAACGAGAAGCATATAAGAAAAACATTTTTATAAAACGTTTTACTTTGCACAGTGTTCACACTCGATGCGCATTGCTCTTGCTCTCTCGTCATTCTTCTTACCCTCGCGCCACCATAAGATGAGAAACAAAACAACAAATGTCGCTTGTGTGTTCAGCGCACCACACCAAACAATCCGCAGCGAAGAGACCAACCGAGCGGAATATAAAAATATAGCAGTAAAGACACCGATCAATAGGAAATACAAAAAAAACACCGAAGTGTTGGTTGCGACCACACAGTCGTAACAATATATAAGTTATTTCTTTAGGCCTGACTTATCAAATGGCGGGCAATCATATCACAATGGACTTGCAAACTATTTTTTTTTTTTATGTAAAACCGACATCAGGTCAGTACGTTTTATTGAGGTTTTGCTCGTTTACTCATTGGCTATTTATGATTTTTGAGTGAATCTCATTTATTCTCACAATAACAAGACATCGTAGAGATTGCATAACAATGAAACCATATAGGAATAACTCCTACGGATTTATCTTATCAAACGAAGAATGTTTCGTTCCCATGTAGATTGGCTCTGTACGTTTTGAGCCAATCTACATTGGAACGAAACACGCTTAATTCCTATATGGTGTCCCGCCTTTAATTAATAATGGTGTCATTGTGGTGCAATCTCCACGATGCCTTGTTATTGTGAGAATAAATGAGATTCACTCAAAAATCATAACATGGGAACGAAACATTCTTCGTTTGATAGAATAAACCCGTATTAGTTATTCCTATATGGTTTCATTGTGGTGCAATCTCCGTGATGTCTTGTTATTGTGAAAAGAAATGTGATGCACTCAAAAATAGAAAGCGTTAATGAGAATTTTTGCCGTTTTCGTAGGTCTGGTCTATATGAGGTATCATTGTATTTGTAGAATTTTGGTGCTATTTTATAAGATTGAATAATTTTACCACATATATACATAAGTCTAAAATATAAAAAACATGGCGTCCTGTTTGTCTCAAGAATTCCTAATGGATTCGTATACGAATTGTTGTTATTTTTTTGTTAAAAACTTCACACTCATAATTTTTAGGGTTTTGACGCTTGTGACTTTGAATATTGTAGCTTTATCTTTATTTCGATATGGTATACCTTTCTATCCTATCTGTCTGGTTTGCTCCTTGAGTTGTGTGGTATTAAAATAAATTAAATAAGTTTACCTTGATGTACTTCTGTTACAATATCGATCACTGTCGATCAGTGTTGTGCCTGTTTTTTACGTTACGTAATATACTCGGTTTTTTACATGTAAAATACGTATTTTACACATAACAATTTTTTACAAAATGTAAAATACAAAAACTATTCGTAACTAATTCAAAATTATTTATAGTTCATATTACGTATCTATATAAAGAAAATTGGATATAGATTTGATGTAAAATGAGAATTGAACTTAGATAATTGAATTGAATTGAATTTATTTATAATTCTTCTAATTTATTAATTATAATTAAAAGTAAAATATTTGTAGAAAAATATAAATAAAATATTTTTTTTTCAAAGAAAATATGGTTTGTTTCTCAGCTACTAACTTATTTTTTAGAATAGAAAAACAAAATCCACAACACTATGGGATTGAAGTGTAAAACGAATAATTATCGAACACAATATTAATGCTATAACATTTTAATGTTATCGGTTACAAAAATTGTTTAGATGATTACGAGAAATCATTACCATCTTTCGACAAGATTATTTAACTTGCCACAGACAGCGACATCTGCAGTGTTCTCTATCAATTATTGCTTAAAATAAGAATTATATTGCTTAAAATAAACAACTTCATACTGCTCTAATATTGTAGCAAAACGAAATAAAAAAATTGTTGCGCTATGTGACTTGAGGAGAAAAAATCCAAAAGTTTAGGTGTCATTTGTTATTGTCAAATGTCAACACAAAAAAACAAAAATAAAAATCGAAAAATAAAATCAGGTATATAAAAATTTAAATATTATATTATATCAAAATAATATAATTATATCCACCAGCTCCAAAACTAGAGGATTTTATTACGGCCAAGGAATCAATAGTGCAAATAGTGTGCGATAGTACAAATTTGCTTGAAAACGATATTTCGTATGAATGAGTTGGAGTTCAAAACTATGCTTGTTCGATGTATCGCTCATCTTAGCATTAGCTATAAGAATACGGCAAATCAAAATTTGGCCCGAGATATTATAATTTTACTAACCGTTTTCGAGTGAGTTTTCTATTACTTATTAAATTACAAGTCAAATGAAACTATACCAATGGCTCTTTGGCTCGAATATTTTAATTTTCTTAACTAAGTAGAATTTTGACTGAAAAATAAATATTTTGTTTACTTATGCTTATAATAATTATTAATAAAAACAAATATGTTGTATTTCAAAAAGATTGTTTATTTATTTATTATTACTTTTAAATGTAACATTAACGAAATTTTGTTTATCGCAACATCACTATCAACAAATCGATTTAGAATTTCTTTATTATTTAAAGAATAATATTAATAAATATGAATTAATTTTTTAGACCTATTAAATGTCAGGCTATTTCGAATTAGGCAAGGAATTTGACCCCGATTTTAAAATATCCGTTCAATCTGCGCTGTCGATGCTTGAAGATTTAATAATTTCAGTGCTAAGTTGGATACGATTGGGTGACTTCGCTGCAGTGCTCCAAAAAATGTCTGGATTTTTTTGAGTATTAAGTTTTTAAAAGTTCCACTTTGTTTTTGTAAATGCGCCAATCCTCAATCCTCAAATTTCCGTGGCCAATTAAATTTGTTAAACACCAAAATAGTTATGGCAAATATATCAAAACTTATTTTTGATAAAGATTTTATCGAAAGCGTACAAAACTCAAAAGAATTGTTTGATCCCATATGTAATCTTATAAACACTTTCCAACGTGGAAAAACTATTAATATGATACAAATTTACTTTTCGTATATTAAGGTTTGCGACTTTACTAAGGTTTTTTAAATCCGCGTTTAATTTTATACAATATTATACGTATTATACAGTAATTTAAGTATATTACCATTTTTTACGTAAAAAATGTATAAAACAGTTTTTTACATACAATTGCACAACACTGCTGTCGATTGGAATGTCAGAAGTTTCATCTCGTATCCATGGTGAAAATTAATGGCCGTGAATTCTTTGTGAAAGATGAGAGCGGTCATTAGTTTGGTGAATGCAAGCAATTTTGAAAAAACAATTAAAATAGCCGGCGAAAAATTCGAATAAAATAAAGACTTTTAATGCAAATTATAATCCGCAGACGGAAATATCCACCGATTTCAAGAATACGCGCCCCGTAATTGTTATTAAATTGATATTTATTATTTCTGTTGTTTCTAGTTCCTCTAGCACAGAGTAGTCCTGTGTGTCAGACCAGTTGTCATACTATGTTTTGAGCAAATGAAGTGCTGACCTCCAGAGTTTATGATTGATTACTTCTTCAACCGTTGTTCCACAGGCTGGTGCAATCAGCTGGATTCTCTTCTGAATAGATGTGCCGCCATTGCTTTCGCCCACTGAGATTCCTAACTTCTGATGCTCTGTTGGCAACGTAAGCTTTATATTTCTGGATACATGTGATAGTTGGTGCTTGCTGAACGTATACCGTTTAGTTTTAGCCTTGGTAATGTTACCTCTTCTAAAAACGCGACCGATTTTAAACTCACAATCTTTGTGCGTAATTTTGTTCTAAAGCATCACCGAAGCCATCCATCTTAAATTTTCAGGTTGCTGGGAAATTTTAATTTGTCTTTGTAATTGAGCTGTGGCATCTGGGGACAGGTTCATCGCAGCTAAAGTCCGCATGACCAACAAATTCTGCAGCAACATTTTTGGTGTTATTATTACTGGTGCTAGACATTCCAAAAAATAAAATGGCTTAACAGCCGTGGAGAGAATATTTCGCTTCATCACCGGAGTGGGCTGTAGAATACTGTAATTACTATAATAAAATATATTTAATACGAAAGGACCCCGCACAAATCTTATGGAAATTGGGACCCGGTCAAATTCGCTGAATTTTTGATATGTGATAGAGTTCATCATACTGGTTAATTGTCTCAATGGCCACAAAGCTCAAAAATGGATAGTGTTTGGCCGGTACAGAGCTTTAAAGCTCCGAGTATCCTCCACGGATTTATGTGTATGCGCAGTGTGTATAGACTTTTGAAATAGCCTATTTCATTTTCTTTATTATCTAGGTTTATATTTTTGAGGTTGTTGAATTCAGATCTGTTGTTAGATTTCCAAAATTGACAGTTGGCAGCTGTCAAATAGCTGTCAATGTGCTATAATAAAGCCAAAAACTTGTTTTTTATGTTTATCTTTCTTTTTTTTACTTCGATAAGTTCAAAGATGATATCAAATCATTAACAATGGCTATCGGCAGCTGTCATTTAGCTGTCAACAATTCTTTAAAGTCCGGTAATAAAGTCAAAAAATTATTTTTTGTTTATAACTTCAAGTTTTTTAGATAAGTGAATATAAATATGATATAAAATTATGTAGTCATCAGCTTGCAGCTGTCAAAGGGCTGTCAACTAACTGCCAAAATGCAATAATAGAGCAAGTAACTTATTTTTTGTACTTATTTTTGTGGATAAGAAATCAAACATGATATAAATTTATAACATCACTTTTGAACTCAGTGATCTAAGCAACTTATAGTTTTTTTAAAAAGTAACTTTTAACATGGAACATGTTCATAAAGAGGGAGTACTTCGCGAAGGCCTCCACCTAGGAGGGGGTGAAAATGGTCAGGTTTAGGAGGGAGGGGGGGGGGGGGGGTGAAACGGGACTTAGAAGAATTTCGATTTAGGAACTTAAAATAATTTCGTTAAATTGACTTAGGATAATTCGGCTTTAGGGATTTAGAATAATACTTTTTATTAAACTTGGTTATTGGTTATCCGTAAACAAGTGCTATGCCCGTCAATTGTGTTTACACAACTCGGTTTTGACAGTTAGAGTTAGTTGATTGATAGGTGGCAGCTGTTAGCCGAGAACATCTTCGTATGTTGCCACATGCAAATAATAATATATAGGTAAAGGTCGGTTTATTATGTTATTAACTTGTTCATATTGAAAAATAGATTTACACTTTCTTTCTCATTAACCCTTTCCGGAGGCCCGATACATATTTGTACCGGCTAGATTTTTTGCTTGTTACCCCCGTATCTGCTACAATTGGGGCTTTGGATGGTTGGCTATGGGTATTTCATGTCGCTAAGAGGTTCCTGAAATTAGTATTAAAGATTTTTTCACATAATTGTTTATTGTTATTTAATTATAAACAATTGAAAGTGAAACAACTGCTTTTTCGGAAAAAAATCGTCCACTCGAAATCTGGTACATTAGTATATGATTTTAGTGCGTATACCGATGTTTTGAAGATTGCTGATCACGATGCTGGTGGCCAGAAGTGCATTGGCCAAAAATGCCGAATTATCTTAAGTCAATTTAACGAAATTATTTTAAGTTCCTAAATCGAAATTCTTCTAAGTCCCGTTTCACCCTCCCCCCTCCTAAAACTGACCATTTTCATCCCCTCCTAAGTGGAGGCTTTCGCGAAGTACTCCCTCTTTATGAACATGTTCCATGTTAAAAGTTACTTTTTAAAAAAACTTTAAGTTGCTTAGATCACTGAGTTCAAAAGTGATGTTATAAACTTATATCATGTTTGATTTCTTATCCACAAAAATAAATACAAAAAATAAGTTACTTGCTCTATTATTACATTTTGGCAGTTAGTTGACAGCCCTTTGACAGCTGCAAGCTGATGACTACATAATTTTATATCATATTTATATTCACTTATCTAAAAAACTTGAAGTTATAAACAAAAAATAATTTTTTGACTTTATTACCGGACTTTAAAGAATTGTTGACAGCTAAATGACAGCTGCCGATAGTCATTGTTATTGATTTGATATCATCTTTGAACTTATCGAAGTAAAAAAAAAAAGAAAGATAAAACATAAAAAAACAAGTTTTTGGCTTTATTATAGCACATTGACAGCTATTTGACAGCTGCCAACTGTCAATTTTGAAAATCTAACAACAGATCTGAATTCAACAACCTCAAAAATATAAACCTAGATAATAAAGAAAATGAAATAGGCTATTTCAAAAGTCTATACACACTGCGCATACACATAAATCCGTGGAGGATACTCGGAGCTTTAAAGCTCTGTACCGGCCAAACACTATCCATTTTTGAGCTTTGTGGCCATTGAGACAATTAACCAGTATGATGAACTCTATCACATATCAAAAATTCAGCGAATTTGTCCGGGACCCAATTTCCATAAGATTTGTGCGGGGTCCTTTGAAGCGTTGACGCTCTTGACACAGGTTGAGTTGTCAACACCAACTTTGTAAACTAATGTTAAGTTATTACTCGGTTATAGAAAACAACTAAATAAAATACAATTTAAACTAATTAAAAAATTAAAATAAATAAAACTTAAATGGTTTTTATTAATAAAAATTTCTGTGACCATGAATCTCCATTCGGCGGACAACATCAACAAAGCGTTGGACAGCGTTCACCTCGAAACCGCAGTCGTTCCACACGGTCAGAGCTACGTCGCATTGCCACAATGAAGAAACACAAACAGTGAAAAAGTTTCCTTGGTGATGCAGTTCACGCGCTACATAGTTTACAAAAAAGTTTTTCAAAAAGGTATCGAAATAAAGCAAATTGAGTAAATGGCGAAAAAGAATATATATTTTAATTTCAATCTTCATTTAAGATTCCTTCACATTATATTTGTAGGATTAAAAAACCGGGCCTAAGGCATGATATATGTGAAGTTGGACTAGTGGAAGTCGTATATCATTTTATAGTGTTATATATACAGGGTGTTTGGCGCGTGGATTGAGAATTTTTTTGACAGATTGGGAGGAGTAGGGATTATTTCGAAGCTCTCATCCAATAGAACTGATACTCTAAGTGTTACGGTAACTCAAATATGATATTTTAAGTTTGTTTTAAACCTCGCCTTTAAATAAATGGTCATTACTTTTTTGTTTGCAGTCGTAAAGGCATAAAATAACTTTTATTGTATTCTGAAATATGATTCTATTCTAAATAGATCGTTATTTAGTAGAACTGGTCTACGAAACAAGATTTATGGGCAACCAAATCCTAAAAATGTTTAAAAGTACGAAAAATGTCACCTTTTAAATTCATTTAAAAAAATCTTAAGGCTAATTTAAAATTGACTATGTTTTAAAAAATTCTATAGTTTATGAGCTTTCGAATGGTATACTATAAAGATCACTCATTTTGCGATCAAAATAAGAGATACTATTTTGTCAGATGCATATTTGCACATGTGTTATATTTGATCAATTTTCAAAAACTCACGAGTTTTATAGATTTATACTGCATACAGATGTTGAGGAGGATATCTTTTTGAAAACAATTTTGTGGACAGATGAGTCCAACTTCAATCGTGAGGGAATTGTGAATTTACACAATCTGCACCATTGGAGCAGAAAAGGCTAAAAATATCACAAGAAAAGGCAGGATTCTTTCTAAAGGAAATACAGCGTTAATGTTTGGGGTTAAGGTTTTTTGAGGGCGAAATGAATATTAAATTACATAAAAACAGCTGTACCAATGCGTATATAAAATATCTTCACCCCAAACTTGTGAACATGCCAAAATTATACCAAATAACACCATTAATCATAATTACAATCAATTATCACTATAATAAATAAATCTACACCTGTATCCCCCGCCCGTTCAAAATAAAAACAATTAAAGTATTTGGGCGCCTCATAACACTAATCATATTCAGTTAGCATTATGTTTATGTATATAAAATTTCCATCAACCCAACTAAAAAAATAAAATAATTTTCCACCTTAGTATATCATCGCATATACACGTACATATGTATCATGTGTGTGTGTGTGTGTGTGTAATATGTACACAAAAAATCAAAATCAAGATAAATCTGATACAGGTACATTGACGTTATATGTTTCATAAAATAAATGATTTTGACTTTATTACTCATCACACGTCGTCTCCCTGTGTACTCATCATACATTATACCCTTATGCCTGCCTATATGTGGTGTAGTTATTCCACTTAAACCATAATATAATGATTTTATTACAAATATTGCGTTACCTCAATAAAAAAGTAAAACCAAACCAAACGCAAATATAACCAGCAGCCAACAACACCCGACAAGCCTGTACACAAAGTGTTTAATGATGAATAAATAAACTGATAAGGTTTGCTTTTGGAATTTCATAAACTGGCCCCTCTCCCCATAATATACCTACATATAGTTACGTTACGGCACGTTAATTGAATCGCCCAATCACATAATATTATATTGATATAGTGAAAGCAATAGTCATGATAATGATAATAGCAGTTAGTTGTAATGCCTACCTTTACTATATCGTCCGTATATACGCGCGTATACACTTGTGTTTAACGTTTAATTGAAATAAATTAATTTTAATAATCGCGATGGAGTGTTTTAGGCGTTGCTGTGCCCCCAGACATGGTAATGGTTATCGTACGAAGAAGGCAATAAAAATCCATCGCCGTCATATCAATTATACAAAAATAGAGTGCAATCGATTTATCGCAAAAATTAATTCAGCAAACAAATTCGAAATATTTACGTTTTGATTAAAAATTATTAAATCGGAAGCCAATTAATTTATTTCTGTTTGTTTTGTTTATTTATTTGTTATTTGTTATAACATTTAATTGTGTTCTTTATTATTATTATTTTTCATTTAGCCTATTTATTAGTTATACGGGTTTAATTAGGGACACACAAAAATAAAATGCTTAATTGCAAAATAAACAATCACGCGTCGTTATCATTCTGTATAGGTGGCGTTACATGATTTGTATATTATGTGTATGTTTTGAATGTGGGTGACAGACGGCCGGAACTTTTTTTGGATGATAATCAATATTGATAAGACAAATTGTTAATTGAAATACGAAATTGATTTCTCCGTGTATCTAATGCAAAAATATAATAATATTTTATTGGAAGATAAAAGTATCTGTAAGCAAATCAAAATCTAAATCCATATAGCGGCACTAATCATTAAATTATGGAAAATTGGTAAGCCAGTGTGCCGAAACTCTGTAAATAAAAATGGAGGGGTGTAATTGTTGTGGCCGGCTAACACCTGTAGCCCTATTCCTGAATACGATACGAAAACGAAAGTATAAGATTCCTATTCAATTTTAAATAAGAATCGAATGAATCTGATTCAATTCAAATATTAATTTTGCATTTTCGTTCTCGTATCGTATTCAGGAATAGGAGGGCTGGTTTTGTTTTACAATAGATGAACATGTAGATCTCTAATACACTTAATTTTTAAAACGAAAATTTGTACCTACCGGATTTGTGACAAAAATTGTTTAAGCCAACCTTTTTAAGCTTTTACCGAAGCTGCCACTTCTAGAACGTAAGTGTTTACCCATTTCGCATAGCGCCTGAATTGTAGAGCTCCGTATACCTTTTAAAATATTTTGAAAAACCAGTGGAACGGTTTCGCCAAAAAATCACTGAGACCTTCTGATTTATGGCGAAAGTTTTTTTTTGTCAAAAATCGACATTTCTGCAAAAAACACAGAAAAAATACAAATTTCCAAAAATATCTGTTCAGATGAATTTTCGAAAACTTAATTGAAAATTCATCTGAACCGATATTTTTGTAAATATAATTTAGAATCCTTTACGTTTTTGTCGTTTCTATCTTAAATGCTATAATTTTCAAAATATTTGCAAACACTTTTCTAACTTGTTTATTTATGTAGGCTGTGTGCCAAACTTAAGGTAAATCGTTTACTACGGCAAAAACACCAGTTTTATAACAGATTTTTTATCAGTTGTCATAGAGTTTATGAAAAATAATTAAATTTACTTAAAAATGACTTTTACCTTAAGTTTGGCACACAGCCTTAATTATAATTTACGGAACATTTTAAAACCACGCACCCAGGTATGAGGTTTTCTTCTTCTAAAACCTTCCTTTTGTTTTGTTGCTTTTTTCTTTATATCTAACAAAATATAAATTTGTGCTAATTAGTGGTCACGGTAAAAAAATAATGCTAGTAAACGAAAATCTCAAATTTTGTCTGAAAGACGAAACAAATAAGACCTGATTTCTAGAAAAAAACAGAAATTACGTGAGCGTGTTACGTGTTATTAACGTTAAACGTGTTACGTTTAACTTTCCAGCTGTGGTGCATAACGCATTGGTATAACGCGTGGCGCTACGTCTGGTGCGTTAAACGTTACAGTTTGTAATTTCCCTTGCATGGACAACACTAGACTTAAATTGAGCAACAACTTGTTTTGGTTGATGGAGGGGGTTTCGACGACGGCTATATAAGAGGAAAAAACGAGAAGAATCGGGAGTTCGTCAGTAAAGCTGATTTTTTGTTTAAATAAGATTATTTTTGCAAGTGAGGTTACTTTTTTTTTGTGTCAAGTTAAGTAAAAAGTTTATAAAATAAATAATTGAGTTTGACTTTGACTTGTTAACCCAAATTAGTGATGTAGTTTTATTTTATAATTAATAATTAAGACATAGTAATTGGTGTCAATAAGGTTGATAAAAACCTCATGTGTTTAAAAAAAAAAAAAAAACTCAAAAATAAAAAAATAAACCAAAACAGTTCTATCATAGGGGACATTACGGTTTTTGTGCTTAGTGTAATCACCAAATAAAGACAATATAATAAATATTAAATTAATAAATAAACAAATTAATAAATTAAATAGTTCGGTAAATTAATACACAAATAAATAAATAATAATTAATACATAAATAAATAATTCATATTTATAAATACTAAATATTGAACAATCAATATGGACGAAATAATTTTCAAAAGCCACCATAAGTATTCATATATGTAATCTGCTACAAAACGAATAATGTGTAAATAATGAACTAAAATAACAGAGACTATGCAAAATAACTAATAACTAAACTAAAATAAATATGTATATAATTTCAAACAAACTAAATTAATTCATAAATAAGTTATAAAATAAAAAAATTGGTCAAAATATAGTTCTGTACAAATAAATGCACCAAAATACGAATTAACCTGCGTTTGAATGTGCATAAATAAATTACAAAACGATAAAACACAAGCGGTGTTTGCAAATAATTTACACCAATTCCGTCGAACGCATAAAAATAAAATGTGATCAAGTTGTTAGTGCTTTTTCTCACTCATATCAACATCAAATAAACAGATATTGTTAACGGATACATCTGTTATTAATGCATTTGGATGGATAACATTGCTCATTATTATTATGGATACTGCGAAAATTAGTTGCAACTTTTTCATTAAAATGGATAACATGGCGGATCAACAAATAGAATGGATCAAGTAAAATTTTGTAATTTTTTTTTATAAATATAATTTTCATGAAAAATTCATTAATTAAATATTATGATAAACAATTTAGTTAGAATTAAATTATATTTTCTGGGGTTTTAGTTAAGTGGTAGATTAGATAGGGTATAGAAAAATTCTTTCAACATTTATTTTTTTTTTAGTTTACATTCTTTATTATTTTTGAAATATAAAAGTGAAAATGTATTTTGTAAAAACTCAATTATTTATGGTCTTATTTATTTCATTCACTGTGATTTTGTGGAATATGCATTAGGGTAGTAAGTTTGTTGTGGGATGTGAGATCAGCATAGCATAGTATATCCGTATAGGTGAGTATTCTCCATAGGCTTTTCCCTCTTATTGTTGAATTTAACCCTTTTTAATGTTCTTCCTACTTTTATGCGGTCCAGCGAGATTTTGTCATCCTTCAAGAAACCCCACCCCAACCCTGAGTTCTAGCCGCGCTCAAATGACCGCCTTGAAGGCTCTGACGAAATAATTTATAAATTCAGTTACGGCCGATGTTATCACGAGCGATGCAATTCTGTCATCGTCACCAACTCACGGTCGGGAAACCGTAACACTAATTTTGACACTTTCCAAAAGCGGCTAATCTGACAAAATTTATGCTTATCATAGAAATATAATTTTCATAAATTTTCATTCATAAGTTGAGTAAAACAAGCTTGCCCTTAAAAGACGCTATGTGAAACAAACAATATACAGAGAGTATACCTCTCAAACAATAATAATTGTGTTGAACAACAAATTAAACAAAAGAAGCAAAATGTTTTAAAATCAAAGAATACGCGATTCAGATTGCAATTTCCTGTGAACAAGCAAAAATGAAATACAAGTTAAAAGTTTTTGGAGTGATTGTTTTTGTTATTGGCGTTAACCTACTGACGGCCGTAGTCACCGCGTTTTATAAAAGATGTGACCTTCAATCGTATTAGCATATTAGCTGTTCATACTTGGTTAACCAGGGGTTTGTGAGTTGCTCATTCCTCAGAAATAAGTACTAAAATATTCCACGCCATTTACCACGCTGAGCGGTACCGTAGTATAGAGGTACCAACACACCGATTTCTATCCGAAGTACAACGCAACCAGTACGTACGACGCAGTTGAGCTGCAGTGTAGAGGACATAATTGGGTTGGGGGGAGGGGGAAATCTCCCAAGGGCATGGTACCTACACCAGTCAAAATATCGTAAAAAGAAAAAAAAAACATTTCAGCGTGTATATAACACCGAACAATCGCCACAATAGTCGCATGGTACATACACCGGAAAATTAATCGATCAGAGAACAATCGCAACAACCATGGCAACGGAATTAGTGGTATTTAGCCGACCCATCGGACATCGAAAGTCATCAACACCAGCGCTGCCAGGGAATCATCGACATCAATAGTCGTAAAGTATTTCCATGCAAGTTTTTGTTTTATATGATTTTAATATTTCGATTGCCTGTATATTTCTTAGATATCTTAACATAGATTTATTAATTTTATAATATACTTTTTTTTTCTTTTTTCCCCGCTTTGGGGTGTAAATATTTTTTTTGTAAATATTGTTGTTGGTTCGAATTATATTTCTGGGTTCATATTTTTATTTGAGTCCGGGGTGGAGCGTTTTGCGTCTTGTCATATGTTCCGCGGTGATTTCCTTCTTATTTTAAATTCGTAGAGCGTGAATACAAATATGTGTTTTGGTAAAGAAAAAATCTATTTGTGGAGGAGAGTGATGTTTGTGAAGTGCTAGGATGCCTGGTGTTAAGTAACGATATGTCTTATACAAACTGTAACATGGCTGCTGGCATCGGTGGTTTATCGACCCTCCCGGCCGACGTAGAGCTACCGCCCGCATCATGTACAACTACCGGTACAGTCAAAGACCAAGCCATTAGGTTACAACATGTTCATTGCCATCCGAAAATATAGTGGCCGAATTTGTGCTAAGCAGAATTAGCCCAATTCCATTGAACAACAGAAACCGTTAAGCAGCACAAATTCAGCCACTATATTTTTCGGATGGTAATGAAAATACCTGATAGGAATGTGCAATCAGAAGTGCATACTTCATTGGTTTCTAGAACACTTGAAATCGTTAATTCAATGGCTTTTTTGTTCGATTGAATTGGGTCAATTCTGGATTTGCACAAATTCAGCCACTATACCGAAGTAGCAAAATGAAACCAAAGTTTCAGAAAAACCAAAATCGAGGTTGCATTTAAGAGTTTATGTAACTAGTATTTTTGAACCGGTTCTAACATGTCTTCAATTTCGAATAATTTAAACGTCTCTGGACGAGTTTTATGAAACCCTTTTAACACCAGCAAAAGTTTTTATGAAACCTAGAACCATTAGGATTGCCACCGCTCCAAAGAAACTTAAAAGTAGTTTTAATACAAATATTTGCATTCATTTAAAACTTTTTCAAAAAACGTGTGGTTTTTTTAAAACTGTTTATAAACGGTTCCTCATTAGTAAAAATAAAATGAGATGGTATCAAAAACCGCGGTCAAAAGCAGTATCTGCTAAGGCTTCGCAACGTGTCGAAAACGTATCTCAAACCATTTCAAAAACTTTTTGGTTTTAAAACCAAAGTTTTGTATTGGTTGTAAAATCAACTTGAAACCAAAAATTGCTGCTTGGGTATATTTTCGGATGGCAATGAACATGCCACAGAAATATGCTATCTGAATTGCTTATTCCTTGGTTTTAGAACATTTTAGAACACAATTATTGTTGAACGGTATACCTCAGTATTTTGTTTAATATAGTATCTTTTAGGGGCCAGTTTGTTTTCCTCAATTTATGAATGAAAATTTATGAAAATTATATTTTTATGATATGCACAAATTTTGTCAGATTAGCCGCCTTTGGAAAGTGTTAAAATTAGGCTAAAATTATTTCTGTTTTTTTTTTTCTAGAAATCAGGTTTAATTTTTTTCGTCTTTCAGGCGAATTTTGAAATTTTCTTTTCCCGTTTCCGAGAGAACTAATTAGCACAAATTGGGGTTAATCGGTATGCAAAGTTTCATTTTGAAATTATAAAGCTGATGATTTGATGTAATGTGTCTTAAATCTAGCTCCGGAATGCTGGGAAATGGTTCTTCATTGTAGAAATGATTCTTGACAGAATTTATGTCTGACTCTCATAATCCTCCAAAATGTGGTGCATTTGGAGGGTTGAACTTAAATATGATTTTTCAAACTTTAATGTTTTTAAACAAATAATGAAAGACTAATTAAAAATGTACAAAAAACAACACGAAAAACGGCTATATAGAATGTGGTACTTCCGGTTAACCGATTACGGCCAAAAATCACTGGGATTATCCAATTTAGGGAAAATGTTTAAATATCATGTTTTACTGCGATTAATTTTTCTTTATGGGCTGTATGTACAACTTTAAATTTATTTAAATCTTTTAATTTTTTGTTGTTTTTGGCAGATGCTAAACTTTTCTGCATAGATACACAGGTTTATATGTTTTTGCAGAAAAATCTTAACCCATTTTTTGGAGAACACATTACGGCGATAATATTTAGGATGAATGGATAATTGGGGCTGTAGGGGCTAATTGTACGGGTTCTGGATTCTGATTGGGGATTTTTACTTATTGGGACAGCAGGCTACTTACGTATAGTTGGGTTGATCCAGCTGCATGCGAACAATGTGTCTAAATAAAGTAAAAGGAGTCCTTTATTTTATTAAATATGCCAACTCAACGAAAATTACAATGTGGAAGGCGTAATTGCCATTCCGGAGGCTCTTTCGATATTTCGCGAGAAGCCAGATAAATTTAAGTGGGTGTCCATTGAATATCGTATTCACTGTTCGGCCGAATAAGAAACTATACAGAAAAAATATTGGAGAGAGTCGTCAAAGCGTCTGTTTATGTTCCGCAAGGAGTACTTGCTTTAGTTAAACATAAACTATCTTTAATCACAGCCGCTTGTATTGTAATACGCTTTAAAGATTCTTTAGCTCTTATTTAAAGCGAATGGGCCTTCTTCGAATTTTGTTAGAGTAACTTCTCAGTTTTTAATTTTTGAGGAATATTTTTGAGGAATGGTATTTGAATTTTATGAAAGGGATTCAGATGCTCGAGTACATACCGCTTACATACGACCAGGTGTTGGCCAAGTCATTACACTAGCAATTTTGACGGTGTTACCACACGCAGCCCATATGAAGTGCAAGTGTTAGAATACATCCACTCCGGTTGCCGGGTAGCCATCTTTAACCACATTATATTGCACGCACGACGAACATAAATCATTTGAATGCGATATTTGCCACCAAAAATATAACTTAGTCGCAACTCGCAGTTCGATAAAAAATTTTTGAATGGCAATATCAAGGCATGCGGAGACACATAAGACGGAAGCGAATGCTCTCGAAATGTAAGAAATAGGACCGAATTGAACAATTAATTTAATTTTAATACTAAAATATCATAATTGTTTTTTACTTTGTTTTACTTATGTTGATTTCGATTGATATTTTTATACTCGAAAAATAGTACCCTCATTTTATACCCTCATTTAGTATCAATGAAACAGAAATGAACTGCATCGCTTTTAAATGTCAACGACTAACGAATTAACATTGCTGACAATATTTTGTTTTGACAAGTATAGTAAAAATGGCATATGACAACAATAAAAAATGGTTTACTCGATCAAAAAACCTGGAGTAGAGAAAATTACCCTGGGTGTAGCAAAATATTACCCTTGTGGTATTTTTTTTTCAATTGAACATTTTGATAGCTTCAATCGAAATCAACATTAGTGAAATAAAGTAGAGTAACCATGAATAGACGTTGAGAAAATGTTTTAAATTATTTTTGTTTGTGTATATCGTGACGACAAAATGTCTGTATCCTATCTACAGCTCACACGGCTTGTCTGATCGGGATGAAACTTCATCTACAAGTTTTTTCATAAATTGGAAGTCCCAATGACTTTTGCCCGAAACCTGTGCACCGGAAGTAGCAGCTTCTATAGGAGCTTTTCGTTTTTTGTAAATATTTTGATAAGTATAGCGTTTATACTAGAAGAACGTGACCATTTAAATCCGACAAAAATCCGACATTCTTGTAGAGTAAAAAACGGATTGATTGTTTGCGATGAAACTCCAAAAGCTTTTTCCATAAATTGATTTATGAGTTTTTCGATTTTGTGCATATGTTTTGAGAGGTAAATAGCATTTAAAAAACTATAAAAACAAAAATATTGTAAATTGTGTTCGAAATAAAACTTGTTCGAACTGTTTTTTGTTTAATTTTCCTGGAAATTACGAGTATTGATAGGAAAGACTGTGCTTCACCAAAATTCTTTTTCTCTACAGCCCCGGCTGATTAAATATTCGGAATCCAAATTCATACTTATTTTTTTAGATTTGAGAAATGTTTACGAAATTTGGTGTAAATCTGTGTATTGGAAGTGGCAGCTTAAATGAAAGCTTTATCAATTTTTGCTGTGATGTAGAAAACTTTAGCTTTTACAAAAAACGACAAAGAAAATTTTTCCGCAATGGCTGGACTTTTCTGAAATTTAAGGAGGAAGTGTTTCTGATTATACAAGACAATTTTATCAAAAGCCTCGTAATTAAATTTTTCTCTTTAGAAATTATGTATAAATAGGAGGAAAATACCTCCTGCGTTCGTGGTATCGCGCAGACTAAATGTATGTAGCTTTTCTACAGCATTGAAAGTTTGACCAGGAGGATTGATTTGGAAGAGCGCCGTAATTTTTGACCAAAATCAATCCACTGGAAGTAGGCGCTTCAATAGGATCTTTGTCATATTGAAGGTTTTTTCATAAAGTTGGAGATCAATGAGAAATGTGGTGGACTTGTATGTATACGAAAATCTTTTTGATTACGAGAGAATTACGAGGAAATTACGAGTTTTGATAACAAAAAACTATATTTTATCCAAATTCAGCATCTCAACTGTCCAGGAGGATTGACTATTCAAAATAAAGCGTCAAATTCAAACTTTTTGCATTAATTTGGAGGTTCTTGCAAAATTCGGTGGACATCCTTGTATCGGAATTAATGAGAGCTTTTTCAATTTATGCAATGATGTTGAAAAATTTAGCATTTACAAAAAACCAAAAAAAAATAAACGATTTTAATTAGTTTTAAAGATTTAATTTTTAACCAGCAATGGTTGACTTTGTGTATGTAACATTTTGGAATTAAAGTAAATTCGTCTGTTCTTAAAATGTTAATGTCTGTTCTTAAAATCATGTGGTAAAATGTCTGTTCTTAAAATCATGTGGTTGTGCATGCTGATTGACAGTGTATGGTATTGATTGAGTGATTGCGCATGCGGATTGTGTGATTGTAGATTTTTTTGATATTTTTGTTGTTTGTACATGCAAAACTGCGTAGTATATGTTCAGTTGTGTGTATAAATTCGAGAGGGCATAATAAGAAAATGTCAAAAATTATAAATAAAGAGTTTTGGACTGAGTTTCTGGAACTTTATAAAAGTTTACCAGCATTATTGGTCAAAAGTGCAGATTACAGCAACAGAATTTTAAAAAATTTTGCTTATGAGGAAATGGTGAAAAAATTAAAAGAAATTGAAGAAAATGCAAATCGTGACATGGTTGTACGAAAAATTAATACTTTTGGTAGTAATTATAGACGCGATTTAAAGAAAGTAAATCATAGCAAAAAATCAGGCGCTGGTGCCGAAGATATCTTCGAATCGTCTCTCTGGTATTTTGATTTACTCAGTTTCCTCGAAGAGCAGGAGGGAGTTTTGGAAGGGAGATCGACAATTGAGGATACAGAAACCCAAAATGTAAGTAATTTTTTTTTTATTTTATAAATAAAATTTACAGTTTGTATTTAAGATAGATGAAATTGTTGATTTACAATTTTTTCGTAAACTTTATTTTGCCATGGTACGGAACCTAACGTATTAAAATATTCGCAAAATTTATTTCGGAGGGCTTTTGCTTCGTTACTTCTATTTCGTGCCCGTGTACAGGCAATACTATCCAATACTAGTTATTTGTTCGATTGATGTCTTCTTTATCAAAACCGTTGTCTAAATAAATGCTTTCTGTTTTTTCCTTAGGTAATTATGCAAATGGCAACAAGCCAATGTTATTGTAGTTACCTTTTCTGGATGTAAGTTTATGGGTTTAAGCAAAATCCTAAATCTTGAAGCTAAAATTCCGAAAATGTTTTCGACAATTCGTCGAGCACGAGATAACAATTAAAAATAATTTCCTCCTTCTTCATGGTAATATGACTAAACAGTTTCATAATATTTTCCATTAAAGGAAACGCATCACCACTAACAAACACAAATGGCATATTTTGATTTGATCCTGGTAAAGCCTCATGATTTGCAAATACAAAGTTTTATTTTCTAATTTTTCAAAAAATTTTGTTTGCTTGAAAACACCACCGTCAGAAGCTCTTCCATTTACTTCAACGTCCACCATCATAAATTCATAATTTGCATTTGTAAGTGCCATAAGTATTATTGAGAAATTTCCTTTATAATTGAAATAGTAGGAGCCAGAATGAGGTGGCTTGGTTATGGTAATGTGTGTCCCGTCAATGGATCCAATGCAATTGGGAAAGTTCCATAATCTATCAAATGATTTTGCCTCTTTCTTCCATTCATCTGGATTTGTGGGTAGCTAAAAATTCAAATAATTTTTAGACAAATTACAAATAAAATTAATTTATATTAAATATTATAATATTTTTTTTAATTTCAGTCTGACGGTGCAAGAAAAAATGATGGTCCAGCAAAAAAGAAAAGAAAAATTACCGATGAAGACAATTTAATTAAATTGGCTTACGACCACCTTAAAGAAAGCAATAATGATGGGATAAGCTGTATAAATTTGTGTTCACCAACAGTTCAACAGTCAACCGTCGATTAAGTCCAATCATACTCACCTGTAAGATATTCTCTTCCTGTAAAACATAATTAAACCTGGAATACATCGCATCAATTACATACACCTAAAACTAAAATAAATATTAGCAATTAGTTAATACTTACCTTGTCATAGTATAAATTCATCTTTGATTTCCTAGATAATTAGTTTAAATTATTAGTCCAACCAAACCAAATCATATGTAAACAATGTACATAACATAATTTGTCCTTGAACTTGATCTTCAATTGGTAATCACAACAAATTATGCCATGTATATTGCACCACAAATATTTACGTAGAATTTCACCTTACATTAATTAACTCGTAGATACTTACCTTTAAAACACAACGAATGTAATTATATACCTAAAATAATAATATTAAGTTAAGATAAACGTATAAATTTAACATGTAAATATTTCTTACCATTTTATGTTTTGACGTTTATGCACTACTACTATAATACAAAGTAGCTCAAATTGCCATACAATAATTAATCGTAATGCCATCTAGTGGCAATTAAGTTTTATCCCGATTTATCTCGAAAGCGATTGATAACCCTCTATAGTCAATATGTAACATTTGTAATTAATATTGTAAAATAAAATTATAAAATCCCTTCTTGTTCCAAGCACCAAAGTGTCAACATCTGTATACGGATTTTGTCTCAAATGTGTGAAACGAAATTAGTGTAACCGCAACGATATAGTAGTAGCATTTTTGTTTGTGTTAGTTTCTTGCGTATGATTGTTTTACTGCATATGCAAGCCACGTGTCATTCATTTTTTGTTTATTCATATTAATCCTTTGATTGCCAACATGATTTCGGCTAGTGTATTGAGGAGCACGATCGCGTTTTTTGGCACTCAAAGAGTTAACCATTGTAAACGCCATATTTTTGGGTTGTTTATGTATTTTCAATTTTTTTTATAATTAACATTTTATTTTTTAAATTTATGAAATTTAAAATAAATTTATTTATAAAATTTTATTAAAACATATAAAATTAATTTATGATAAAAAAAGCTTAAATATAAAATATATTAGCATGTTAAATAATCACACTCCACAGCTCGAGAGCAGACGTAATGTGCTGAGAAAAGGAAATAAGCACCATACAAATTAAACCGATTCGCCCGGATCGCGTTATTTAGATACTGTTCATCATACAAATGACTCAAATACGAACAAAAGAAAAATACAAATACAAAGACATAATTGTGTATTATACACTGTGTACGTATTCTATTTTTTTTGCTTCACTCATTTTAAATGAGTAACTCACGAGACAAAATCGATATACTGAATTTAACAATAAATTATAAGTTACCAAAATATAATAATCTGCGACGATTTATTTTATTTAATTGGAGGATTCATCCTTTGAAGCACATCTACATAAGCAAAGGATGGGCTTTACAATATGCTGAAATGACAAAACATCAACAAATTTTTGGAAGAAAAATTATTTCAGATGTTCTCTTTCATGGATGTTTAGGGCATTTAAATGAACACATGACTCAAGAAATACAAAATGTATTAGTTCATTCAGAAACGAGAACATCAACACCTCTGTGGACCGAAAGCAATTCGTCTTCATTGCCAAGTGCCATGCCAACACAGCGTGTAATATATTTGAATTCACTGGAAGTCTCGAATTTGGAACATGAAGATCAATTAAATGTTCAAACATCGAATAATTATTCAAACGCTCAGCAATTTTTCAATAATTTTGAAGTTTGATTTAAAAACAAATAAATGTACATATACCATATGTACGTACAAATATAAATAGAATACATCTTTTATTTACTTACTTTAATATTATCTTTCAACACCGTACTAATCGCTTCGCATGTTTCCATTACAATCTTTCCAATTGTTTGTGGTGCAATGGCGGTAAAGAATTTAAGCTCCTCAAACGTTTCTCCAGTTGCAAGAAAACGTAATGTTAATGACAAACGATCATTTGGAGAAATAGGTTCTCTCATTTTAGTAGTTTGTTTAATAATCAATGGTTGAACCTTGTCTAATAATTCCAAATAATTGGGTTTACTCATTCGAAGAAAATTATTATAATCCTTAATGGACGTGTTTTCTAATTCTTTTAGTAATTTCGAATGTCCATATTCACTACGTTTTTTATACCACTGCTTCATCCAAAATTGTCTATTTCTTCTTTTAGTTTTTTTCCTCCGCATCGCTAATCCAATTAAAATCGCCACGCAAGCCTCTTCAGACATACTTTAAAATTGATGAATGTGCAAAATGCATGTGTTGTGTGAGGAACAATCATGATTGTGCAAACAAAGGATTGCTCATGCATGATTGTGTGGTGTATGGGGCCTATTATTCATGCGTTTATATTCAACAAAATTAAAACAAAAAGTATAATTAATATTAAAGCAATGATAGATGCTGAGGAATAGTTATATTAGAACCAGTTATTATAGTGAAGTTTAGAACAAACTAAAATTGCCAAAAAACTTTACAACAGCCCAAAAAGTGTAAATCTACACATTCAAAAAAAATTGTTTTGTAAAACGAAATAAACTGTTTAAAAAATAGTTTACAATGGCAAGTTAATTTAGCCACAACCATGAACCATAATCTTTCTAAATGTTTTCTAGACGCCAATATATTTAAGCAGTGGGGCAGTTATAGATTTTTTACATTTAAAATGTTGCTATAGTAAAAACTGTAGTGGCGGTTCGATGGTTAATGACAAGGCATTGTAGAGATGTCTTTGCTTAACGATTTATGAAATCATGTTATTTAGATAAATCTTTATGTTTTGTAGAAGCCAACATATTTATGCCAACATATTTATATTATAGATTTGTCTTAGTTTTAAAATTTTGTTATAGTAAAAACTGCATTGGCGGTTCGATGGTGAATGAAAAGGCATCGTAGAGATGTCTATGCTTACCGGTATATGAAATCATGTTATTTATGCAATTTTTATGTTTTGTAGAAGCAAACATATTTATGCGGTGGGGCAGTCATAGATTTGTCTTAGTTCTAAAATTTTGCGGTTCGATGGTCAATGACAACGCCAACGCCGTTCGATGGTCAATGATAACGCCGAGATTCCGCAGAAAACTTTTTTCACTTAGATGTCTCTTGACAGCTTCGGGTTTTTGTGAAGTTACGAACTGAAGTAACTTCACAAAAACCCGAAGCTGTCAAGAGACATCTAAGTGAAAAAAGTTTTCTGCGGAATCTCGGCGTTATCATTGACCATCGAACGGCGTTGGCGTTGTCATTGACCATCGAACCGCAAAATTTTAGAACTAAGACAAATCTATGACTGCCCCACCGCATAAATATGTTTGCTTCTACAAAACATAAAAATTGCATAAATAACATGATTTCATATACCGGTAAGCATAGACATCTCTACGTTTTCCTACTTTTAGGTTTGCTGCCGCTCTGTAGAATTGATTTAGTATTCTGTCACGTTGCTTGTAACGAATGTCGCTGGTTCTCATGCAATATGGTCTCAATTATTGAAATATATTGAGTTTAAATTTGTTGCTCTGCGTTCTTGATTAATATTTTTGGTACTACCCATATTTGATCAAAGAGATGTGATCGTATTTTCGCAAACAAATGATTTCGCAAACACTGATAGTTATTTGAGAGAAAATCATTATGGTAAATCTATGTGTGAGAATCAATGTGATTGTTTTATGTATTTCTCTCTTTTTATGTATTTCTACTTAACAACCGCAAAACAAATTTAAGTTTAAAAAAGATGTAAGAATTGGCATGGCAAAATAAATCTTGTAACCATATTTCTGATCGCAAATAATTAATTTAATTAAGAAAAGAAATAAAATAAAATGATTAAGGTAGCCGGGGAAAAATTCGAAGATTAAGAGAATTTCAAAGCAAATTGTATTCCGATTGGGGAAATTTCCACCGATTTCAAGAATACGGCTCCAGAAGCGAGCATCGCGGTTTTTTTGATTGATTGATGATTTTGATATTTTTGTTTATATATTCGAGCTCAACGTGTCGATATCGGCCTCACGAGTTTTGGAGAAAAGAGGGACCCACACACACGAGAGTTCAAATTAGCCAGTTAAATTAGAAAATAACTAAATAATGATTCCAAACTGTATACTTGAACTAGAATCCTTAAATAAGAAATAAAGTTAAAAGTTCCTAATTAGATTAAACCTTATTATCAGCTCATAGATATTTTGACCAAGTCTGTAGGCAAATATTTTATTCAACTTAATGGGGATATAAAACCACAAATAATTTTGTAAACTTATCTAATTATCGGAGAGGACGTAAATTTCCCAAATGACTTTATTCCCGGACAACTTTCCATCGTGTGTCCGTATTCGATATTAAAAAAAACATGTTCCATTTTCATAGTCTGGTCCGGCTTATACATTTGCTGTACCGAATAGTCTTGTTATTGTCTAAAATATGTACATCTTTTTATTATTCACACATATGACACCTACGCACATCTTTATACATTTGGGTTATCCAGCGCTCATAATAATTGAATGAACACGGATATTTTCGGTTCAATAAAATTTAATTTCTTTGACCAAACAACTTGGGCTTGCATTAATTTATTAATTTTTACCCATTTACCTCAGACCACCGCACATTCCAAAAAATTACACCAAAACAACTGTGAAGCAAATAAACAGCAACAACAAAAAATAAATTGGGGCTCATTACATGCGTCCACACGAATAAAAACAACAACAGTATCATGGAGCGGCCGAAAAACCTTAATATTTATCCTTTTACATTTCTCTCAATTTTATTTGTGTTGTTGTATATTTTACTTTCCATTGACCCTTCTCAAAATGTCCAGTTATATTCTGGGGGTATGGTTTATTTACTCATTTCATGATTAAAATTAAAACCAGAAGGCAAAGACAAATAAAATCGGAAAATTATGAAGAAAAGTGGAAAAACTATGTATGTATGAACTGCTGTAACATATGTTCTGTTTCGGTTTTTTGCACAAAAATATTTTTACTCTCGCTTGGTATGATATATACATAGTTAGTCTGTATATCTGATACACAGAGTTTGTATCAACGGGGTAGTAGGATAGAATGAAAATAAAAGTTTATGTAGCCTAAATCAATAATTCATGAGGCAACATAAAAATGTATGTGATTGTGTATATATGTATATAACCGAAGTTTAGTTTTACTCTAAGGTTAATAATGTTGAACTGATTTTTCATATATATTTATATAAGCACAGCACAACAAGTATAAAAGCTCGTTTAGTACATAAAAATAAATCGTTGCCTTTGTGAAAAGCTTTAAATTATGGTTTTGTGCACTTTATTGTAGAATAATATACATAAATGTCAACTAAGACGGATAATTCATATACTTTCTTTTTTCATTTTACGTTTTCTAAAACTAAATTTAAAAAAGTAAAATCAAAGTAAATACAAAATTTTTACTCATTTTACCGTTAAAATAAAATATACCTGAATTTTTCACAAGTCGTCTGAGTATATGCCAGCAGATCCTTCAAAAATAATAATTCGTTTTGATTCTTTTTTACTCGCAACATAACAACAACAACTACAACAACAACACCAAAAAAACAATTTCACAAAGCTCTTTTCTAAATTTAATCACATAAAACAAAAAAATTAAAACTTTCTAAGCTTATAAAAATCCACTTTGAATCAAAACAAAGTAAAATGTATGTATACCAAAACAAAACAAAAAAAAAATTAAAAAAAGGACGAGGATTTCCTAAATTTCAAAATGATTATAATTTAGGAACAAAATAAATAAAATAATAACAAACAAAACGAAAAAAATGGATGACACTCGAAGAAAAATCCTTTGTTAATTGTTTCAGTAATGGGTTCAGGAAAAATAAATAATATTTTTTTTATGTCACGACCATACGACAAGCAGGTACGGCATTCTATTCAAAACAGCACATTTAACTATTTACTTTAGGGAATTGTGGGCGATTTCAGGTACACGTGAACAACAACACACCGCAGTAAGACTAAGAATGCCCGGGTTTACTTTGTATAGACACTGTGAATGACTCAAATAGAATACGATATACGTATGCATGCATATCCTGAATCACGTATCTTAAATATTTTATTTTACTATCTCAATGAGACGATATTGTAGTACTTCCATATTAAAAAAACGAACCAAGGAAAACGGATAAAATAATTATCACGTACAGTGTTTTTTTTTTCTTTATTGATCAACTGGAAGAAAAACTTCGTCGAAACATTTCTATTGGTCAGTATTTTTTTGTTTAAATGCTACTTTTTGCTGTCTTATATATAGCGGAGGCGAATGTTAATCACGTTTTTTGTTGATTCAGACTGCAAAACTGGGACACCGTTTTTATTGGCGTTGCACGTAATAATTATGTACGAAAACGAATTGTGTATGCAGTTAAATTTAGTCGTGATTTAATAATCGTTTGGAATATTATCATTTTTAATATATACGCTGTCTGGCTTAATTTGTGATTTCTTGGGCAGAAAATGTAAAGCTCCACTAGTCAAAAAATGTTTTTCTTTGGAGACGGTTCTGATTTCGTTCGGAAAAGGTGGTAACGCTATATCAGAAAATTTATTTGTCTGCTGTATACGGACTCGTCACAGCATAGAAAGCCAACGGAAAATAAATGTCAGTTGAGAGTTACCGCGAGGTTGTCTATGAAAGCCTGTTTTTTTGATAATGCAGAAGTTTCACTAGAATATATTGTACAAGGGCATATCAATCCCTTGATACATTTTTACTCACATTTGATTTTGCGGTCATTTTAATTTGTTTTCGCACAAGATATTTATTTCATCCATTATTTAGTTTTAACATATGTTGCCATTTTTAATTTATAATTTTTATACTTTATTTTTACAACTCCGTCAAACATTTAATTTGCAATTTTATGGTTGGAGAACCTCTAGCCCCATACTTTGTGTACTGAAATAATTTTTTATTTTTGTATAAAATTTGGGGCAACTACCAATTCCATTATCTTTCTTACTCTTGATTCGCTGTTGCAACAATGCTTTTACTGGATGGTGGATATTTTATTAATTACCATTCTTTAAACTCGTTCAATAGTTTCAAATATTGAAAATTTTACTGACCTAATAAAGAGCGTAACCCTGAAGCGTGTTAGTATATTAACACGTGTGGAAGGATATGTTTTTTTTAGAGTTATTAAAGGCCATGTAACGGAATGAAATCACATTCCGTTCCCAAACTCAACCAATAAAATTTTCTTTATTTACCTAACATGCATTGGGAAATAATATTCCCAAATATATCAAAATTGAATGACCGACATGTCGATTCTCCCACATTGTGTTATACTTTGTCAACTGCAAGCCATTGGACTTTTCTACATGAGATATTTGGGAAATTCGCTCAGATAAAGCATAAATATTATAGGTGCTATAAGATTTTCTTATGCTAATAAATTGAAGATAACAACTTCACAAAAGAAATTCATAATTAGGTCAAATATCCCTCAAAGAATTCATTAAAAGAGTTAAGTATATTTATTTATCACTAATGAGGAAAAGTGAAAATTCTATAAAGAAAAAATCTTTCGTTTTTGGTAAGTATGTTTATTACTAAATAATCTCAACAGCTAAACTACATAGAAGCGGAAATCGCGCAAGTGCGTCAGCACGTGGGTTTCCTTTCTGCTGGTAACGCTTTACCCAATAAATAGTTACTAACAACCTGTATGTGTCCGAGGCCAATGTCTTTCTTTGTTTTTCTTGTTCTAATTTAGAGTAATTATGTTACTCTAAACTCCCATCAAAACAACCACGGTGGACATGCCGGTAACGTGAGGCATGTATCCGACCGACCCAGTCATTTCCCAATCCCCTAATTTTCTTGTTTATAATCCCAACTTTGATGGCATAATTCATGCCGTCAAATCGTCAAATTTATGCGGTAATCTAGGCTATAATCTGGGTACCCCAAAAACCACCCCGTTTTCATCTGCCGACTGAGCTGCAGGAATCTAAGCCGCATGGGGTACCAGAGGATAACAGCAATTACACGGAAAAAAATACTGGTTACAACGAAGAAAAAACTGAATAATTCAAGAAAAATGAGCACTTGATTTTCAGCTAAGATAACTTTTTCATAATGCAAACTTCCAATTTCTTTATTTGATGTTTTTATTTAAGTATTAAAATAATATATTTTTTATTGTTGAAAGAAATTCAATTTCTTAAAACAAGAAAATAATGTTTTGTACGGTGCATCGCTTTTCTTAATTTTTAATATCTATTTCTTCATTAAAGATAACAAATTCTTGTTTTAAGGTAACCGTCTCTCAAAATGCAATAAAGCGAGGCTTGTTTTAAGAAATATTGCATATAATTGTATGGTCTACATTTCTTTCGTTAAGAATCATTTTCTAATAATTAAAATGCATTTTCTGTTTTTTTTGATAGAAGAACGAACTTATAAGTTGTAGAGAAGGAATTGCTTAAATACTACAAACGCCTTTCTTGGAAAAGCTTTTGATTTTCTAGATTGCAGAAAGTAACTTCTTGAAAGCGATAATAGTATTTCTTGTTTCCATCTATTTTCCTGTTTATTTGAACAACATTTTATATAATTTCCAAAATAATAACAATATAAATTTATTTTATAATTTTTATTTTATTTTATTATAAGAAATGTAAAGATTTAATTTAATATTAATTAGCTATGTCATACAAATTACATTAATAAAATACAAATATAATTAAACAGAAGACTTAAATTTGCTTCCATGTTTTGGTTCCGTTTGGAAGTGTATGAAAAACTAAAGGTTTTAAGTGTATGACGTAATTCTCCGTAAGATTCCTATTTTTAAATTTATTTTTCAAATAGCCGATCTTCCGGAGCTTACATTAGTGATTTTTATGCTTGTTGCATAAGCCTGTTGGTTTTTTACCCCCTGTAATTCCTGAAAATAAGAAAATAATTAGCCATCATTTTTAAATATAATTCATTCTTATTTACTTTTATTTCTCCAGGAAAAAAATGCTCAATATCACTTCAATCACGCAATTTAAGTTAAGTTTTAAATAAATCAGCTAACACAGGGGTTTCGACCAATATATCCACAACTGTATACACTTAGTAAATTGCGGGTTTTTTCGTCGAGCTGCGGTGGAGATTCTCTTTACAAATATTTACGATTTTGAACCCTTTGGTTGATTCGAGAAGCTGTTCAAAATTCTGTGAAATAAAATCAAAATCAATAGTAGCGTTACTTACTCTAGTTAGACAGTTCTAACAAATTCTGCTGATGACGTTTGTCCACTTGATGGAGAAGAAGGGGTTGATTGATGATGTGTCCTGATCCACTCAGACAACGATGAATCAACAGAACCAGTTACTGTTGCTATTTAAATTTAGCATTTTTGTCAGCAATTTCTCTAATTAAAAAAATTAAAATACACCTATAAAATCGTTATGCACAAATAACTCACATAAAACACACAAAATAGAGCGATCACTTGTTAATTCAAAATAAAAATATATGTAATAAATATGTCACTTACATTCAATCACTTAATTCCACTTTAATTATTTTTCAAAAGCCACTTTAAAATAATTTTATTTGACAATCTCAAAAACACACGTTGTTAATATTAAACTGTTCACAAGATAATGAATATTATTTATTTTATATATTCTCAAATGTTTCACTCGTTTTCTTGTTTTATAAAATGTAGAGTATGCATTGAAAAATCCTTTTCTATAATTAAAGGTATTCTCTCAGCTTGAGACATACGTATTAAACCAACAAATATTATGTTGAAGTTAATAAAATTATTTTTTTGTGATAAGAAATTTTTTTCTTGAAATAACATAGTAAAAAAATATACAGTATTTGAAATTTTTAACTTGATTAAGGAAAACTGAGAATGACTAAAGATTAATTATTTCTTCAATCAAGATCACTTTTTTGAAATTCTAGAATTCATTAGTTTATCAGAAAGAGAAATTACTTTTTTATTATCAAGAAACGTTTTCTAGTTTAAAATGTGATATTTCAATATAATATGTGTTTTGTTTTAAGAAAACGTTAAATTTCTCTTTTTAAGAAAAAGTAAGATTAAATTAAAAGTATTTCTCTACAAACTAAATTTTTTCTGTTATTATGAAGAATTTATGGCAACGATAAATGCAAGAAAAATATTTCTCAAGATAGAATTTAATGTTAAAATTTGCATCAAGAAATAATTCTCTTCATAAGAAAACTATTTTTATAACTAGAAAAACTGGTATGGACATAGAAATTTGGTTTTTAAAGTAAGCAAAAATATTTTTTATTAAATAAAGAAAAAGTTTTCTTTAACATAGTAAGCTTATTTTTTTCCGTGTATATGAGGCAGACCGGCTTCTACGTATGTAGAAGCTAATGTGTTTCAGCCAGTAATATAATTCAAAATTTTGAAACAAATCGAGGTTAATTTGCCACAGCCGTGGGGATGTACCTATTCCTGAGTAGTCAAAAAAACGGGCAAATAAAAAAGAATATGAAAATCGAAAGGATTGTTTGTGGGGAAAAGTAAATGTTGGATTAATTAAAGTTCAACCTGCATTCCTACACAGTCGACTACCTCAACCGTAGTCCGTCCTACTAATTTAGATATATAGAAATTAGTTAATTTTTCAGGTTACAAAAAGCGAAACCATTGGAATTAAGGCGTCTATATTTACATAGGATAGAGCATCTGATACAGCATTTTGGCTACCTTTTCTGCATTCAATTTCAAAACAAAACTTTGCAATTTTAAGCTCCACCGTGACAATCTGCCGGAAATGTCTTTCAATGACATCAACCAAGTATAAGACTGGCATAGTATGTGATTACTGTAAACGGTAATCCTTTCACGTCGAAATCGCTTGATACACAGTACCGCTGCCCAACATTTCTCTCCGTCACGCTATAATTGCGCAGAACGGCATTTAGTTTCTGGGATTTGTGGGAAAAAACGGCTTCTATTCCAGTAGACCTAGCGTGTCCAACCAATCCAGCGTGCTTATATGTCCACTGAAATTGCCGCCTTTTTCTCAGTAAGTTTGTCACAAGAGCTGATGTTATTGAGTATCCGTTGATAATCTGGTGATACCACCATGTCACGACTAGAAATCGACAGAATTGATGCATTATAATGAGCCTCACCTTACCAGGCTTTGCTCTAAGGCCACCCACACTTAGCACATAACCAATAAGGTACCTATTTTTCTGGAGAAGAAATCGGCTCTTCGATTTATTTAAAGACCAGCCTTTGGTATTCGATCAGCTATATCAAACAACAAAGAAATGTGTACCCCAAATGTTGATGTAGTGATGAGCAAATCGTCCATAGAAGTATATCCGGTCATGTAGATAATTGTGCGGAATGACCAGATACATAAGGCGCTCATGGTTTGAGAAGCATTAAAGAGCCCATTTTTTCTCTCGAACTAGAATCCATAGATATTTTACAAAAGACATTCTTTAGATCGAAGGTCGAGTGTATTTCATCTTGTCCAATCTTGACAGGAAACGTTTGATGAACGGTATAGGGATTGGGTCCTTTTCTAGCGTCCAAAGACAATCTAACCGTAACCGGTTTCTGAATAATAGCCACAGGAGAACTCTGAATGCTAAGGTTTTTTTCTATCACATCCATTCTCAACATACGATCAACCTCTTGATACATGCTTTCTTGGGCAGCGGGAGAATCTGAATAATAACGCTGATTAATGGGAGGATCGTCACTGTGTTTATCGTATGACGCAACACATAAGTGCGACCTCTACTTCCTCTTTTTCATAACTGGGCGAGATATCAATAACCTCTTGGAGCTAATACTGCCGTTCATCCGTCAATATGTGGTTTGCATTTTTGTTCTTTTGTATTTTCATGCTCAGCAGCCGGTGTAAGTCTGAAGGTATTTTGTTTAGGAATATAGTTATTGACACCCAAAAATTTCAACATAAATATTGACAACACTGCAGGTTTTAATTTAAATTCGTTTTATGTATAATACCTTCTTTGGTTATCTTATATATGTTTATCCTTTTTTAACATCGAACTAGTATTATCGCTTGTGCTGTGGTCAATAACTTTATTTATAAATTTTGAATGAGAAACAACACTTGAGTGAACCAACCAAAATATTTAACGGCGATGAAACTAATTTCCAACTCTGATCCAAAATAAATACAGTATTGGTGGCGAGAGGTGCCAGAAACAGTTATGAACTTGACCGCGTGGCCAAAGCGAATCTCACGGTCATGTTTACCTTTTCTGCGGCAGAGTCGATAGTGCCGCCAATGGTAATTTATTCGTATAAACGGATCCACGATGATTTCCGAAAATCATTACCAAATGGCTGGGGTTTGGGTATTAGTGTTAACAGTTGGATGACCAAAGAGATGTTCTACGGATATATATCCAAAGTATTTCAACCTAATCTTTTGAACCGTGGTACCACATTTCCAGTTATTGTTTTTGTTACGATCACGCAACACACCAAACTCTACAGCTAAACAAGTTATGCGTTTAATTTAGAATAATTTTGAAAGCATATCCAAACGCCACCCGTATTATGCAGCCAGCTGATATAAGTGCCTTTAAACCTCTTAAAAACGGATGGAACAAAAAAGTCGGTGAGTGGCGGCGACAACACTCCGGCAAATTTCTTACCAAACCAAAATTCGTTCCTATTCTGGATACAGTCATTCAATCTTGTATTGGGCCTGAAATATTAAGAAACGGTTTTCGCGCATCTAGTTTCTTTCCATGTGACAAAAAAGCAATTGACTTTTCCAAGTATGTACTTAAGAAAATCGTCCGACCATCCTCAACGATTTCCAGATGCTTTTGAAGTTCCTCATAAACAACTTTCATACGAACGATTTATTCAACTAGTTGGAGATCATAAGATTACTCAATTTAGAGACGCTTTCATTGGTTTACGTAGCACTGAATTGTGGCCCGACGATTTAACGTTACTCTACAAAATGTTTCTAGAGTTTGAGCCCAAGGGAAACAATGAGGAACTCATTATTTCTACTGAAAACGCCCTACTGTTTGAAACAACACAATTTGACAATACGATTGTGTCTTATGTTGATGTCTCGATGGTAAATCTTATCGACGGATTTTTATAAATGAAGCGCATGAAGTGGAAGAAATTTTGGACACAGATTTCAGAAATTCTGAGCACAGATTTCAGAAATTCTGAGCACAGATTTTAAAACTTCATCGAAGGTACCCCATTTGATCGACGATATCTGGACTGGCCCATCACACCGGAAAGGCAAGGTACTAAACCCATCAAACTCAAGAAACCTTTCGTTATAACTGATCCATTGTGGAACTCGATGGTGACAACAATTTTTTTATAAATTAATGTGTTTTGCCGTTTGCGAATATAAAGCGGCTGGTCCACTAGTGTACCACATAAAAATACGATTGGTTTAAATATGTACCATACTTCCCCCCCCCCCCACCTTTACTATAAGGTTTCCCCCAAATGTGTTTAAATGAGTATGTTCAGAGTTGTGTTTAAGTGAAAGTAGATCAACATATAGCAGCAGCAAATTGAGATTGAGCGGAAATCCGTAACGAAAGAGTTACAACAAATTTTGGTACGTCGTTCACTCGGACGTGTGCCCTTTGGGACGCTAATTCTTCGTTGTGCAGACCGTAACCGCTTGAAATAAATCATTCTTAAAAAATTAAGGCATTTAACCGTTGTATACCAAATATTCGTCTCATCATTTATTATTTGGTTAACGAGGTATTGACCACGGTAACTAATATCGACTTTCTCTTCTTTAATGTACAAACGCGAGTAGTAAACTACAAGCGTGGCCAAACTGTTGATCTCAAGCAATTTCAACCAAGTAATGCTATTAAGCGTTTCCTGCGGTTTGCAAACGTTGACTGAGGTAGCATCATTATCTTTATGAACTATAGACATACAGTAGCGCTCAAAAGTATTTTGACAAGTGAAATTTATTATAGATAATACAACAAATAAAAACCGTATTCAAATTAATCCAATAATTTATTCATAGTAATGATATGTTTTACAAATTGGAACACATAAATGTTATGAATTGCTAAACGAAAATAAAAATGTTAATAATTACGGATCAAAAGTATTTTGACAAGTCTAAATTTCTTATCTTGTTTCCATGTACTTCTCAATAAATACGGGGTTTTCACCGTCTTGAAGTTATCCCATACTTTCATCCCACGATTTTTAAAAAAATACCATTAGCAGCACAAGTGTTAAAAACTCATCCCATACTTTTTACATTTTATATATATAATACGATCGTCTCATCCCACGATTTTTTTCATCCCATACTTTTTGATTTTCTCATACCATACATTTTGTTATTATTAAAAGTAAAGTTTTACTGAGCGGTTTTCGATATTCTACGAATTTAAGCAAATAAAATTAGTCTGGGATGGGTACTTCTATTAAAAGATCCACCGATTTGTTAATGCCGATAGTTTAGGTACCCTGTTGGCCAATTTATGACGGAACATAAAGTTCCCGCTATTCGAATATACGTGACACGGGAAATGTGTCGGTTCCGTTGAAAAGTAAAAGCAATCTCCAGCCTTAGGGTTTAAAATGTCCGCCAATTTGTTAATTTAGATATGTTCTGGACTCCTATTACTAAATACCGAGCGAGTATGGCATCCCGTTGATCGTGGGAATTCCCGCTATTTAAATTTGAGTGTGCGTATCATCATATTTTACGAATTTCAGCAACGAAAATTAGTCTGGGATGGGTACTTCTATTAAAAGGTGCACCGATTTGTCAATGCCGATAGTTTCTGTACCCTGTTGGCCAATTTATGACGGAACATGAAGTTCCTCCGATCTCGGGAATACCCGCTATTAATATACGTGACACGGGAAATGCTCCGTGTCAACGGGACATGGTTCCGTTAAAAAGTTAATAAATTAGTAGTTTAAATGTTCCCTAACCTGTTTAAATTACGTTAAAATATATAGTTCCACTTTAAAGCTGATCTTTTCGATGTATGATCTCATATGATCGCGCTTCTTTTGTCGAAGGTATTTAGTCGTGGCTTACCCAGCGCGGATATATTCTGCTAGAGTTCTTCCAGTGTTGTGAGCAAACCGTTTTTCGCGAATCTTTCGTTTATTTTCGACGATTGGCCCTATTCTGGCTTTCCCTGGGAATAGGGAATTGGGAAGTAAAGAGTAAGTTCAGTGGAAAAAATTTCAAAACAAAGTCGATTGGGAGCTTTTGTTCCACAAAATATATATATGGAAAATTTGTTTCCCATTTAAGTTTTTTTCGAAAATATTAACATTAAACTTGTTCACTCAGTAGGCCAAAAAAATACAGTTTAGACAAAAATGCTATGAATTTTTTTCTCCAATTCCCTATTCCATGGGAAAGCCAGAATAGTGCAACAGGCGGCATTGACCATCGGACCAATCATTGCAGGACCTCGGAGGTCTTCTTCCGATAGTATTTTTTGCCGAAGTGATGACATAGGGAGTGTCTCTTAGACAGCATGACGTGATCGCTTTCTTTTTCCGTTTTTCCATCATTCGATTTCCACGTAACTTTGTGGATTCTCGTATGTAAAAATATACCTACGTTGTACATTATAAGGAGGACTGCGGCGCGTTGGCCGTTGTTGTTACTAGTTAGGTGAAGGCTGTTAGGGCCGATGTACGATGTATTTTCTGTATCCTAGGCTAATTTTCGTTCCCCAAACTCCTAAAATATATATAACACGCACACTCAAATTTAAATACCGGGAATTCCCACGATCAACGGGACGACATACTCGCTCACTAGATAGCAATAAGAGTCCAGAACATATATCTTAATTAACAAATTGGTGGACCTTTTAAACCCTAAGGCTGGAGATTTTTTTTGCTTTTCAACGGAAACGATACATTTCCCGTGTCACGTATATTCGAATAGCAGGAATTCCCACGATCGGCTTCCGTCATAAATTGGCCAACAGGAGATGTTCCATCATAAATTGGCCAACAGGAGAAGTACCCATCCGTATTGTTAGTAATTTTCGCAAGTGTTTGCACTTGACTTTTGATTAATAATTTATTTAACTTTATACATGCAATATTTATTTATTTATTATTAATAACAATTAAATTTTATTCATACAATATTTTTATAAATAACAATTACATTTTATTATTTAATTATCACATTCAATAAACCAAATATGACCCATATGGTTAAGATCAAATACAGAACACAACAACCCTCGAGAAACAAAAAACTGCATATATACTTTTTTTACAAATATGGCGTCGCCTATTTCGAGTTCGAAAAATTGGCGAGACAGGGTAGTGCAAAATCTATCGCTATATTATTATACATATATATAAAATGTAAAAAGGATGGGATGAGTTTTTAACACTTGTGCTGCTAGTGGTGTTTTTTTAAAAATCGTGGGATGAAAGTATGGGATAACTTCAAGGCGGTTCGGATATTATATTAGCATGGCCAAGCCTAAAAAATATTCAAATGATTTTAAAAACGTCGTGATAACTGCCCTAAAAAAGGAACGACGCAATCAGAGGTTGCTCGAAGTTTTAACGTATCCCGACGGCTTGTTAGTGCATGGGATAGGGCTCATGTTAAACGAAAGACAGTGGAAAATTAGTAACGAAGTGGCCGTTCGATAAAACTACTTCCTGTGATACTATTTTGGTAATTCCCCGGGAATAGGAAATTGGGGAAAGATTTTATATGTAATTTATGTTAAAATATATTTTTTCTGGCCTACTGACGAAAAAACTTCCATGTAAATATTTATAAATTGGAAATAATTTTTCCATACCTAAATTGGTAGGGAAAATTCTTCCCAATTTAATTTTGTTTTGAAAAAAATTAACACTAGCTTTTTACCTCAGTAGGCCAGAAAAATATATTTGAATTGAAATTACATATAAAATCTTTCCCCAATTCTCTATTCCCGGGGAATTGCCAGAATAGTGCCACTGGGAAGATAGCTTAATAGAAAAGTTAACGACGAGTGATACATATGCCGTTCGCTAAACGCCACAAATCATGGACGAGTTTAGAATGGTGCAATGTGTTGTGGAGTGATGAAAGCAAATTTAATTTAGTGTCATCCGATGGAATACGGTATGTGAGATGTTCTGTTAACAAAAGGGTTTTCCAATAAGAGGTTTCACTTTGAATAGCCTGCTATTTGGGCAGCTCTCAATTTTGAAGCTGTCATCTTTTAACATTTGACAAGTAAAAACCACGCCATTTCTAAAAACAATACAATCTTCAACAACGCACTGAAATTGTTAAAATTCAATACAAAAATGGTGAAAATTTTGCAGTCACAGTTCACAAAACTAAAGCACTTTTGGGTCGTCGTGAAGCACCTTCTCGGCCGGCAATAGTGAAACTGGTGGACAAATTTGAGCTGTTAGAGAAGAATAGTGGAGAATATTGCTGCTGCGCCCATAGTGTTGACGAAAACCCGGGTTTGTCGATTCCTCGTCGATCTTTGGAATTGGACGTTCCAAAAATGACATTACATCGTGTTTTGCATAATGGCTTAGACCTTAAGGCTTTTAGAATTCAGTTAACACAAGAACTCAAGCCGGTCGATCACCATAAATGTCGCTGATGATTGAGTCCTTCAAATGCATCGAAATGATCTGGATTTTCATCGAAAAATCATCTTCGTAAATGTAAGAATGATTGTTGAAAATCTTATCCATCTTCAACATTTCACTGATGGGTGCGGTTTTTGGGCTGGCGGTATGATTGAACTTTACTTATTCAAAAATGAGGCTGGTGTAACTGTTACGGTGAATGGATTGCGCTACCGAGCTATAATTAATGATTTTTTATGGCCGGAGTTGGAAGATATTGACAGGGACGACGTTTATTTTCAGCAAGACGGCACTACGTGCCACACAAGCAACGAAACAATCGCAATTTTGCAAGAAAAGTTTCCTAACCGGGTTATTTCTCGAAGAGATGATCACTACGCCAATACTCCATAATCGCAAATGTGCGAATTGGTCATGGAAAATTTTATGAAAAGGATATGGTGCTGCAAGAGTAGCGGTGGCAGCCATTTGGCTGATATCGTTTTCAAATGTTAATGGCATACCTTCCCCTTTACAATGAAATAAACATTCATTGGTTTCTATTAAGAAATACTCATTTTTTTTAATATCAAAATAAAACCTCTTATTGGAAAACCCTCTATTATGGTTTGGGGGTGTTTTCCCCGGAAACAATTTGGACATTTAGTTAGAATAGAAGGTGCTATGGATTGTTTTATGTTTACTGAGATATTAAAGAAGCAAATGTGAAAAGCAAAAAGATAACGATCCAAAAACACAAATATAAGCATGTACGTGACTTCATGAAACTTATGAAAGTCGAACTCCTGAAATGGCCAAGCCAAAGTGCCAATTTAAACCTTATTTAGTAACTTTGGGGGAGCTGAATCGACGCGTAAGTTGTAAAAATTATTCAAATAAAGATGTTTGTTTTATACGAAGCATTAAGCTATGAATGAAGCCGAATCCCCATTGATCGTTTGCAAAAGTTAGTTGATTCAATGGCGAAACGTTGTGATCCTGAACTGAAAATAATTAGCATTAAATAATAAAAATATATTCGTTTAGATGTCAAAATACTTTCGATCCGTAACCCAATTTGTAATGTGTTCCAATTTGTAAAACAATCGAATGAATTAGTTGATATTGAACAATTAAACTTCTTAGGATTTGAAGAAGACTATGAGTTTTTCCATGATTTTTTTTATTTTTCGTATTCTCGAAACTGCTTCGCTATTTTCAGGTCGAATGTTTTTAGGTCTTTTTAATTAATATAAATATTACAAGGTCAATTCCATGGTATGTGTTCTAATTTGTCAACTTTGATATAGTCCTACATTAATAGGCATTATTTCATTCTGAATATTTAAATTTAGAAAAATGTGGATTCGCATTAAAATTCAATTATACATTTTATAGTTGACTTTGTTTAAGCAAAACTAATCTAAACTACAAGTTTGGAGTACATCCTGATTAATGTACCAAATGATATATAGGATAACTCGTTCAAATTAAATTGTTTTCATGACGGGCGTTGAAATGTGGAAAGCATATCTAATTTGCTTACATTCTGAAAAATATGCAATCCATTTGCAGTAAATAGTTCTCGAAATTCATTTAATTTATGTAACGAGAATTCAAACTCAGTCACTTTGCATAGTCTAGCGCTATATAATATGTATATGCAGAAAATTCCATGAACAAGCAAAAACTTAATTAAATTGCATTTATTAAAATTAGTGAAGTTGAGTTTCATTTACTCAGAATCCACATATTTCATTTACCGTGTACAAATAAGAGATCAATTTGTTGTTTTTCAATTCGTATGAAATCACACATGTAAACACGTAGAATACGCATATGCAAAGGTGGCAAAAACTCACTTATCATTTTCGGAAAATTTATTGCCAAAGAACAAAAAAAAAACTTCTTTTCATCATGACAAATTTGAAATCAATTTCGAATAAAAAACAATTTTATATTCGCACATATCAATTGAATTTAATCGCGCTTTAAATCGCACCAAAATTTTATTTTTTATACGGAAATTGTTTTCCCCCACATATGCATATGTTAGATATATAGAAGGGGGTTCACCTACATCTGAAAAAGAACGCAAGCGAAATAGAAGAAATTGCGAAATTTACAGGAAACTATAAAATACTTTTAGCGTCAAACTTTCTTTAAACAATTTATTACAAAACATACTCGTATACGAGTACAGACAGAAATGCACACCTTGCTACGTACATCCAACGTGCATACGAACGATAAACAATATATATAAACAAATAGTTTTAACTTAATGTTAACAACCTTAATATGTCTACAAGCGATACGATACCCATACACCAAATATTGTCACATGCATGAAAATTAATCAATGTGGGTGGTGGTATACTATACTCGAATATATATTGTGGGTGCCACATAAAAATCGGGAAGGAATACACAAAGTATATACGAGCAAAGCAAAATCGAAATCATTATCCGTTAAAATGTTATTTCCCGCAGTTTTCTTATATACGAGTACGTTGGGTGTTCGAAAGTACCGCACCGCCGCAAATAAAATCCAGCAACAACAATAGCATTTTGTTCGTTCGGGTGGGTGTTTATTTTCATTTCTACGATATGATTAATGCTTTTATGGCTTAAAGCTTATTTAAAGCAATTTGTTTGTCTCTAAAATTGAATCGTTTTCTATTCCGTATATATGTATATACGAATATATGCCTGGATGGATAGAAAATGTTGGATAATTTTTTTGTCATGCGATGATAATGATTATATCATTGTTACATTATGTATTTATATTGTGTGTGTATATTATGTAGATATGTATATATATGCGGAAGACGGCGTTGATAATGATGCGATGGCCGAAGTGATGGACCATAACATATTTATCGGTATAGCACGATTATTATGCGTAATAAAAGTCGGGAGCAAACACAAACAAAAAATCCGTAATGAAATCATAATGTTTGTAAACAACGTTATATTGGCGTGACATTTTAATTATCTGCATGATTCAATTAAGGGCTTGATGGATTATTCAGGATGAGACCTTATTTCCATATTTGAGGAAATCTATATTTCGTTGTGCCATTCATCATCGTTATATCATCTATCATTTATCGGTTTATTTAGGGAGACTAAATTCTACTGCAAAAGAGGTTTCATAACAAAATTCAATCACACTTAACACTGTTTTTATTTTTTAATTACATTTTTCGACCTATATGTATGTTGTAATATTTCGAGCGGTGTAATTTATGTGGAACCGTGAAGTTTATGACCAAATCACAAAAAAAAATTTATAACACCCAAAAAGTGTAGAATAAGGAACTATTGATTTCAAATAAACATAAATGAGAGATTTGCACCGTTAAGTCATTTCCAAAGAGTTTATTGCAACGAATTTCAATTCAAAACAATGATTTGCCCGATAAATAATCCCGAAAAATTTTTATGGCAACCCTGAAATATAAATAAAAGAAATAATATCCAAAATACAAAATAATTTATTATTCTTATAAATTTTTTTTAGATTATGTTCTTTAATGTAAATGATTTTAAATTATGTTATTTAATTTTATTTCAAAATAATTCATTTGTCAAAACAAATTATATACAACATATTTATATAATAATTCCTATATGAATAATTTCTAGTAATTAAGTTTTCCAATGGCCATCTTTTCTGTTTGTAATTAGATTTTTCTTTAGGTTTAAGTTTTGTTTTTCAGTTGAATTCAAATAATTATTTTTTTTTGCATTGGTATGCTATGTCACAAACACACATTTTTAAATAAAAAATTTTGATGTTCAATAATTTACTTTACCAAATTCAATTTTTTTTTCATTTATTAATTTGAACGAAATGTCTGTGTAATTTTTTGCTCTCCACTGGAGATGCCCTAGATCAGAGGTCGGCAACCTTATTCATGTTGAGTGCCAACGGATAGTATGAGAGCAAACACATTGAGCGGGACACATTCAAAATTTATAAATGTAATAAAAATAAAAATAGAGATAGGATTATAATTATATTTATTTAGCTTTCAATTAGAAAGTTTTTCAATGTTAAGTGGAAGGTCCGAAAATTTTAGAAACAATACATCTTGTACATGACTATCGGTCATTTTGGATGTCAACTTGTTCTTTGTATATTTCATTTTTGTAAAAAGTTGTTCGCAAGTATAAGTACTTCCATTTATTTTGCATGATTTATTAAGTTTGAATAAATCCCAGCTTCAAGCAGATATTTTGTATAGAAATCTAGTAAAGATGAATCTTAATATTTGTAGCTCGGGCATTTTCTGGTATGAAGTTCGCTTCCACGCAGAGTGTAACGTCCGCGGATCGTTCCAAGCACTTTAAGTCAAAGTGTTAAAACTAGTACAAGTTGCGATTAGGCAATACTACTACCATCAGAATTGAAAAGAGATAACAACTAAAAAGTTGTTCTTGGTACGCTGAAATTTTGGCGGTAACGAAAAAAAATTTGGATGACGAGGGAAAATAAAAAAAAAAGTTAAGGCGCGGTAGGCAGTCTAATTTTGGATCTCAAAAAGGAGACAATCATTTTTTTTTATAATATCTAATAAAAAAAATATCGAATAATAAACGAAAATTATTTTTTATCAAACTACCGAAGTAAAATTTACCGCTAGTTAAAGTACGCGTTCGCGTTAGTGATCAGTTTTAGTGATCGTGCAAATTTTGTTTCTTGATGGTGCGGCGAAATATTTAACTGCCCAGCAAACAAACACTGATAGCAGAATGAAATAGATGGAAAATTTTGCACACGTCGAAGCGAGAAAACTAATAAATTTACTTCGGTTTCTTCTATGCACTGCATTTTTAATAAAATCAATCATTTATTAAAGTCAATATGTCGAGTTACGATGAAGTAAAGTTTTACGAACGGTACGACCCACGCTTAAATAAATGGTGGGAAGAAAAGTAGTGTAATAATCCGTTTTTGCGGAGTTAAGTTTTTGCGATATTATATAAGTATATCAGATTAATAAGAAGAAATCATAGTGTTTACAATAGTTAAGTTAAGTACAATAGTTAAATAAGTGGAGTGAGTGGCGTAAACATATAGAAAAAAAATATATCGCATCAGAAAAGTGAACGCATCAGAAAAGTGCAGTTAAGTATTGTGCTTTGTACTAAAAAAAAAATCTATAAACGGCCATTTTTTTTGGGTGAATAAACCTAGAGCACTTAAAAGTTACCGATCATCGTAATAATATCTACTTATAATAATATTAATACTATTACAAACATAATAATATTTATAATAATAGAACCATTGTTTTTTTTTTATTTATTATTTTTTTTAATTGCTAATATTTATTTTAGTTTTAGGTGTATGTAATTGATGCGATGTATTCCAGGTGAATTATTTGTTTCAGCAAGAGAATATCTTAAAGGTGGGTATGACTGGACTTAATCGACGTTTGACTGTTGAACTGTTGGTAAACACAAATTTATACAACCATCAAATAAAAAATATTGACTTAATCTACAGTGATCTTAAGTGTAACGGTTACCGCTATCGCACCTACCTACTATGAATTCAAAGGTGATAACAGTTATAATAATACGTATAATACTAATCTTATAATATAAGTATTGTCCAGTGGGTGTCTATGAACATCATTGTCTTCATAATTATACACCTTAATATCTAAAAGGGGGGAATTCAAGTTGTTTATAACAATTATAATAATAATAATCATTGAGATAATAATAAAACCATAAATTAATAAAATAATCAAGTCAAAATTTAATTTTATTTTATCAAAATCCCCAGTACATAATAATAAACCATGATCGTTATGTACAGGCTATACCAACAACAATTTTCATTAAACATCTCGACTAATTAAAAATAACACAATCATCATCATTACCTTATTTAAGTACCATTTTTTTAATTCTATATACAAGTATATTACACATATCATATCATAGTAATCTCCGACTATTTAATGTTTCTTTAACTTTATAATTTGTTTTTTTTTTCTTAAAAGTTCCTTTAAAGATTTTCGGCTTTTTTATAGACAAATATTATTTTCTATGACATTCACATTGTTTGAGACCTTTCGGGCCACCAAAAAATGAGGTCATTTACTTACAATACTCTACTAAAAAGAAGTAGAAAATTCACTCAACCCCTCCATTAACCCCAAGGGTATTTGTGTGTACAGAGCCACACAACCCTTTACAAAAATGAGAACTTCCTCAAGTTTCCTCTTGACAGTTTCGTACCGATAAAACTGATTTGGTGATATAATAGATATTTTGTATAGAAATCTAGTAAAGATGAATCTTAATATTTGTAGCTCGGGCATTTTCTGGTATGAAGTTTGCTTCCACGCAGAGTGAAACGTCCGCGGATCGTTCCAAGCACTTTAAGTCAAAGTGTTAAAACTAGTACAAGTTGCGGTCATGGTATTAAAACGCTGAGTGTCTTTTGGATTAGGCAATACTACTACCATCAGAATTGAAAAGAGATAGCAACTAAAAAGTTGTTCTTGGTACGCTGAAATTTTGGCGGTAACGAAAAAAAAATTGGATGACGAGGAAAAATAAAAAAAAAAGTTAAGGCGTGGTAGGCAGTCTAATTTTGGATCTCAAAAAGGAGACAATCATTTTTTTTATAATATCTAATAAAAAAAATATCGAATAATAAACGAAAATTATTTTTTATCAAACTACCGAAGTAGAATTTACCGCTAGTTAAAGTACGCGTTCGCGATATCGTTCATTTTATATGTGTGTATAATATATTTTATCGTTCGCGATAAAATATATTATACACACATATAAAATGAGAAATTCCAACAGTTTTCTGATTTCTTGATATAATTCGCTAAATCGAAATGTTCTTGTTTCATACTATAGGTGTGAAGCAAGAGGTAAATTTTTGCAGTTTGGTCGTTGCAACCTGATGAGTAGACCAACTTTTATCGGTACGAAACCAAACTGCCAAGAGGAAACTTGAGGAAGTTCTCATTTTTGTAAAGGGTTGTGTGGCTCTGTACACACAAATACCCTTGGGGTTAATGGGGGGGTTGAGTGAATTTTCTACTTCTTTTTAGTAGAGTATTGGAAGTAAATGACCTCATTTTTTGGTGGCCCGAAAGGTCTCAAACAATGTGAATGTCATAGAAAATAATATTTGTCTATAAAAAAGCCGAAAATCTTTAAAGTAATTAATACAGACGAATTTAAAATTTCTTAATTTATTTATGTGAAGTTCTTTCGGAAAAAAATATTTGATGTAAATCAAAAATATTTGATTGAAATCAGTTTTTTACGTTCTTTGGAACACAAAAATGACAGATAGATTTGATTTAAATCAAATTGTAATTTTTTGAAGGATTTGCTATTTTTTCGATTTGATTGACACTACCACCACCAAACATTATTGTCAATTATGTTATGACAGCCGGCAAGCTGCGCCATAATTATAATTTGTATTTCGTGATTTTTTCTTGTTGTGATCAGTTATGTTTCGTGTATAGTGTATTTTTAAAGAGTAATTTTTGTGTTTAATTGTTTTTAACGTCGTTTTTAATTTATAAAATGGAAGCAGTTCTCTGTGAATTGATGGAATCATCTTCGTCGTCGTCATCGTCATCGGACGATGCATTAAAAATGGCCTTGGTTTCGTCTTCAGACGATGAGGATTTAATGGCTATCCAAGCAATCTTGTTTGAAAGGGAACCGAAAACACGGGTGCGAAATTTTGTGGAGGACGTAGTGAAAAATTACTCAGAACAGGAGGTAAGTTGCGATAGTTTTCTTAGAGCAGATATTACTCTGCCAAAAATATATAAACGTTATGTATTTTCGGATAATGCTTAATTCAGGATTCGTAATAAGCTTTAAAATAAATTAAATTAATTCCTTTTTACAGTTCCGAAATAATTTTCGCGTCTCCAGGCGGATGGCAGCTTACTTGGCGGAAATGTATAAGGATTCTGCACATTACAAAACCAAATTGAGTGGTGGAAGAAAGGGCACCAGTGCTGAATCTCAATGTTTAGCCTTTTTATGGTAATAAATTAAATTCTAAAAATGAACCAAAATTTACGTTAGTTTATTTCTAGGTTCGCTGGTAATAAGGAGAGCTACAGGGAAGTAGCAAACCTATTTAATATAACCAAATCAGCAGCCCATACGCATCTGGGAAATTTCATGGAGTTTTTGTGTGACATTTCGGCACAATACATAAAATTTCCAAATTCTGACGAAGAGAAGTCTGAGACAGCCAGAGAGTTTGCACAGGTATTCCTACTGAATCTTAAATTATTAAAAAATGCTTATAGATATTTTTACTTTTAATTTCAGCTCGCTGGATTTCCTAATGTATTAGGTTGCATCGATGGATGTTATATTTACATAAAAAAGCCAGTCCACAAGGTGCGATCTACCTATGTAAATAGACACGGATTGATTTCCCTGACTCTTCAAGGAATTTGTGATGCCAACAAAAAGTTTCTTAATGTGTTTATTGGATCACCTAGTAAAATACATGAATCCAGAGTTTTTAAATTATCATTTATTTCAAAGAAACTTCCAGCGATTTGTGGAGAACAATATCATTTGTTAGGCGATGCTGCTTATCCTTTAAGGCAATATCTATTAACACCTTATAAAGATTTTGGAAATTTGACGGCAAAACAAATTAAATACAATAAAAAACATTGTCAAACGTGAGTCAAAATTGAAAATGCGTTTGGCCTACTCAAACAACGATTTAGACAACTTGTTCGGTTGGATTTCTTTACAGTTGAAAAAATGTGTAAATTTGTGATGGGCTGCTGCGTTTTACACAATTTGTGCATCGAAAATGAGGATTTCTGGGAAGAGCAATTTGGAAATGAAGAAACCAGTGCTACGCTTGCTGAAGAAACTGACCAAACCTCGGAAAGCATTTCGGACGCCTTATTAAAAGAGTTAGGCGAAACAAAACGATTACAAATTGTGAATATATTATAAATAAAACGATTTAATTTCCAAAAATATATTTTATTAATTCAAATTTATAAAAATTGTCTCATTCAATAAAAATAACGTAAAAACTAACTATGATAAGATAAGATATCGTAAAAACTAAGATAAAATAAGCTATCGTAAATATATGTTGTAAACACTAACTATGTATAAGATTTTTATTTAAGTTTTTCCAAAATGTGGTTCAACATGGCCATTTTTTGTTTGTGGCGTTCTTGTTTCATTGCCTCTTTTCGCTCAAACCTCTTATCTTTTTTCTCTTCCGTCGCCTTGAAATATTCCTTTATACTCTCGGTTCGTGCTGTTTTACGTGCCAACAATTCATCAAAAAACAGCTGGTTCGCTGTTTTGCGAACTCACTTTTTTGTTTGTCACGTTGCTTGAGTAGTATCAACTTCCTCGGAGCTATCCAAATCTATAGGGTGTGGTAAGTTAATATTTGATGAAGCTGGTGAGTTGGAGGTTGACCATTGGGAGTATTGGATATTTGGTGATTGGGAGGTTGATGGTTGATGGGTTTGGATATGTCGAAGTTGAGAAAAAGGTGAATATGGAGTGTGGAGATGATCGGCCGATTGCCATAGCGAAGAACTGGATGATGATGACTGGGAGGTAGAAGGTTGAAGAGATGATGAGGGTTTTTTATTAAATTGTGGACGTTTTCTGTATGCAGTAGAAGTGGACGGCTGTGGTGATATTTGAGGCGGTTTTACTGGGAGTGATGGAAATGTGAAAGAATCTGAATCAAATTGGGAGGTAGAAGGTTGAGGAGATGATGAAGGTTTTATATTAAATTGCGGACGTTTTTTCAAGGATGATGTAGAAGTGGACGGCTGTGGTGATATTTGAGGCGATTTTACAGGGAGTGATGGGAATGTGAAAGAATTTGAGTCAAATTGGGAGGTACAAGGTTGAGGAGATGATGAAGGTTTTATATTAAATTGCGGACGTTTTTTCAAGGATGATGAAGTAGAAGTGGACTGCTGTGGTGATATTTGAGGCGGTTTTACAGGGAGTGATGGAAAGGGGTAAGGATTTGAGTCTAATATTAATGGTTGATTGACTGATTTTTTAAACGATTCGTCTGGGTCCATGGCAAAATCGGGCAGTATGGAATCGTCAATAGCCATAATTTCCCCAATCTCACTTTCGAAAGGCGTTTCTTGATATGATGCCCCACTGGTGTTGTTATTATCGATCGCCTGTTTCCTTCGCTTCATGACGCATCGAAACCTCGTTTCCACTTGTTGTGGAGTATAAGTCACCCCAAACGTTGCCTCTAAAACTCCAGCCAGATGTGCCCATAAAAGTTTCTTCGTTTTGAACATCTTCATAGGGCCAACATTCTTTAAATTATCCTTATAGATTTGGAGAAGCATCCTTGTATGGTCATCTTGCCATTTGATTATTGTTTGGGTATTTACTAAAAAAAAAAATATAAATTTTGTAATTGTTCAAAAATTTTCTAAATATAATATTTTACATGTTTTAGACGGTGCATCAACTATTTTTTCGGTTGAGCAGTTTTCGTCTGCGGGTCGTGTAATCTCTCCGGTACATATATTTTCGTGTAAAGCTGTAATATAAAGGGTGATTTATTAATAGTTTATAATTTACTAGGATATTTAATTTTTTTATAATATACCTGAGTCGTATTGAACTGGTAACACTGCACACAAATTATAAAATGGTGCTACCGTTTCAAAATCCGCTTTTACAACAGATCCGTCTATAAAAAATAAAAAAATTGAGGTTAGGATTTTATAATATATACATATTTATGTAACTACACAAAATTCTCACTTTGCACATTTTGTAGTAATACCATGCCGTCTTCCAGCATTACACTATTATTTTCGTCTTTTACAACAACATAATCTATTAAATTAATTTCCATTTTTTAATTGTAAACAAAACACAACACAGATTATTTATAAACACAAAAGATGGTCGCTTACGCGCTATTATCTACACACTCACAAGAAAAACAACAACAAAAAGTTGTACGTTCTTTGGCAACTGTCAAAACTTGATTTTTTTTTTTCGAAAGAACTTCACATTAGTGTGGGCTAATACACACATATAAAATGACAAATTCCAACAGTTTTCTGATTTGGTGATATAATTCGCTAAATCGAAATGTTCTTGTTTCATACTACAGGTGTGAAGCAAGAGGTAAATTTTTGCAGTTTGGTCGTTGCAACCTGATGAGTAGACCAACTTTTATCGGTACAAAACCAAACTGCCAAGAGGAAACTTGAGGTAGTTCTCATTTTTGTAAAGGGTTGTGTGGCTCTGTACACACAAATACCCTTGGGGTTAATGGGGGGGTTGAGTGAATTTTCTACTTCTTTTTAGTAGAGTATTGTAAGTAAATGACCTCATTTTTTGGTGGCCCGAAAGGTCTCAAACAATGTGAATGTCATAGAAAATAATATTTGTCTATAAAAAAGCCGAAAATCTTTAAAGTAATTAATACAGACGAATTTAAAATTTCTTAACTTAAAAGTTCCGAATTCGGATGGTATAGTAAAGAAATATAAAATGTTAATCTTAAGTTAAATTTATTTTTGGTTAGCTAACCGAAAACCATTTATATTTTGCCAACCAATTGTGTAAACCATTTATTTTTGGCGTTTTTTATTTGTTGTTTTCTTAATATAAGTGAAATTTTAAAATTATCTTGATAGTGCATTTGTTTTCTTGATGAGTATAGCCGGTGATTTGTTTATTCTCATTTGTCGTTTTCTAGTGTTGTTCACATCCACAATGATGAAATAAAGTGGTAATTGAGATGAGGATGCTGCTGAGGTGAGTATGCAGGTTAGGTAAGTCGTTTTGTTTATAGCTGGTTCCCATCTTTCTTTCACGGTCAGTACAGATCTCGCTATGTTCTGGATTCCCCACCCCATCTGCTCCTGAGCCCTAGCCGGCGTAATCGACCGTTCCAAAACCTCTAGCGGAATAATTTCTTTCTGTTAACGAGTGGTGGACCTCGGCTACGATTGTAGTGCCCTACACCCGCCCGTGCTGTGTAAACAGTACAATCTCGTTACAAGAGTACCGAAGAGTTTTATCGATAGCTGCTGCACGAATACCAGCGAAATGAGATGAAAACGTTGTTCTCAAGTCCTTTATTAAATTTACATATGTACTGCTGCTTTGACGATTGCTGTTCTGGAGAGCTGGAAAATGGGCATAGTTTGATTTTTCACGTGGACTTTTCCACAGTTGAAGCTGTATCTCCACATGTCGTGTATTAGCTGATTTTGCTTTGAAGCTGCAAATTGAAGTTGTTTAAATGCGATGTTAAATCTATACACTCTTCCTAGCATTGCAACATCGATCAAACCTGCAAACTTTACCGAAGTATAGCAAGTCACCTTATTGATTTTCTGCTTCCAATAAAAGTTACCGAAAATGACGATGGTTCAACGTCCTTTAAATTTGAGGATTTCGCACACAATGCTGTTTGGTGAATATTGCAGTAAAATTTTCTTTTTCGTTTCATTCCGAGGTCTTCCGGGTGCTTTTGGAGCAGAGCAATGACTGATTTTTTCACCAACCATTGCAGGCGCTCCGTCAGTTGTTATAAACACTAGCTGTGATAGGTCCCGATTTAGGTCGGTTGTACACTGCTGCAATGCTTTTAGAATATCAGCTCCTGTGGTAGTACCCTTCATATGCAAGAGTTGAGCTAACTCTTCAATAATTTCGAAATTTTGTTTTACTCAACGAATAAATACTGCAAGCTGCGATTTATCCGTGGTATCTGTACTTTTATCAATGGCTATTGAGAAATTGAAAATTTTTGCAAAGCTCTTTTAAAGAATTTTTAGATTTGTAATAATTAAAAATTTAATAAAATAAAAACAGATTGTCTGCTTAAATAAATTTTAATTAAATTTTCGCAACTTACCTGTGTAATTTGTATCTATATAAATATATGATTGTATGGCCGATTTTAGACGAGCATCTGTATTTTTAATTTTATAAAATATATAAAGCCTTAATTCCATGGAAAAATTTACTTACAGTAATTTTTTTACTGATGACATGCAATACGAATTCCAAAAGAGTGACAAAGAACAGAAATATTTTTTATTTCATATTTATAGTAAAATTTTATAGTTTTTTATTTTGACACAACCTAAAAAAGTAATAATTTGTACATTTTCTTATATTTCGATTTTTTTTTATATATTTTAATATTTTAATTTTTACATATGTACCATAAAAAACCACGAACTTTAACAAATTTCAACACGAAAAAAAAACAAATCGACATTAGACTATAAAAATGGCGAACGATTTATTTTGTATGAGTGTGAGAAAAATTTCTTATCTTCACATACATTTTTTGTAGATGTGTGAACAATGTTGCCATATAAAATACTTTAGTTTACATTTTTATAGCAACATTATGGCAGCACACTAAAACCATCACAACTATTCTCTCAGTAAAATGATATTGACAACTTTTTTTGTTTCATACACAACCAGTAAAATCTATATTTGTTTCTCGCTTTAATACATATGTTACTGACAGCAGATTTTTCCCATGGAATAGGGCCCCTAGGGTGAGAGTGATGTAATTTTGTAAAAACAATTTCCGAGAATAACGTATTTATGTTTTGTTCTTATTTGTAATTCGCTTAAATATGTATGTACGTCATTATTCCGCATATTAAATATCAGTTTGCCTGATATTTCGGTTGGGATCCGCGGGCCGGAGAATTTTTGGCCGGCGGGCCGTCGCACGCCCGCATGCCGTATGTTGCCGACCCCTGCCCAATAGTCCGTTTCTCAACAGTAACCGATCTTGAGAGTATTAAAGAACAACTGCAGACAAATCTAAAGCTAGCCGGCTGGAAAAAGCTGCGTGGATCAACCGAGGATAAGTCTGGAACCGATTCCATTACCATAGGCTAAAATGATCATGGAATTTATCACAAAATTTGAAAAAAAAATTCCCGAGTAACACCTGATTACAAGAAAATCATACCGGTATCATTAAATTTCGTTAGGTAATCGTTTGGTTTGGTTTGGTCACCCATTGGTAATTTTTTTTACAAAAAACGAAATCAAAATCAGGTTCGTCACTCATTTGGGAATTTCATATATTTACATTTGGGTAAAAATATTGGAAGTATAACTTTTTGTTTTTTTTTTTGTATTTTTTGCAGAAAAACACGTTTATTTCTAAGAAATGGAAAATTTTATTTTGTTCAAAACATTTTTCATCGTTATCTATGACTTTCGACTATCTTTCTGGCAATTTCATCGAAAAAAAATTGTTTGTCTTTTGATGCCGAGCAATTGTTTGATTTCTTCGTGGTTTCTGAAGTGCTGCTCTTGAAGATAGTTTTACTTTGGTCGGAACAAATATTAATCTGATGGGGCACAATCTGACGAATAGGTGGTATGCGGTACAATTTCCCATTTAAATACCTGGTTTGCGACATGTGGTCCAGCGTTGTCGTGCAACAAAATCACTTTACGCTGCTTGTTGGCTGGATTCGGACGCTTTTCGTTCATTGCATGGTTTAAATCTATTAATTGTTGTTTGTAACGTTCACCACTCCTTCTTAATCCCACCAAATGCACAACATAACCTCACTTCCATGAATCACTTCCAAGAAAGCAAAACGAAGCTGTTGATGTGGATGATTCGCTTGGATGAATTCATGATTTTCTGCGTTTTGAAAAAATGCCATCTTCGGTCTCTTGTAAGCCAAGAATTGCAAACCATTAAACGATTGAAATCAATGTTGGTTCCAGTCAGTTCACGTGGTACCCATTTTCCTTCTTTTTGAATCATTTTCATGGCATGTAAACGTTTGCTTATGGCTGCTTGAGTGACATTTAATTGTTTTGCAAGTTTTTTTTCTGTTTGAGATGAGTTTTCGTTCTATAATGCTTTAAATTCTTATCTTCGAATTTTATTGGTTGACCAGAACGTTCTTTGTCGCTGACATCAAAATCACCACTTTTGAATCGTTTAAACCAGTTTTCGCAAGTCTGTTGATGTGTATGTTCGCCATAACTTGAAAGAAACGAAAACTTTCAGCAGCTTTTTTCTTTTGATTAAAGCAAAAAAGTAATGCTTCCCGCAAATACTGTTTTGTTGGTACGAAATTCGACATGTTTAAACGGGATTAAAAAATATGTTGTTTAACAACTTTATTATTATTTAACAACGTTTGTTTAATAGCTAAACAAACAAACAAACTAAATTTTAATGTGGGATGTCAACACTTTAAAACGCCGTAGGTGTCATTGTAAAAGAATGTTTAGTACTAACGTTACGCCATTTATTAAAAAATTCAAAAAACTAAGTTATACACCCAATATGTCATTTTTCAAAGAATTGTATCTAAAGTAGAAGACATAAAGTTAAAATTAGTTAATTTTTTTTTGTTGTTTATAACTTGACAACAATTAAATTCAAAGAATAATATGCTGGAGTGCAGTATAGCAAATAGTTTACCTTGCGGATAACCTTAATATTATCACAAATCCAACGATCGTAATCATTGATTCCCCAATATTCTGACTGTTCCGATCTGGAAATTTTACCAAAACTATAATAATTTGCCAAATTTAAACTTCAAAATCACTTGCTGAACTGTTCTTGAGGATTGGTCACTAGTTGTTATCACTTGGTCACGATGCCAATGTAACGATTTATTGTGAAAATTTGTTAAAAACTCACATTTTCATCAGAATCGGAATGTTGGGATCAGAAAGTTTACCAGTACTACTAATTTTATAAATCCAACGATCATTCCGAATCTGGAGCTGTATTTTTGAAATCGGTAGAAATTTCCTCAGGGAATACGATTTGCTATGAAATTCTCCATATTATTAAAATTTTTCGCCGGCTACTTTAATCATTTTTCAAATTTGTTTTTAAGTTTACTAATATTTGTCTTCCTATACTAAGAGAATTATTTCGAATCGAATTGCCCAGTCGGAATTGTTCCCTTAGTTTAAAAAAATAAAAGAAATTTAAAAAATAATTAAAGTAGTCGGCGAAAAATTCAGTTCACTACTTTAAACATCTTTTTCTAAAAAAAAATGATTGTCTTCGAAATATTCAATAGTAAAATACTCTCCAATAATATGGAGAATTTCAAAGTAAATTGTATTCCGATAGGGGAAATTTCAACCGATTTCAAGAATATGGCCCCTGATGGAAATATATGAGTTTTTAACAAATTTTCACAATAAATCGTTTCGTAGAGCTAACCAAACACAAACAATTAGTGACTAGAATCTTAAATCACAGTTGTTTTTGCGATTACGATCGTTGGATTTGTGATAAAATTAGAAGTACCTAGAGTCCCAAAGTGCGTTCCTGCATAATGTTCTAATTCTAAATAACATTTTGCATTTCGTTGTTGCGAAGTTATGTACTACCAAAATATTTAATTGATTTTAACTTTCCGCCTTCCACTTTAAATGCAATTCTTTGATAGAAGACATTTTTATCTAAATGGTACACTCCGATTGAATTTGTTGTTAATTTTGTAAAATGAAATTCCCAAATAAGCGATGAACCTGATTTTATTGACAATACAATTTTGATTTCGTTTCGCAATAAAAATTGACCCATTGTGAGTCAAACGTCAAAATGCTTTAACTAATCCTGACCTTTCTTGCAATGAGGTACTGACCGGGATTTGTTTTTTTTAATTTTCATTATTTACTTACCGTTTAATGGTGACCAAACGACGAAAACTAGTGACCAATGCTAACCACACGATAACCAAACGATTCCAATCATCATTTGTATCAAAACCGTTGGATGGAGTGCTACACATGCAGACCTTAAAAATGCGCTGTTATGAAATGAATCAAATCACAATAAAAATTTATTATTCATGTTTGGCTCAATGTACACTCATCCCACATAAATAGATCAACTAGTAGTAGAGGTCATTTAAAAGAAGAATGGGCTGGTTTTCAGCCGCTGAGCATTGATATAGCTGCTATTCCAGATGAAGTAACTGCGAAAACGATTTTTCATCAAGAAGGTTTTCACTGGTCAACCAGGAGCGTCGATGAACAATAATTTGCCTTTGCTATTTCTCATGCTATTTGTTATTTTATTATTTGAGATGAAGTCACATCGTATGGGCGTCTCGCTTCTAAAGGATCAATAGATTCATCCTGCCAGATGATTCCCACTTAGCTCAAATAATAAATTTTCATTCTTTATGAGGCCTTCATTTAAAACACTGTCTGAGCAAAGATTAGTGATCTCATTACTTTGTTGCCGCTCCATCAAATATCATCATAATAAGGTCTTTTCGAAAAGCTTGTCATATTTAAAGGGGATCAGACGGTTTGCAAAATAACAAAATGATAACGAATAATTCTTTTAATTTTAAGTGTGGTTTTTAAAATAAAACTGCATCTACTAAGGTATGGTTTCATTGTTCGTTATCTTCAAGTAGATCAAATTATTTCCAAGCTGCTTCATAAGTAGACATTACCTTGCCTATTAAAGATCCGTAAGCTTTCAAAAGAAGTTGGCCCACGGACATATTGCAACACCATCAATATTGCGAATATACTTTTTGCATCAAACACCGTTGACCATACAAGGAGCAGCCATGTCATTTTCTCCACACGGACCGTACTATATTTTTAAGAACTATGTCATGGAGGATAGAATTCAGATCTCGGTTTTGTAGTTTAGTTGATATTAGAGACACTATTTCTTCTACTTGTAGTTGCAGTTTGCAACCATGAGAGTTTGTGCATCAGGTAAACCACTGTGAATATGGCATTTTATTTATAACATTTTCTTTAACTTTTTGAGTTTTAAATTAAATACTCTTGCGATGATGCCATCAAAAGATCTTGGATTAGAAAATAGGTCCTACTTATACTTCTGTTCATTCGAAGGCACGCGTATAAAGGTCATGAATAAATCTTGTTTGTCAATATTTCCGGCTTAGGCCATAGCATCTTGGGTCCTCCCGTGCATCTACTTTGGTGATTCGGTCAATTCCGACTTTTGATTAGGCTTTATATTTGACCGAGCAGATAATTGGTCTTGATGCGAAAGGAAATATATTTGTAACTATTCAGGACTGCGTTGCTTATAGAAAGGAGAAACTTCCGACGAGATGGTTTATTTGGCCTTGTACCTTGAACGTAGTCATGAAATTTCCTTCGCAAAACCACTTTACCGATAGCACATCACATTCTGTTTGGTTCTTCAGCCCATTTTGTTGCGCTGCATTTGTTACACAGTTTGTTCATTTTTCCTATTTAGACTACAGTGTGTTAAGAATACCCGAACTTTGGGCTGGAGCTCAGGCTTCCCAGGAATTTTTGTCTAATTTATTAGTCAATAAATAGATTAGTGAAGGATCACGAGGTACAGCTTGTTCACCAAGGACCCTTAGAATAATTTCATCAGACACATCTGAGAGTTAACGAAGAGGTTTAGAGCAACATTGAAAATTTGGTTGTTCCATGAATTGCTTCAATAATGAGTAAACCACATGTTAACGACATGTGTACACTTAAGAGTGTAATTTAAAAACTAATTAAGACAGTTTTTAAATAATAAATAATGTTAACTAAAATTTAAGTGAAACAAAAAAGAAACAAAAGCAAACCCCAAACATTCAAAGTCAAAATATTACACCATAACATAATAAAATAGTATTTTACCTTAGGAACACTTAGTGGTTAATCAAAGAAAACGCTTCCCCTTTAAGAAAATCTTTATATTTTGTAATTTATGTACTTTTGATATATTGAAATAATTACGAATTGAGGCTACCAAATGAATATTTATCGCTAAACACCGGTATATTAACACAAGGTAAACGGATTTCACATTTTCGTTTATTTAAGTGAGATAATTCTTGCAACAAATGATTTCGTATATTTGGTTCATTCTGCGTAACCTTTCAAATCTCACTAATTTTTGCTTCAATTCAACATACAAAGATTCAATTTTATTTATCAGCTCCAAATTCATGTAGTAGAATTTTCTTTTCTCGATCCGTTCGAGATTTTGAAAAACGGTCCATTCTTCAGATATAAACACGTTTTAATTTCACTACTGCGGATATTGTTATTAATTACCGCTATACTTGACCTTTAATATATTCTAAAGTTTTCACAATAGATTTAATTGCACGTAATTCCGCCATGTTATGCCGAACTTGTTGGGCCGAATTCTCAAGAGTATTAATCAATTGCTTCGATACACCGTTTAATGATAACACGTTTTAAATTTAGTAAAATGATTATGCGTCTATACTCACCGAGGTAGTAAGAATTGAATAGGTTGGGTATCCGCTTGGTTCATTTCGTTGATGTGTCTCTCGTATCCAGGTTATATTGCAATGATTGCAATATATGACCAGACAATTTAGCGAGACTACCTGATGACGCCGGGCCCGCCATACATCTTTATTACCTTTAACTAGATGGAAGGATAGGATAGGCAAGTTAAATATGACCAAACCGACCCGGTTACGTACGGACACCTAAGTCGTAGTTAGAATAGTTAGTAAATTGTTAATGTTGAAATTATAATGTAAGGCGGTTAGCACAAGACAGCAAAATTATTTTTGGATTTTTTGGCTATAAATAATTAGGATGTTAAAAAAGTTTTATAATTAATAAGGTGGACATCTAAATTGTAAATTTCTTGAAAGAAAACGTCATTATAATGAGTTAAAAATTCATGATTTAGAACAGTATACGATTTAATTTAATTATCTTGAATTAAATAAATGTCATGTGATGATTAGTATTAATTAAATTAATTTGTTTCCCTTAGAACAAATAAAATAAATCGAATCCAAATAAAATCACAACAGGAAAGGAACGCACGGCCTTTCTATCTTCAATGGATAGAATCTTTGTGAATCTGTTAATTTATTGGACCTATTTATAAAAAATTATTAAATAAATAAAACTATATATAATGTGAAAGTCACTTGAGTCCTTGCATAATCTAGCATTACATAAATTATTATATTATTAATAGCAATTAAATAAATTATAAATCATATAGGAACCATCAAGAATTATTTATCCAACCTAGAACAAACCAGCAAACCTTTACCACTTTACAGTCTCCCGAAACAACCTATAGAAAAATAATTGGATTAAAGAAATGACATGAACCCCTAAAATACAAAAACTAAAGTACAGGAATATTTGTCTGCATTTAAATTTTATTCTTTATAGCTTCCAAGCTTCTGTAATTTTAAAAATTCAATATCAAATTTATTAGCAAACCCAATAGCCATTACGATTCCTATAGGTATACCTTCCCTAATAAAAAGTCATGAAAATTTCCAAGCATCTTAAGAAAAATATTAATTAGAATTAAAATTTAATTTAAACAAGAAACTGAATTTGATTTAATAATATTGATATATTATTAAGAATTAAATTAGAATTAGAATTCGACCTATATTTAAACATTTGTAATTTGGTTAATAATTGAAATAAAATATAATCCTTGCAACGGAAATTTTCTCTTCGATGCAGTTCTTGAAACAAACTAGCTTCTTGAAACTGACAATTACATCGCAAACCCTAGCAATATGGAAGCTTTTATACCAGGTCAAATCTATTGAAAGAGCTTATAAGGAAGCAAACCCTTAATTACAAAATATTTATATAAATCAACTTAACCTGAAATTAAAACGTGTTCTGGTTATGTGCAAATTATAATTAATTTTTTCTAATAATAAAACTCAGTATTGTTAAACGTCCAATCAGCAAACTATATAGAAATATAGTATTAATATTAAATATATCCTACGGTTCTAGAATCTTAAATTCCTAAATAAATTAATTCAATAAGAATTAGAGATACAAACACTTTAAAATGAATTATTATTACTAATTAGAACTGATTGTAGCCGCATTGATTGATTTTTAAATTAAAATTTTATTTTTCATTAGAAAATAGTATGGCTTCAAAAACCTTCTCTAATCAAAAATCTGCACTAAAAAAATTAGCTAAATCAGGGAACTGGAATGAATAATAGTATTAATAATGAACACATGATAAAACTCGATAACTCTAAACTGCTAATAAAACTAAAATATAATGAATATCATAATTTATTACTCAGAAAGGAATATTACCAAAAGTAAAATGTACCAAGAAACTTGTGTAATGTTTATCCAGAGGAGTATTCGAAAGAACCAACAAACTGCAACACATAAAGTTAATTCCGAAAAAGCGATCTCCTGCTAACATAAATAATCAACGAAATTTATGCTTTACAAACCCGTAATGAACCGGGCAAGTGGTGCAGTGGTTAAAGCTTCGGCACTTGGACGGGAGGTACTGGGTTCGAATCCCATCAGAGGTTAGATGCAAATCGAATTTTCATCATCGATTACAATCGGTGATGTTAATAAACAACGCCGACCCACCGTCTATGTCAATGTACAGGTTGACATGTAGCTTGCAATGTGCAGGTGGTATACTGTAATTGTATGAGTAGGTGAATAGGTGAATGGGTTAATGATGTGGCGTGAATGCGTGGTATCACAATGGGCCAAAAATGGCCTAAGTGTCAACCACTGAAACCTAACCTAAACCCGTGATGAATCCACGACAGATTTAAAACGTAACGTGGTAACCCTATAGTTCAAAATTTTTACCGTACGGTCGATCATCCTAAACTAAAATGATTCTGCTCCCATACGAAAGTACCAGCAAACTTCAACAAAAACATCTACTTTTGATTAAAAAGACTAATTTGGATATTCTAATCAAACGATCCCCAATAATTCATAGGGCGGTATCTCTCAGGTCCAATACTAACGCAGGGGTAAATAAATAAATGAAGCGGTTTCTCTCTGGTCAATGTAATTATTGGTAAATTTTATTTGTTTGTTTCAATAAAAATCACTGTTTATGAACACAGCTAAATATTGATTTGAAATAGACAAAATGCTAAATTTTTGAACAGAAGGTGTCAGAGAAAACTTGATAAGGTTTTCATACAAGTAGCGGTTCATTCGCAGTGTTAATGTTTAAATTACAAAAAAATAAATTCAGTACAATTTCAGAATTATCAAAAAAATATACGTTCCATGTTATTATGCAATAAATCAGTTAAATGAAATCATAGGTTACGTGATTTGAATAACAAATATTACCTCGGTGTAAATCTATAATGATACCTCGTAAACCAGATGAACATTTATTCGGCTCAAATTTTTTGATTTAGGAATCCCAAAAAAATATTTTTATATTAAGCCCTTGACGTTCAATCAATAAACACTAATATGATAATACCGTTATTTTGAATTTTTATCGTTTCAAATATTTTGCTACCATTTATAATTTTATACCAATATTTTTTTTTTTTTTTTTTTTTTTTGCTAAAATTCTATTTTAAATGTGTTTATATTTCTTTAATACAATAATATCGACATTAAACCTCCCGATAAGCAAAAAAATAACATAAATTTTTCCCTAAAGCCATTACCCTTTTCGTTGTTGATATGAGTGTGTAGGAGCGAGCGTGCAAAACGACGAAAAGCACAAAATCCACTTTTCCTAGCAAATAACAAAAAAAAAAAAAAAATCAAGAACCAAAAAAATCATGCAAAAATTCAATAAAAAACCGATCTAAATAATAACTCAAAAATCTATATATTCAGCACATACATATATAAGATAAACGTTATCACACAACATATATACCAAATAACAACAACAACACCAATAAATAAGTTCGATATCGATTTGGTTTACGAGTTTGATATGTTAATTCAACATTCAATTTATAAATTTATATTTGTGGTTTATGGCTTTCAACAAACATACACCCACTCACAAACGCACACATACATATTAACAAATAACCCTTCAAACAATGTATTAACAATATCGGAACCATATACCCTACATACCAAAAAAAAAAAAATTAAAAAATTATGTACGCTGTTGTTGTTGGCGATATTAATTTTCGGATTGTAATCATAAAACTGAAAAACATTGAAATCAATTAATTATTCGGTATTTATGGGTACCGCTATATATTACGGAAAATGGGAAATATTTTTTTTTTGTTTCCAAAAACCATTTTAATATTTTGTTGGTTACTAAAAAAAATAAAATAAATTTAAAATGATGATAAGTTGATATTGTATTGCTCTTTTTCTGTATTTTGTTTTGTTAGACAAGGATGTGACCTGAATTCAGGATTAAAAAATATTATATAAAACAACCATAACAACAACACCAACCGCCAATATATCCTCATCCGTAAATTTGTACATCTTAAGATTTACAAGTCATCCATCTAACCATATCCATATTCCAACCATAACAAAGTGAGCATTTTACCTGATGGTAATTTTTTTTTTTTTTTGCGATATTGAACAGATCCCAATATATCTGCGCGTGGTGATTGCTTAATGCTAATAATTGTGGATAATCTACCCTCGTGTAAGGCACAACATCGCACATAAAATCCAGCAAATTACACTGCACGGTAGGGGAATTTGATATATGGAGGAAAAACCTTGACATCATTTTTTGTGTATGTTGTCTGTATATTTTCTTAAAACCGTATAAATTTTTTTTTTGTTCTCTTCGATGTAATTAATCTTGATGTCACGTTATATAGCTCTATTTTCAGGAGATGCTGTCTGATATTGACAATGGCGAGGATATGAGCGACTACGTACTTATATAATCTAGAACAATGTATATGGTGCTTAAAAATTACAGCAATTGGATTTTTATTTCACTCATTTATTATATCGTTTCGGATTTAATTTAAAATTCAACTATCTCGTTTCGATTTTCAAAGTATCAAAGCTTTAAAATGAAAAATTTACAGCTCTAATAAAAATACGTTGATTGGATCGAAGATATAGAGAAATAATAAATGATTACAATTTGGAAATTTGAAAAGGTACAATTTTCTTATCTGTATCGATTAAATGTATATTTATATATATATGGGTGCACTACAAAATGACGTGATCTAGGACTTTTTTTTTTAGTAGTATTGGTTCAATCGAACTGTTAACCGCCCAATGAAATTTGAGCTATAGGTTATATTTTTTAGTTTGCCTAGACCCTTAGGTTCATTTGTATACCATGGCTATTTATGAAACTTTCCTAAATGACATTTTAATGTGCTAATAACGTCAAATTTAGCCTTGTCAAATTTTTGCCTTAACATGTCACGCTTATAGTGATATTCAATTATTGTTTAATAGTTTTAATTAATTTCCTTATTTTTATTTAAAATATAACAAAGAATATGATCTACATGCATCGGAATGAAGTGTATGCCAAAATAACAAAATATACACTGCGTCCTATAAGTACTTCGAATTTAAAAAACACTCAAATATTCCACTTTCATTATAATATCTGAATTTTTTCACACAAATATTTTTACACTATAAGTAGCAAACATTTAATTTTTGTGAATAATTTTGAGTGAATTTTATAAGTTGAGGAGATGACCTAACAGGTCGAAATCAATCGAGTGATTTTTAATTTTTTTGAACAAAATTTTTTAATTAAAATATTCAAAAATCTAATTTTTGCAAAACAGATAAACAGGTGTTTAATAAAATGGGTTTATTAAGCGAAAATTATTTTTTTTTACAACAAAACACACTACGAACCGCACAGAGATGATCGAAGTGGTGCTGAGCTAGTATTTGGTGTAAGGATCAAACCTTATTTGTCCACATGCTCGGAAATTTCTGAGATTTTTGTTATTCGAGAGAGAATATCATTCAAATCTAATATCAGTGTAATACGAAAATTCTTAAACATTTGAAATTATTTATCTCTTTTTACTCAATGACGTACTCTCTCGAATAACAAAAATCCCACAGATCTCCCAGCATGTGGATAAATATGATCTGTTTCTTCAAAATATGAAATACTAGTTCATAAATAATTTCATCACCTCTATGCGATCCGTAGGGACCGAGTTAAATAATTTAAAATGTTTAAAATTTTTTGAATTACACTCAATGATGTTCTCTATCAATTAGCGAAAATCTCAGAGATTTCCGAGCATGTGGATAAATAAGATTGGTTACTAGTTCAGAACCACTTCGATCATTTCTGTGCGACTCGTAGTGTGTTTTGCTGTAAAAAAATTATTTTTTTAAAATTCACTCAAAACTTTTCACAAAAATTAAGTGTTTGCTAATGCTACTTATAGTGTTAACATATTTGTGTTTATTAAAAAATTTCAGATATTATTATGAAAGTTCAATATTTGAGTGTTTTTTCAATTCTAAGTAGTTACAGGACACAGTGTATATTTTGTTATTTTGGCGTAAACTTCACTCCGATACAATCGTCCTCGTTTGCAATTCTTATGCCCTTTTAATGGTTTTTAACGACTTTTTATTGGTTTTGACTGCTTAATGGCTAAAATTTCTTCTTGTAAAACCTCCGTCTGGATATTCTTATACAACAGAAAATTCTGGATTCTCTATCTCTATCACAGTTATTGGCCATGTTCGTTTCTCTGATTCGTGATCACTTTTTGATACGACAACATGTTTCAATTAGGTTCGTAGAAAATGATAAATTTTGATTCGCTGTATTGTCATTAAGTATTAAGGACGCTCTTCTTCTTTAGTCTCATTCATAGAATTCCTCGGAAATCGCAATCAGCTGGGTTAAACTTCATGGGAACGTAACGCTTGCTATCCCTTTTGACGAAGTCAAGTATTTGTGTAGTTCTATTTCCTACAAATCGAAAAGGAACATCAGGGGGCCGATTTTTTCCAAAATTCGACAAGTTGACGAAATAACCGCAAGTATGTAGTAGTGATATGCGTGTTTGTGATGTGCGGCATTTAATTTTCTTGAATATGTCATTTCTAGATTCATTTCATTTATAATTTAAAATTTGGAAATTCAATGCAAATATGCTTAAACTTAAATTTATTTATTTTTAGTTTTAAAATAATTTCTAATTCTGTGTTTCTGCGAAAACAAAACATTCATTCGACATCGCATTAAAAAAAATTAAAATGTGTGTATTTAATTTTTTTTTTTAGGAACACATTTTATAACTTTTGTAATTGCAATGATATTTCGTCGCGGAAAGAAATGTATTGTAAAAATTGAAAAATAATGAATGTTATTTCCGCAAACGTGTTAAAAAACGAAAAAGTTGTATGACCACTATAGCACTCATTTCCGCGAACGTGTTAACTCACCACTCAAATACATGGCGAGATGTCAAAAAGCGATATGACGAAGACGACGTAAGCACTCAAAGTTTCAAAGTTCGGTACCCATGATATCGTAATTAGTGAATATATGTATGTATTGATATTTTTGAAATCTTACAAAAAAGGATTACGTAATTTTAAAAAAGTATTATTTTATCGTGATGAAAGAAAGTTTTATCTTTAAAACTTATTTTTTTTGTTGATAAATATTTTTTATGGCTAAAAAAAAAAATTTCGGGATGAAACTCACATTTTGACGATTTTCTTATTTTTTTGGGCTGAATTGAATTTATCATGAAAACACACCACATATTAAAAATCTTTTCGGGATGGTTTTTTCGGGCCAAGTTAACAGACATCACAACTACTGAGTTAGCTGGTTTTGGATCATCTTGGTGAAGTTAACGTGTGGTGATTTTTCCCACAATTTTGACATCTCGATCTTGACATACATCAGAATACTATAAGTGATTAGCTCGTATAATGCATCGTTCTTCAAAACCCCTTTCAGGTATTTAAATTTTTGAGCCGGTGACAAATTATTGTGTTCGCTTGAATTGTTTTCACATATATAAGTCATAAAATAACTGCCATTCCGTATAGTCGCCTGAACAAGGTTCGATGTTTCTTTTCGGCAAACAAACATCAATTGGCTTCTCGTAACACCTTCCTACTCACACTTTGTACCGGACCTCTCGGTGACTGACACGTTTTAACATCCGGTAGCTCTACATGGATAATGGGGGGTCAATGCAACCGAAAACATGAGATCACACAACTTACGTTATTTTTTAGAAAGAGGTGTAATACTTTCGTCAAAGAATTTTCTGGAAATCTGTCATCTTGAGCCATACATCGATTAGAACGTAGATAAAATCGTGGACATTGGTTTTATCGGTATTTTTGAAAGAAAGATTCCATCTTTGTTTTACTTTGTGGTAATCGATTAATCGAACCTGGTGTGCCGTTATCTTGGAATACCTTTATTATCAATTTTTCGTCGACTCCTTGTTTTCCTGCTCATGATCGTCAGATTCGTTAGGTGCAGCAGGTTTTCTTGAGGTTTGTGATTTAGGTTTTTGTCTATATTGTTGAAGAATTATGCTACAGAATTTTTCAACTCTTTACCTTGGTTGATAAGAACTTGGGGTCGCTCGGCAATGTTATGTTTAGTATGGTTCCGATTTTCACTCGCTTCTATACTAAAGAACTTCTAATTAAAGAACCGCGAGGACTAGAAGCAAGGGTATATATGGGTGGAAGTGTAACAGCTTGAGCTCCTTGTGGGATCACTAAACTATTATTATCTTGCCGTAGCCTAGCAAGCCATTAAAAGTTTCTTCTTATATTACTACTAGGCCTTTGAAATGTCCGCACCGCAAATGAGTTCATTATTTTTTTTATTCAGTCTTTGTAAAGGATGGTGCTAATGATACTGCAACAAACTCAGCTGGTGGTGTCACACCTTGTTATTCGGTAGCCTTAATAAGTTCAGTATGCATATATCCAAATAAGTTTCAATTTATTTTTCTGGATTACTATTAATGTGACTGTGAACAACTCATCCAAAACTTCAATAGTTAGTGAGTTTCTGAAAACTTCTGTAGCATCGCTAATTTGTCTAGACAATCCTCGAACAACATATTCTATTTCTATTTCTGTTTCAGAGAGCTTACTGAGATAAATAAATAAATCTAACAATGTGAAACTTTAATCAGATAGCTTAATTAGAAAAGGGAATTGTTAAAAAATTTGAGTGTCTAATTACAGCCTATCAAAAGTCAAATATCGTATTTCTAGCAATGTTAAGGCAAAACCGATACTGTTGGTAAATCACAAAGAAAAATTTTGTTTATTGCCTTTTTTATCACATATTTCATAGATTTTAGAACAAATTTAGTATTCAAAGATTTTAGAACCAAATCCGAAATAAAAAATTCAGTACGATATTCGTAATTTAATTTGAAATTAGTAGAAAATAGAATTAGTTCGAAAAAAAAATATGAGATTATTTGATCATGATGGATGTGATATATCGAATCATAAATGAAATTAACTAATTCGTGAAGTAATTAGAATACTAATAGTAATAAACGGCTTGATATTGCAAAGTGTCTCCTAACGAGTATTTACCAAAGTGATCTACCAACGAGTCACTATGTATCCGAACTTTGAAACTTTGAGGCAAAATCCATCATTGTTCGCTGTACAAATACCGAAGGAAAGGAAATTGATTACTTTAATAGGGAAAATAAGGAAAACTTAACTTTTGCCTTTATGATCTGTTAAGAGGATTTCATGAAATCATCATGTGTCTACCATTAACAAAACATAATGTAATCAATGCACAAACTTGGTTAAAATTCGGAGTTTAGTAGCAAAAGACGCTAACCACCCGCTAAGAAACAAATGCCAAAAAAGAGTAATAATATTATCATCTACTAATTATAAGCGGTTCTTGAGGCTAGGGCAGTTGAACAGAGAAGCTGTTTGAATGTCTTATAGGACTACCGTAATACTTAATTAATTGATTACTATAAAATTACAAATTACTTCACAACTGACAACTACTGATAAAATTTAAACAAATTGTGTAACAAATTTTGTTTAAAACTTAATTTATTTTTTTTATCGTTTCGTCAAACATTACTAATAACTTCATATTTATGTAAATAGTTAAAGTATGAAGTTTCATTTTGATCAATAGACCGTTTGGGTCGGGCTGCACAGATGTCAAATTTAAGTTTATTTTTTTTTTTCAAAAATCATCATTTCCGCTTAAATTTTGGAAAACTGAACTGAATCGTTATTATCCATTAATTAATTCAGATACTATTTTCGCTTTCTCGTAAATGGTATAATTTTCAAAATATTTATATTAGCTCCGATGTAAACTACCACTTCCGGTATACTTCGGCCAAAAATTACCGGGATTTTCAAATTTATGGAAAAAGCTTAAGCAGAAAGTTTTAGATCTCCTGATTTTCGCAGATTTACCGTTCGCTGTGGATGTGTGTAGTACTGTTAAATACCCGGGGCAGTGGACTGTATATGCTTTTGTGTTGTTTCACCCGCTTTCGTATTTCGAGACCAAAAATCCTCAGCGTACACTTATTTTATTAAACTGCTATTTAATTGTTGCTCGTCATACAGTTTTTTATTATTATAATTATTATTATTACATCGATGTTGCTCGCTTGGTGGTTAATTAGGAAGAGGGCGATTTACAAAATTGCAATACAAAAATGACATTTTCTACAATAAACTATGAGTGCGGTAAATTATACAAACTAAAGCTACTCATTGGTAGATGACATTAATCATTTTCCACAAATCAAATATCGATGAGTGCAGTAAATTATATAAGCTTAAACTATTCATCGATAGATGGCACTAATTCTATTCTACAATAATTATAAATTATTGAGGAGTGACTGTATCCTTGACTTTTCTGGCTGACGTTTGATGTAAACACAAAAAGGTAAGCAAATAAATTTATACATAATAACAAATCAATTAATTAATATTGAACTTAAATATAGAACTGTGGAGTCGCGCGCTGTTGGCTTGACGATAAGTATAAACTATTATATATATACACATTTAACTAATTACTAACTTATTTTTAGATTAACTGAATGGTTTCGTTTGTGGTGACAGCTGTACTGGAATGGCAAATGACTTATTTATGATGTTTATTTCAGGTTTATGTGATGTGTTTCAGGTGCGAATTTGTCCCAGGTAAGTATGTCAAGACACAATCTCCAACATTGAGACTGGAACGGCCAATCCCTAACAGTGCCCTGCAGATTTAATGTCGGCAGGTCCTGTACAAAACAGATGGACTAACGGGTCGATAAGGGCTTTTACGGTTTTAGCAAAAAATATTTTGAAATGTGTATCGTTTACGAGAAAAACGTCTATAAACGCAAATTGACCTGCATTTAAGCGGAAATGGTAATTAAAAAAAACTGGTTCACAAAAACAGTCCATACAGATTGATTCTTCGGGATGAAACTATACATACTTAAACTTACTCGATTTATTTTGAGACCGTATTAATATTAGACCGGAATCGGCATACCGGAAGTTTCAGCTTCCATGTTATCTTTTTTGTTGTTGCTGTTATTTTAAAAAGAACATCGCGTTTACAAAAACAACGATTAAAAGCAAAAAGATTGTTAATTAAATTTCAAACAAAATTAGTTCAGATCATTTTTCAAATTTGACCGGAAATGACGTTTTGATAATAAAACTTTATTTCACCAAAATTTAGTACCTTTTTACAATCAAGGCGGATTAACTATTCTGAATAAAACTTCGAAATTAAACTTTTTCCATTAATTCGGAATCTCTCGGCTGTGAGCACACAGGCGGCTTCGGCTGTAACTGTGTGCACCTTGGCTATTCATGGTAGGCGCGTCCATGTTGCGGGGGATGGGCACAGCTTGCAGTGGCTAAGTTCTGCCAGGGACCTAGTGTTGTGGGGTATAACCTGACTAATTAAAGCCAACGAGGCTGGCTCAATGGATTCTGGGGTGAGCCAATCATTGCTATACCCTTCTTAAGAAGTCAAAGCTGTCAAGATCACCAACTAGACAAACTAACAACGCACCCCCTATAGAATACCTTATGACTTTTCCTTACAGTAAAGTATGAAAAAAATACTTTTTTTCTCAAATATTTTTTCATACTTTTCTGTAAGGAAAACGTAATAAGGAATTATATTGGGGATGCGCGTTAACTCAGCAAATTAGCAGAAAAACGAAAACGCTGGACTCTGTCGGAAATTAAGTGACTTAGTAACACTTATAACCCAACTAAGAAGCGAAGTTGGCAAACTAAAAAACTAAAATGAAGAATTAAAAAGTCCAAAGAAATGGAAATTGAAATTTATGAAAATCCTCTAACCAGTTATAATGAAGCAAGCACATACACCAGTTATAATACCGAGTTCCGTACTGATGAGGAGAAAGTTGCGAGAGAAACAGATTGGGTGCTGAACAGGAACAGGAAAAAAAGACCTAAAAACACCGAAGAGCGGAATGTTCGCCTGAAGTTGAAGAACAATTGCAAGCTATTGTATCTGGTACTACTAATACTAGTCCAGCACATCAGCAACAAAAACAACAGCAAGAAAATCAATAACAAAAGGTTGCACAGAAAGTAAAGGCTCCTCCGCCAATAATGTATTCGGCATAACAGGATTTGGTAGTATACACACTTTAATGAAATCAGTGACCACTAAGGAGTACAAGAGTAGTGTCACTAAACAATAACGTGTGGAAAATCAACACACCAGATTCCGATACATATAGAGCTCTAGCCACAAAGTTCAACGAGGAAGGTAAAGAATGGTTCACATATGAAAATAAAAATAAACCGTGCAATTAAGGTTATGGCCAGAGGCCTTCATTCAACGAGTAAGGAGGATATAATGGAAGACCTAAATTCAAAAGATCTGCAAATAGCAGATGCAGTAAATATCCTAAAACGAGAGACAGGTGAGAACAATGAAGTAGAAAAAGAGTGTGCCCACTCTTTATGCTTACTTTTAATAAAAAAGAGAAAGTTGAAAAAATTTTAAACATCAAAGCAATACTAAATATGAGGGTTAAAATAGAACCCCCTAAAGAAAAATACGAGGCTAATACCTCAATGCAAAAAATACCAAGGTTTCAACCACACGCAAAAATTTTGCGGTCGAGAGCCTAAATGCGTAAAATGTGCTAGAAAACACAACGCGAAAGAGTGTAAGGAAAGTAGAAACAACCCTGCAAAATGCATAAACTGTAAATGGCATCATCCAGCGAATTACAGAGGATGTGAAGTAGTCAAAGCACTTCAAAGGCTAAGAAACAAAATGAATCAGTTTCCTCAAAGCTCTAAGGTTACCAGAGAGAAAGTAAGCAAAAACCAAGCGGAACTAAAGTCACTAGTTATAGGTACATGGCGGAAAACCTACTCGCAAATTGTACAACAATCATCTAATGCTATTTCTGATGACCCTCTAGAAAGAATATGTAGAAGCATAGAAGCCATAACTGCTAGGCTAGCAAAGCAAGAACGTGGTCTAGATGCTTTATATATAAGCGTCTAGAAAAGCAAGAAAACATGAACGGGCTTCTTATATTAAAATGAGAAAAACATTAAGAATTGTCACCTGGAACGCAAACGGACTAGCGCAGCATGTTCCAGAGTCAGAAATCTTTCTAAATGTAGAAAAAATCGATATATGTCTTATATCGGAAAGCTATTTGATAGAAACATAATTTATTAAAATACGTGATTATGAATGTTATCATGCTGTTCACCCAAGAGGAACCACGAGGGGAGGATCATCAGTAATAGTGAAGAATGTATCAAAGAAGAAAGTATGCAAGTTAAAAGCGTAAAAGTCGAAACTATAGTAACAATAATGAATACAGTATTTCCAAGACTTACAACCCGTAAAGGAAAAGAGATTTTTGAAGCAGGTCGGGCAAACAACTGCGAGTTCCATTCTGGAGGTAAACCAACATATTGGCCTGCTGATATAAATAAAATATCAGATCTCATTGGTTTCTATGTAACGAAAGGGATTACCGAGGCCTACATGCGCCTCGAAAAAATAGCCAGGAGATATATTTTGACCATTCAACTGTTATCATGACACTCAGCACAATGATAACTAATAAAGATAGTTTGCCCAAAGTAACAAATAATAAAACTGACTGAGACCTATTCCAAGAATTAATTGAAAAGCAAACCTGCAATTGCCAATTAAAACAACGGTAATTGGAAGACGAACTGGAAGTACTTAACAGTACTATTCAACAAGCAGCATGGCAGAATTCTCCTACTAATCATACCGAATCCCGTAGGAATCAAAACTAGTCACTTAAAGGCAGGGAATTAGTTAGAGATCTGTGCAATAAACTGAAACAACTTATAAAGGAATTTAAGGACGACACTATTAACAAGTATTTAAGTGATCTCACCGAACATAAAGACACTGATTACTCTCTTTGGAAAGCAAAAAAGAGATTAAAAAGGATCAGAATTCATGTGCCGTCTATTAAAAATGAGGAAGGAACTAAGCAAAAAGCTACTTTATTTGCATCTCACTTGGAAAAAACCTCTCAACCGTTACGCAGGCAAACTGCAGATGAAAACATAACAACAATTAGCAGAATTGATAACCATAATATACGATCTGTAACATTACAGGAATTGAAAGAGGCGATCAAGTACAATTTAAATGCGAATAAAGCTCCAGGTTATGATCTAATTACTGGTCAAGTCGTAAAAGCCATTCCCGAGAAGGGATTACGAAAATTGGTTCAAATAATCAATGCTGCCTTCAGACTAAAATATGTCCCACAGCAATAGAAGTTTGCCGAAGAAATTATGATTCCTAAACCAGGCAAACCATATCAAACGACAAAAAGTCGTACAGGCCGATTTAACTACTTCCTGTAATTTCTAAATTATTTGAAAGGTTATTGCTCAGAGGCTCAAGCCAATAATAGAATATCGAAATTTTAATTCCACCACATCAGTTTGGATTTAGGGAAAATTACTTAACGATAGATCAAGTTCACAGAATAACGGACGCAATAGAAGACCCACTTGAGATCTACCTAAACAGTTCCATCAACTAAAGGAAATAGCAGCAGGCATACCACAAGGTAGCGTACTAGGTCCTAGAGATATGCGAAATACAAAGGTGCTACCATAGCAACATTTGCAGACGATACAGCAATTCTGGCAACTGGAAAGTGTATATTAGAAGCAATGCCAAAACTTCAACAAGCACCCGACTCAGTGAGTAGTTGAATCGGTTCACGTAAACTCCACAAACCATAAAGTGAACTGGATCCCAGCGGAGGGAGGGAGGATCCCAATTCAAGGCAGGTTCCAAATTCAAATACAGCTAAATACTTCGGGATGACACTCGATTGCAAGCTTTGATGGAAAGAGCATGTTAAAAAGAAAAAAGATAAATTAAACATCAAATATAGGAAAATGTATTGGCTAATAGGTAGAAATTCTGAGCTTACAATACAAAATAAATTGCTATTATATCGGCAAATACTTAAACTAGAATGGAGCTATGGTATTCCACTTTGGGGTTGTACCAAGAAAACAAATACACAAATGATACAATGTTTTCAAAACAAAGGGGACTTAAACATGTAACATGTCAGTGAAAAAAATAAAAACCCATGCAAAGAAACAGCATTCAGCAAATATCCCGGCACCAAAATGCAGACATACGAAGTTGTTGAGCACCACAAATGCAGTAAGAAAACTTCAAAGGTACAAACTTTTATAACTGGGCAGTTGTATTTAATTAGGACGGAGAAATCTAATAAATTATGTAAATTCAAACGGGAGCACCCATTGGGTTACTGCCCGTCAAATGTGAATATTTGTTTAAGAAAGATAAGTTAATAAATGTAAATCAGTTGTAATATAAATTATAAAAAAAATAATAATAATTTGGAGATTTTTGTGGATTTGATGGTAATCTGTGTACCGGAAGCGGTCACATCCATGGGAGCTTTCAATTTTTCCAATCATGTTGAAAAGATTTGCAATTAGTGTTCGCCTTCTTGGGTTTCTCGATGTTTTTTTATTATTGTTTAATTTTTGCAATCTGTTCTGGGACCGAAGCACCGCCACTATAGATCCAATTTTATCACAATATTGCATTATATACTGGCATGGAAGATGGGTCGGCAATGAGTTTTGCACTTCGATAGGGGCTCATAGTTGAGTTCCATTTCATCATAGATCGTAATCTGTTGATGGAAATTCCCTTTTGCATCATGTCCCTACGTTTTTTGATTATACAAGACAGTTTTACCAAAAGTCCGGTAAGTTTAACGTTTCGCTTCAAAAATGTGTGGCATATATTTAAGATCATGTATTCGTGATAAAAGAAAGGCCACAAGATATACACCTTTTCATTTTATAGTTTATAGTTTAAATATTTTTTGCTTTGAAGGCTTGACTTATATGTTATTATACAATTATAAACTCATTTCTAAAATTTACATATTTTGTCATCAATGTCATTCGACCAGAGCTTTGAAGAATTATTTATTTTTGTTAAGCGTATATCACATAAAACTATAATTTTTTTTATGGACTACACCTTTCTCTAGTATACATCAGATTATAAAAGTAGTTCGAATTTATTTAGCAGTAGCTATCGTATTTAATGATTTCAAGGAAATTTTACATAAAAGAGGATTTACTGCATGCTAATTTATAATGACAGTTGTATATACGAGACCTACTCGTACATACATAACGACAAAATATTTCTAGATATTCTTGACATTTATCAGAATTAGTAGTATCTCTCTAATTATAAGCTGTGTTGATGACCAAATTTTATGTGTTTTCAAATTTCTGACACTAATAGTTTCTGAAATTTTTCCAAACAGAATAATTATATGGTATTTACTATTCCACTGTAACTATTACAACCTTTTACTTATGTTTAAGTCGGGTTGTCCCGTAGAGAGAGACAATTTTACAAGGGAAATTTTCAAATTATTCAAATTACAAATCGATTTTCTCATAAAATCAATTTTTAATTTTTACGAATAAAATACAAAACATGAAATTGAAAACAACAATATACGTAGCATAATATACAGTGCCAATATAGCCAGCAGCAAGACCAACAACAATACCAGGAAAATGAAGAAAAACTAAAAATTTATATGCAATATCACGTTCTGCGCGTGTGTGCTATATCGGTTTCGAGACACTTTAATATTTCATCGGTATGATAAAAATTTATTTGTTTATCTCCAATGTTTTTCCTTAAACAAGCATATACAGAGACAGCAGAAGCATAAGGACAAACGAAAAACTGTATACTGATGGTAACAAGACGATGAAACTGTTCGAATAAAAAATACCAAGAAAATCACTAAACTGTTTTCATTTATATATATATATATGAAACATAAAAGAGTCTCGAACATACATACATAAATACATATAATAAAATATGTAATGAGATGTTGTTATTCCATTGAAGAATTATTTTATGCTCCAGTCAATAGTTATGTTCAATTGAAACATTGAATTGAAATTGAACAGTATCGACGAGTAAAAGGAGTGAGCGAACGAAGCGTACCAGCGAACAAGCACAGACGATCTTTATTTCTGTTTGTTTTCAAATTTATCTCATCCATGAGTTTGAGTTCATGACTACAAACAAATATCATGTGGGTACGTACTCCCTATATATGACGTATATGATTGCAGATGAAATCTATTAATTGCGATGTCTCCTTTGAACGGCAGATAAATTCTTAGAAACGATAAATTATACACCATTATTTACCTATACCACATCATGCTTCAATACAAAAAATTGCTTTGATCTTTGCCAGACGATTGATAGAATGAATTGACGTATTAAATTGTTTTGGTAAATACATCTTTTGATAGATTTAAGTCTCTAAATTTTTATAAAACTGATTACGTTGTCTAAAAATATAAATATTTTCAACCTATCAGAAATATGCTTTTTCGAGTTATAACCATTCTGCAATTATTAAAAATGTTATTGAGTTCCGTACATTTATTTTAATTTAATTGATCTGACCTTCAACATGAATATATAGTTTTGTGAAAGATTGATGATATAACAGCAATAGTATATAGAAAAACAAACCGTCGATAAAACATGGTCCAGTATTATTCTCCGTTTTCGTGAGTTTAACTGATCCAAGAAAATTTTTCTGACTTTTTCGGACAGACGACGCAACACTTGGACGGAAATGGTGTAAGGACGAGAGCAATCGGTTAATGTGTCGTAGTCATCGGAAAAATTCAATGATTCGCATAACTGTGGCAGGACGCTACTCCCCGGATATTACCCCGGACAATACCCCTAGTATATTACCTTCGGTCATTACCACTCCCATTACCTTCCCCGCTCCATTACATCTATCCCCCACCTGCCATTCAATTTTTTTGAAACAATTTCAATCGCTATAATTATTCGAACACTAGCTGTTTCGGGAGCAGCTAAGCCGCCCTTCAAAATTAAAGTCTCTTGGAAAAAAATAATAATAGTGAATTGTGGAGAGTAGATCACAATGGTTAGGTAGGTTAGTGATAAGTAAGTCTAAAGTCATAAAATCATAAATCCTTCGCAACAATTTAAAACTCGCAGACGAAAAGTGAAAATTCACATAATAGAAAACGCTCAGCAAGCATAGTACACAGCAAGACAATAAATAAAGCTGGGTTTAAAATATGCTGTCAAATACAAAAAGTTGAAATGACGTTCATCTCGCAGCAACTTGACAGCGTGACAAGGCCGCGTATACAGCTGTCCTCGCGACAAAAACTTTTATCTGTAGATCTCTCGTCTGTAGATTCCGACAAGATCGAAAGTTTGACCTTGCGATTTGTTGATTGTGATGGCGTATGCAGGAGTGATCGGAAATTGTCGTATGAATGTAGAGTCAGTAAGAGCCAAATCAATTCGCGGAATAAAGACAATATCTCCTCGATTGCACTCTGATAAAATTTCAGCTGTTATAAAGTTTCGGTGCAGCTTATTAACAATTTTTCGAGTGCCAGAAATTTCAGCTTGTCCTTTCATCATGTCGATGTCTTACGATTCCTCCTAAGAGTCTGTTGATTTGTCAGAGCAACAATGACGCGTTTTTCAGCTCTTGCACAGATATTTCAGAAATATTTGTGCAAAAAATACTTTTATCCAGATCTCCAGTTTCGATCAGTTGCTGAGGAGTTTGAACTGTGCAGTCATTGTTGATACCTTTGATAAGAGGATGATTGCCCATACCAGCTTGTAACAACCAGTTGTAATCCTCTTCTTGACCTGCACTCCGCATATTTATCGTAAGCGACAATTGAAGAAGGTTTTTCCACAGATTACTCGATTTTATATATAGCACTCTATGATTTTAGCTTGCGTTCCTCTCGCGACCAACAATGAAAACCTTTCCGCCGAAAGGAATTTCGTTACTTATTATTTCACACAACAGCTTGTCAATGATGGAGCGGAGTCCGTGCTTTGTAAGCATTAAAATCTCATCTACAATATAGGTGAAGCTTCTTGCAAAATGTTAGCTCCGGGTGTTGTCAATCGCATCGCAGAGACAGAAGGGTAGTTTACAAATTTTACTAATTGTACGTTTTATTATTCCATTTTTTGTTTTAATATTAAATACGCAGTTAATCCCATCTGATCCTGGAATAACTTCAACTATTTTACCCATTAACCATTGTGTTGTTGGTAATTATTCATCAACAATGAGTACAATGTCGTTTTCTTGAAAGTTTTCTCGTTGATCTCTCCATTTTTTTCTCTGCTGTAACGTATGTAAATATTCAATTAAAAACCTTTTCCAAAACGGCTGGAACATTTTGTTGACATTTTCGAATCTGGAAAGTCTGTTCGACGGTATTTCGATGACATTTGCTTCTGGAATATTGGTTATTAATCCTCCGATTAAGAAATGTGCCGGGGTTAAGGGTATTGGCTCATTCGGATTTGTTGAAAGCACTGTAAGTGGTCTCGAGTTCATAACTCCTTCAATTTGAATAACTAGTGTATTCAAACTCTTCATATTTCAATATTGTATTAGATGAAACTCGCTTCATGTGTGACTTTAAAATTTTTATAGACGACTCCCATAATCCGGTTCAACCTTTTTAGCACCCCATCTAAAGGTTTTGAGAAAAGTGATGTTTGAATTCGTTTGGTCATCGTTTGGTCAGGATTGGTCACTAGTTTTTATCGTTTGGTCACTTACGATTAAACGGTAAATAAATAATGAAAAATTCAAAAAAAAAAAGTTTCCCGGGTAGCACCTCATTGCAAGAAAATCATAATGTTTTTATCAAATTTCGTTAGGTAATCGTTAGGTCAGGATTGGTCACCACATTTTGGCGTTTGGTCATCAATCGGTCAGTTTTTATTGCGAAAAAACAAAATAAAAATTGTATTAATTCAATAAAATCAGGTTCGTCGCTTATTTGGGAATTTCATTTTACAAAATTAATAAAAAATCCAATTGGAATATACCATTCAGATAAAAATCTTTCATTTTAAAAGAATTGTTACTAAAGTGGAAGACATAAGATTTAATCAATTAAATTTTTTGATTCTTCAAAACTCGTTGAGGATTGGTCAGTTATTTTCGTTTGGTCATCAATATCTAATAATTTATTGCGAAAATTCTTTAAAAGCTCATTATTTCCACATAAATCAAATTGTTCGGGGCTGTAAACTTGACCAATACTAATAATTTTATAAATCCAACGATCAGGATCGTTTGGTCAATTGCCACTGAGGATTGGTCACTAGTTATTTTCGTTTGGTCATCCCTACGTAATGATTTATTGCGAAAATTCGTTAAAAGCTCATAATTTCTACACAAATCGAAGTGTTCGGGGATATAAACTTGACCAATACTAATAATTTTATAAATCCAACGATCGGGATCGTTTGGTCAACTGCCACTGAGGATTGCACACTACTTATTTTTGTTTGATCATCCCTACCTAATGATTTATTTTGAAAATTCTTTAAAAGCTCATAATTTCTACTGAGTTTTTAAAGAATTTTCGCAATAAATCATTTTCTAGGGATGACCAAATGAAATCAACTGACCAATCCTCAACGAGTTTTGAAGAATCAAAAAATTTAATTGATTAAATCTTATGTCTTCCACTTTAGTAACAATTCTTTTAAAATGAAAGATTTTTATCTAAATGGTATATTCCAATTGGATTTTTTATTAATTTTGTAAAATGAAATTCCCAAATAAGCGACGAACCTGATTTTATTGAATTAATACAATTTTTGTTTTGTTTTTTCGCAATGAAAACTGACCGATTGGTGACCAAACGCCAAAATGTGGTGACCAATCCTGACCTAACGATTACCTAACGAAATTTGATAAAAACAGTATGATTTTCTTGCAATGAGGTGCTACCTGGGAAATTTTTTATTGAATTTTTCATTATTTATTTACCGTTTAATCGTAAGTGACCAAACGATAAAAACTAGTGACCAATCCTGACCAAACGATGACCAAATGAATTCAAACATCACTTTTCTCAAAACCTTTAGATGGGGTGCTAAAAAGATGGAGGCCCATAATCCTCCGAAGTTTGGTGATCTTGGTGGAATGAATTTCCATTGAATCTCTGCGAAATTGCAAAAATTCATTAATTCATTCGTATGTTCTTGTTTGCAAATTAAGTGGTACAGCTGCTTTAATTCGCGGTTGGCGCCAACGAAATTTGTGCCATTATCCCACCAAATAATTGGTGGGAGCGCCGCGATGAAATATAAATCGTTTTAAACAGGCAATAAATGCCTCGGTAGTCATATCTGATACAATTTCAAGATGTATGCCTTTAGTCACAAAGCAAATTAATATGCAAACATACACTTTATGGCTTGCACCGCCTCGTTCATTTTTATTTTTTGTGAAAAAAGGCCCACAAAAATCTATTCCAGTGGTCGTAAATGGCCTGCTAGGTGTTAATCTACATTCTAGCAAGTTCCCCACAATTTGATTGATGATATTTGGTTTTGATTTGAAACATTTGATACAATAACGAGTTACCCTTTTTGCCAAGATTTTGCCGCGTAGAAGCCAGTAGCGTTGCCGTATCATCGAGAGTAATTGCTGAGGCCCACAATGTAAATATTTTACATGTTCGTCTTTAAAAATTAACAATGTGAAATTGCTTTCGTATGGCAGAATGAGTGGATGCCTGCTTTCATAAGTCACAAACATCGCCTTTTTTAGTCTGCCGCCAACTCGAAGCATATTTTGATCATCGATGAACGGATTCATATCTTTAATTTTACTTTTGCGTGATAGTGGTTTCCCGGATATTAATGATTGAATTTCGTCTTCAAAAAATTGTTTTTGCACTTCTCTTATTAAACAGTTCAAGCTGCTTTTAATTTCTTCAGCTGTGAAGAATCCTTTAATTTTATGTTTCAATTTATTAACATTATTTGTGAATCGTAGCAAATAACATATCACGCGAACAAGTTTGTGAAGTGAGCTAATTTTATCAATTAACTCAGTGATATCTTCGTTTACTGATAAAGTTAACGTTACTTTTTCTGGTTTAATTTCGGATGTGACTTCTTGGGATTCATTCTTCGATATTGCTTTTGGCCAGTATTCTTGATGTTGTTGAAGGAACAGTGGTCCATTCTACCAAGTTTGTGATTATACTACATTTTCGATACTGGTGCTTCTTGAAATGAGATCCGCTATATTGTTTTGGCTATTTACATGCTGCCAAGTGCAGTTGGTGGTCAAATTCTGTATCTCAGATACCCTATTTGCTACATATGTTTTTAAGCGCATCGGATGCATTTTTATCCAACTAAGGACAATGGTCGAGTAAACCCAAAGAAAAATGCTTTTAAAATCGATCTGAAATGCTCGAACTACTTTGGTAGCTAATCTAGTTAATAAAAGTGCTGCATTTAATTCAAGCTTAGGTATTGTAATCGTTTTTAGAGGTGCGGCACACGATTTACTAGCTACCAATTTTACAGTATAGCCTCCAGTCGGATTCGTACTGCGAACATATAAGCAAGCACCGAAAGCCCTTTCAGAAGAATGTGCGAAGCCATGTAATCCAACTGTTTATTCAAGCGACAATTTTCGATTAAATAAATAGAATTTGTAAAACGCAACCATTTATTTTCATAATAATTTGGAACTTCCTCATCCCAACTAACATTCATTTGCCAGAGACTTTGCAAGAGTATTTTGCCTTTTATCAATACCGAAGAGAGGAAACCTAATTGATCGAAAATTTGAGCTATAAATCTGCTAATATTGTTCTTTTTGAAACTTTACTATGAACGGATAATTTTGGAACTATTATGTGTAAACTATCAGAAGTAGGATTCCAAGCTATTCCTAGTGTTTTTATAATTTTATTATTTGACTGTTCAATGTCCGAAATTGGAATGGTTTCTAAAATTTTGTTGGAATTGGAAAACCATTTACGAAGATGCATTCCTGAATCTCTTAACATACTTATTAAATTAATTTGAGTACAAATTAACTCATCCAAATTGTCACAACCAGTTAAGCAGTCATCTACATAAAAATCTTCATTCAATGCTTTGGAAGCTATGGGATATTTAATTGAAGTAGTGTTAGAAATTTCTTTGAGAACTCTAGTAGCCAAAAATGGCGCAGAAGTAGTACCATAAGTGACTGTCTGGAGTTCAAAAGTTTGAATTTCGTTAGAATTATATACCATACAATTTTCTGAAGATGTGTTTGATTAGGGTTGATGAGAATTTGGCGAAACATTTTCTCAATGTCCGCCATAAATACATATTTATGGCGGCGAAAGCGGAAAATTATTTCAAATAATTCGGATTGAACGTTTGGTCCTGTCAATAAAATATCATTTAGCGATATATTATTGTCTGATGACTGCTAATAGATGATAATTTCATGTGACCTAACCTTAAATATTCTTCCAAGAACTTTTCATACTCTACTTTTAACTCAGAATCCCGATTCAATCTTTTCTCTATGTAAGTAAATCGCTTCTTTGCCATAGTCAATTAATCACCAAGACAAATTGGATCGACTTTTAATGGCAAACTCACAACATAACGACCTTCATCATTTCTATATGTAGTTGAGTTGAAGATTTTTTCGCACAATTTTTCTTCGGAAGTTTCAACATAAGAAGCTTCACAAGCTTCACTTTGGAATAACTGCTCTAATTGCTTGTTTAGTTTTATGTCTGAATTTTCGTTATGTAAATGTAAGTTTACTGGTTCTACTTCGAATTTCCCGCCTACTATCCAACCTTATTTCGACTTTACTAGAGCAGGTACGAACGGATTAATTTGGATTTTTTCTTCGAACAATATATCGAACAAAATTCCATATTCAATCTTATTTGGAATATTAAAGTAAGGATCAGCTAAGATTATATTTTTTGGTAAATTCCATTTAGAAATGTCCAATTCTAATTGAGGTAATAGGTTGGTTATATTTGGGACGATTGAGAATTCTAAACTGGCTTTAAAATTAGAGCACTGTGATCGAATAATTGTGGAACACTCCCCGGAAACATTAGTTTTTTGGCTGTTTAATCCAGAAACTACTAAATTACTGGTTTGTGATTCGAAACGAAGTTTATTTGAAAGATCTAGAGTAATGAAGTTTGATTGTGAAGCGGAATCTAAAACAACACGGCACGAAATAAAGTTACCATCGCAATTTTGGATTAAAAGTGTTGCTGTTGATAACAGCACTTGACTATTAGAAATATTATTTGAATGATGTAGTGTTAAACTATTTTCTGAGTTCGTGTTAGTTTGAAGAGGTTTCGTTTCCGATTGTTCAACTTTTGGCGATTTTTTATGGATTCTATATGGTTTCTGTGCAAGAGTGTGTGGTGCTTTTGAGAACAATGCTTACAAGTGATCTTGTGCATTGAGAAACAATATGATTTGGCCTTAGACAGTTAATACATAATCGTAATTGCTTTACTTTTTGGAAACGGTCTGGTACTGAGAGTTTAATAAAATCTTGACACATTGCTAAATAATGATCACTCTTACAATTGGGACAACGAATGAATTGGTGTTTTTCAAATGGCGAAGTTGATACTACTAGTGCAGTTTTTGTATTGCGATTAGAAACGGGAATTTCTATTTTTCTATGTGTTATTCCTATTGCTTCTAGTACCCGTATCTTTTTTTGTAATTAGGTTTTGAGTTTTATCCAACTGGGAAACTCATCTATCCCTAACTCATTTTCAAACTCTTTTCTGGAATTTAAATCTAAACACCCTAAGACTATTCTGATTATTAGAGCTTCGGATAACCTGTCCAATTTAAACTCACAGGTTTGCAATGAATCAATATTCACATTCGAAATATCTAAAATGTTTTTTATTTCTGATAAATTGTTATTTGAAACTTTCGGTAAATTTAAAATGGCATCTAGGTGACACTCGACTATTATTCTTTCGTTGTAATATCTGCTTAGTAAAATTCGCCACGCGTTTTCATAACCATCAGCAGAAATAGGAATATGAGCCACCAAAGATTTAGCTTCACCCTTCAATTTACCCAATAAATACGAAAATTTAGCGATATCACCCACCTGATTATTATTATGCACTGCATACTGTTAAAGTTAGCCGAAAGTTTCCAGCCGAAAGTTAATGCAGATAGTGCCTTGAATACAGCAAAAATCAGTCATGAGCTCGATTATAGGAGAATTTAGGATCGGGTTACATCATTCGGGTGAAGGGGAAATTATTTCAGTTTATAGGAATTTAAAAATCGATAGGAGCGAGAGTGTAAAGAGAGTTTAAAAATAGTCAAGACACTATCTGCATTATCTTTCGGCTGGCAACTTTCGGCTAACTTTAACAAGGTATGCACTGCTGCTTTGAATGTGTCCCGAAAACTGCGCCATTTATTGAATTCATCATTGAATTCTAGTAATTGTAATTCGGGTAATTTGATTTGACCGATTTTTTGATTATTGGGACTTTTGTCCATTTCAACATTCAATATTGTTTTTACACGGTTCACTAACATTTCAAACATAGCACTTTCTTCATCACATTTTTCAAATAACTTGTCTGTACACTTATCACTGTCAATAATTTCATTTACATAATGTTTATAATCTGTTTCATATTCACAAATAATTTTTAATTGATCTTTAAGGGACCCTATTAAAGTTAGCCGAAAGTTTCCAGCCGAAAGATAATGCAGATAGTGTCTTTGCTATTCCAACCAAAAGATGGTAATGCAGCTATTGTTTGTTTTTGCTATCCCAGCCAAAACAATAAATTATAGCCAAAAGATACGAAAGATGCTTATTGATTAGGTCATAATCCTAATCCCCGAAATTTGGGGCAATTCTGAAGTGGATGGGGGTGTAATTTGGTATAATGTACCAGAAAGTCCGAATTTTTCGAAACTGAATTAATGAAATGTTCTGTAACTTTTGAGTAACCCACTTTACCATCGATCCCTTTATGCTTATTAGAAAGGTCATAGGCCTAGGTAAGCCCACGCGAAATTTGAAGTAAATCTGACGGGGATAGGGGGTGTAATTTGGTATAATGTACCAGAATGTCCAAACTTTTCGAAAATAAATTAATGAAATATTCTGTAACTTTTGAGTAACCCACTTTACCATCAATCCCACTATGCTTATTAGAAAGGTCATAGGTCTAGGTAAACCCACGCAAAATTTGAAGCAAATCTGAAGGGGATAGGGGGGTGTAATATGGTATAATGTTCCAGAAAGTCCGAATTTTCCGAAACTAAATTAATGAAATGTTCTGTACCTTGTTAAAGTTAGCCGAAAGTTGCCAGCCGAAAGAGAATGCAGATAGTGTCTTGACTATTTTTAAACTCTCTTTATACTATCGCTCCTATCTATTTTTAAATTCCAATAAACTGAAATAATTTCTTTTTCGTCCGAATGATGTAGATTGATCCTAAATTCGAGTTTATGACTGATGTTTGCTGTATCTAAGACACTATCTGCATTATCTTTCGGCTGGAAACTTTCGGCTAACTTTAACAGTATTTAAAGTAAGCCGAAAATACCAGCCGAAAGATGGCAATGCAGATAGTGTCTTTGCTACATCAGTAAAAAAAATTAATTATAGCCGAAAGATACATTACTTGAAATACCTAGTTCTATAATATTTATAATATGTTTATTGGTTAGGTCATAATCCTAATCCTAAAAATTTAGGGCAAGTCTGAAGGGGATAGGGAGGGGAGGTGTACAATTTGGTATAATGTTCCAGAAAGTCCAAAAATGTCCAAACTAAATTAATGAAATGTTCTATAACTTTTGAGTAACTCACTTTACCATCAATCCACTATGTTTATTAAAAAGGTCATAGGCCTAGGTATGCCTACGCGAAATTTGGAGCAAGTCTGACGGGGGTGGGGGTGTAATTTGGTACAATGTACCAAGAAGTCCGAAATTTTCGAAACTAAATTAATGAAATGTTCTGTAACTTTCAAGTAACCCACTTTACCATCGATCCCACTACGTTTATTAGAGAGGTCATAAGCCTAAGTATAAGCCTACGTGAAATTTGGAGTAAGTCTGAAGGGGATAGGGGAGTGTAATTTGGTATAATGTACCAGAAAATGTGAAATTGAAACTCGTTCTTGGCCAAAGTTTAGGTTATTTAATTTAAAGCTAGCAAAATCGGTTGAAAACCCAAATTAGAACTCAAACCAAGATTCATTTACATACTAATAATTTTAGGCTCATTCTGGCATTATCAAATTTTCAGTTAAACAATATTGGGCTTCATTTCAACTTCAGGTCATTCAACCCCAATCAAAAATCAAAATCCAAAGCTAAACCGATATTAGAACACTATAGATGCGTTCTGCTAGTTTTACATTAAATGACCTGAAGTTTAGTCAAGAACGAGTGGAGGCCAACATTTTTACCGTCGCATTTAAATAAACCATAATGAGACTTAAACTATTTAGTTCTTATTTCGGATTTAGCGTGATTTTTAAATTGAGTTCTTGTAGCTTTGAAGTGATAAAACCTATTGCTTTTTCTATTACGAGCAAAATAAAATAATATTTAATATGGCATTTAATTAACCTTTAATTTTCCAATTGAAACAAGTTATGAGCTATCGCAGACATCGATAAACATATTTATGGCAGTAAGATTGCCAAATTAAATTTGTCTAAAAATAACGTAAACATCCATTTACGTTTTTATAAAAACTTTTTATATTTTTATACATTTTGATTTCTCGGGCAAAATGTATTGAAATAACCTCATCCTGTTTAAAACTTTGTAATAAATACGTTCAATAATTTTTGTAACTTTGTAATGTTTCAAAGTTGAACTTTTACGTAAATTGATTTTGTTGCAATATAACACAAAAAAAAACTTATTTTAAAAATTTATATAAATTTGACGGTGTGAATGGAAAACGAATGTGTATAGAATTATTCTCAACTCAATTTAACTGTTTTAATGAGGTTCGAAATTGATTTGGGTTTGTATTTATAGTTGCGCCAAAAAATATATCGGTTGACAGAAAATAACCGTGTACAATGTAATAATTAGCATGACAGTGTCATACTATGGAGCACAAATGTAACTCAAGTGCGAATTTTCTAACGGCTTGAAATACCTGGCCCGGGAGCCATGTTGGCATTTGACATTAGAAGCATTGCGGCAATATACACTTCTAAGGCAAATTGTGAATGAAATACTTGAATGTGTCTTTGAAAGAGTGGCGGTTGCGGCTTTTAAGGATTGTGGAGGAAGGAGATGAGGGTAAAATATGGTTGCTTAATATTGAAGTATTGATATTCGTTACGTCGTCGAGGAGGAGAAGACGGAATCGTCTGTTTGCACAAAGGATTATGTTGATTTCTGTTTGCAGGTTCTAAAATCGATGTTTTGTAATTTCAGACCCATGTACAGCGCTCCTTGTAGGTCCACTATGGTTAATGCTGAGCAGTATATTTTAATCACTTTTCAATCCTCTGACAAAGGTGTCAAGAGCCGTGTCTAGGTAGTATAGTATTTCCATATGATTGGTTGCTGTAGTGTATTTAATTTTTAAGAAAGGTGGGGATACACCGATTGGTAGAATTCTCATACGGTATATTGGCTACCTTGGGCCAGTAGTGAGACAATTAGATATTTTGCCCCAATTTAACACTGTCGGCATATCCAGTTATTTTATTACGGACTATACTTAAGTACGGTATATACTTAAGGCGGCTCCTGCTCGAGCCTCTTAAAAGGAGAGGATGAACTAGTGTCCAAAAACATTTCAAAGAATAAACAAATGCACTTAAATAAAGAAGCGGAATATTAAAAATAAAAATTAAATAAATTTAAATTAGTGTGTAGTAGTGTATTAATTTAAGTGCGCTATAAAAATCTTAGTTGAACTTGAAATCATTCGCTATACTCTTTCATTAAGCATATTTTTATTTAAATTTTTAAACATTCTTGTTTGCACTTTCAATTTTTTCAAGGTCGTAATATTTTCGAATTCCTTTATATAATAAATTACTTCTTGTGCAAGTAACTCGAGCGAGAAATTCTTTTAACGATAGATAACGCGACGCATTTTGTAAGTTATAGTAATAATTGTCCTCTTTCACAATGATTAAATTATGAACAAAAATTATGATCCCCCCCCGGTTTTCCCTAGTTTACCATGGATTTCCGCCGGATTTCCTGCGCTTCCCCCGAATTTGGTGGATTTCCATAGGGTTTCCCCCGGGTTTCCCCATACTTGCCCAGACTCACCCGGAAATTCCCATGGCTCACCCGAAATATCCCATGACTCACCCGGATTTTCCAAACTATTTACGGATTTCTCCCGCGTTCCTCGTAATTCCCCGGATTTCCGTCGGATTGCCCGGCTTACCACAGAATTCCCGAATTACCCCCGGGTTTGTCCCACACTTTCCTCGGATTTCCAAAGGATTTTCCCCAGATTCCCCGTATGAATGATGAATTACTTTACTACAAGAAACAGTTATGCACAAAGAAAACGGAAAAAATATTTTAAAAAAAATGTGCTTCTTGAACGCGTTGTTGTGACTTTTGTCTGTTTTGCTTTATTTACCGTCTATTCCAACCACCACAATATTAACTGGTTAAAGTTCATAATTAGTTCCGATTCACTACACTATAGGGCTTTGGCTGATCTATCTGAATCGTGTCGGTGAGAACCCGTGAACATATCTATAGGATCGCTAAAACAAAGTTTGAAAATTTATTCAAATTCATGGCCTGTATGACAACACCATGTCTATCCTAAAATACATTTCAAAAACTATGAACATCTCTAGGAGCGGTAACAGAAAAAATTGGAAATAGATTGAAATCAAAAACCATTAGTGTTTAAAATACGCTGGACAAGTTAAAAATCATCGTAACTAAATCCTTTTCTCCACGCAGGTAGGGTTTTGATTTAACTATTCGGCCATAAAGGTGAGACCCCGTGATGGAAGTAGTAAATTGTATCACAATTTTCTCGTGTTTATCTCAAATTGTTAGAAAATTATTTGATCTTTGCTGCGACATTATTAGGGACTCAGGGACTTCTCTAATATAGATGTTAAAGATTATCTAAAAATGTTTCATTTTCACTACGAAATAAATTCAATTGAAATATGTTTAAATTTAAGAGTGTTAATTTTTGATATGTATTTCACAATCATTCCATTTCTTTGTCGGTTGTTGACTTTAACTTGAATAACTACCGACCAAATACCGGGAGCAAATACCGGGTTCGAATCCCGATAAGTGCAGAATGCAAATGGAATTTACATCTACAGATTACGATCTGTGATGAAATGGGACACATCTATGACCCCCTGTCGGAGTGCAAAACTCATGGGCCGAAACATCTTCCATGCCAGTATGGACGAGCGTTGGCCCCGGAACAGATTGCAGCGATAAAAAAAACTTATATAACTACATGTTTATCAAATTAACAAAGTTTCTTTTTAGTGAAACAATCACGTTGTTTCATTATAATTGCTAAAAATGCATTTAACTTATAAATTGGATAAAAATGTGTAAAGCTCACAAGTTAACAAAATAAATACTAATTATAAAAGTCCTCTGATTTTAAAATTATACCTCAACCATTGTCTGCCATTTCTCCCTATATACTCTAAAATTCAACATGTTATTGGTTTACAGATCGATACAATTTCGTTGAATCAATGTGGCATGCGGTTATTTGATATCCCAATTCCAGTATGTGGAATTTTAACTCCCGCATAAGTGTGTATGTGTGTGTGTAATCGTTCAACAACGTACGTCATTTAAATTTTTTCTGTTACATCATTCATCGTTTATGTTTTTACATAAAGCCGGATTTGTTTATAAACACAACGCTGTTAAGTGGGTATCAATGCTATGACGTTATGTATGGGGTTTTGCAATCACGATGATGATTTTGTTATTGATTCTGTGTGGCATAATTTAAATAGTTCTTCATCCAAATAATGCCTAAATTATAGTAAAATATACTGAAGACCGCAAGTCTAGAATATTATAGGGACTTTAAAGTTTCCGTAAATATATTCAATTTAAACTTATTTTCAATTATATTGGTATTAAGTTCTCTAAGACATATTGTTGTTGTTTTGGCTTTGGTGTACGATACATCTATATACAATATAATGTTGTAAATTATAAGGATAGTTAGTTATTTTCTCCGTACTCTATACTCATTACATATAGCTATCTATAGTTGGAAACGTTCTCTATATAAACATAGTTCGATGGATTGTTGTTTGTTTTAGTTCTTCAAAAACTATCTTAATGTTATTTTATTTAAATTTTTCGAAAATGAGATTATTTTAGTAATCATCTTAATTATTATAAAATGACTTATATACAAAAAAAGAATCTTTAGTTTTTGGAATATAATAGTAAAGAAATAATTAAATTAATTATTCAGTCTTTCCCAAATCATCATAATTTACGATAGCATAATCCCATAAGCTATTTATTGAAAATGTAATTATAAATCTTGAAAATATTGAGAAATTTAGATCTAAATAAATCAAGACTTTCTTTTTTCGTTTATAATTTGGCACCAACACCAACCAGCAGAGGGATTTCAAATTATTTTAAATGAAAGAAATACGCTTACCAAAAATAAAATTAAACAGGTAACATAATTTGGGTGTGTGATCTTATATTAACACTCTAGTTAACAATTAAATCATATGCCACTTCAACTGAGATAATCGAACATTTAAACAAATTTTGGGAATGAGGAGGAGGAACTGCATTTTCCAAAACTTTAATAATTGATTTAATATTAAACGGACCAACATTACAACGAATGGGTCGAAGGGCCGAATGTCGAAGGGCCGAATGTGTCGAAGGGCCGAATGTGTCGAAGGGCCGAATGTGTCGAAGGGCTGAATGTGTCGAAGGGCCAAATGTGTCGAAGGGCCGAATGTCAAAGGGACGAATGGGTCGAAGGGCCGAAGTTTTTTTTTTTATTTTTAGAAATATAATTTTTTAAATTTGTTGTTTTATTGAATATTTTGTAAATTTTTTTTTATTAAACATATATGAATTTCTCATGAATTTATGTATTTTACTATTTTTCATCACGTATCCAGTCAGCGATACATTTAGGTGAAGGAAAATTTTGTCATGCGCCACCAACAGGTATATCCCTTTTCCTGCCCGTTAATACAATTGTGTGGGTACTGTAAAAGTACCATGTCAAAAATTTATTTTTGTATGTGTTTTGAACCAACTTACGCATTTCTGCATTCCTTTTAAAATTATTTTCGTCCGAAAAAAACACTATGACTATATACACAATTGTGTTGGTTGTACTTCAAAACAAGCGAAATTTTTGGCGTAAGTGTAGGTGACATATACATCGCCGAAATCGGGTAAGATGAAAATTGTTTAAAAAATTTCTTGATAGGAGTGTATACCTATCATTTTTAGGAGGCGCAAGCCAAAAATTTCGGAAAAATCACCACATTTTTCTGGAAAATTTTCAGTTTTTCGAAAAATATTTTTCGATTTTTTTTATCCAAAAATTAAAAATCTGCCGTTTTTATTTATTAAATCTTAATTTTAATGATAAAAATTCGAATTACACTGTCATGAAACGGGTAACAAATTACATTTTTGCTGTATTTTAATAAAACTTTTTGATTTTCCGGAAAAGATTCAATTTTTTTTTATTTTTTTAATATTTTTTTAGTTTTATTTATTTTTATTAATAATAATTGCTTCTTCTGATAGCGCCACAAATGTTAAAAAATCAACTTTTGTAAATAATTTTATTTCGTTGTACACCTTAAAGGATGGGGGCCCCCAAACCCCCGCTTTTTCAGAATTTATACAATTCTTCAAGTGGCAAATTTTATTTATAATTTTAAACTAAGTAAAAAAAATAATAAAATTTTCCTAGAAAAATTGCAAAATTTTCCCGGAAACATTACTTGTACTGTTGAAAAACTGATAAAAAACAATGCTAATATCAAAAATAAAAAGAAAAAGTACACATTTGTACTATTTTGAATAAAAAAATACGTAATTTGTCACCAAAAAAAATAAAAAAGTCAAAATTTTCCCGGAAAATGTGATAATTTTTGGCTTGCACTTCCTAAAAACGATAGATGCACAATCCTACAAAGAAAATTTTTTAAAAATATTTCATTTTACCCGATTTCCGCGATATATACGTCATTCTACACTTTAGCAAAAATTTTTATCAAAAACGCTATTACATACTATGATTTTTTACACACACATTTGTGTGGTTTGGACTTAAATAATACCAACTTTTTTTTAAAAAAAGGGATATGTACAAAAAATAAAAAAATAATTAAATTAAATAAAAAAATAAAAAAAATATATTTCTAAAAAAAAAAATTAAAATTCGGCCCTTCGGCCCATTCGGCCCTTTGACACATTCGGCCCTTCGACATTCAGCCCTTCGACATTCGGCCCTTCGACACATTCGGCCCTTTGAAATTTGGCCCTTCGACATTCGGTCCTTTGATATCATACCATAATATCGATTTCGGTCGTGGGACTTTTATTTCTCGTGGTGTTTGTCCTAACCTATCCTAAACACAACTGTTGAGAATTCCTAAAAATAAAAATTAAAACAATAATTAATTAATTAAGAAATTTAAAGTAGATACATATTCTTATAAGAATAGAAATTGAAATTTCTTCGACGACTTACTTTGTGAAAAAAATTGATAAAAAATTTTCTGTGGTGAATAGCCCGATGTCAGAACTCACAAATATGGTTCCATATCATTAAATAACAGTTTGCACTTGGAAGAATTACTTCTGAAGTATCCAAATATCATCATCTCGTTGGTGCCGACATACAACCGAATCGTCACTGACGTCAGCGACATTATCATCGGTCCTCGTTCTTGCACACCATTTTCCGATATAAAGAAGGCCACTTTGGACAGATCGTGTGAATCAAAACAGACCCAAATTCATCGGCTACTACCAGAAATTGAGTTTGGCGATATGAAGCCGTCTCAATTTCTGAGGAAACTGCAAGCTATTGGGGGGTCTGAGGTCAATGAAGATGTGATAAAGACGATCTGGATGAAATATTTACCGGTCCGAGCACAAGAAATTTTAGCATCCACGATCGATTCATTATCAGCAACAAAACTGATATCGATTCGTAATATCGTAATATCGATTAATACGCCACCAATTACGAATAATGATTCGTCACTTGCTAATCAAATTAGTGAGATTATTCGACAGTTAGATAATATGGATCGCAGTTACCAGAGGAGTCGTTCTCGGGATACCAACAGAGCACGGAGTTATTCGAACAAACATGAGTTTTCCGGCAGTCAACAGTCGTCATCAGTAGATAGTGATACACCACAATTATGTTTTTTCCATTACCGATTCAAGGAAGCATCTCGAAATTGCAAATCGAACTGTCCCAAGTGGGACGAATTTAAGACAAAAAGCTAATTTCTCCGGTGCAGACGGTGACTTGTTCTGGTAACTCTCAAAACTGTAGAACAATGCCGATCATTGGGGCCGATTTCTTGAACCAGTCAGGATTGTTAATCGATATTCAGCATGGCAGGTTACTAGATCCTCTAACATCGTTAGAGTTCATGACAATACACCCACTGTTCGTGTAATCAACTCTAGTGTCATCGACACTTGTATTCTTGCACTATTAACCAAATTCAAGGAAATCACTCACGAGATTCGGGCACAAAAACCAATAAAACATCAAGTCACCCATCACATAATGACTCGTAGACCTCCGGTTTTGCTAAAGCTCAACGATTGAGCACAAAAGAGCTGGCAAAAGCCAAAAAATAATTCAACTACATGATCAAGCAGACAGTCCTTGGGCAAGCCCGCTCCATCTCGTTCCGAAGAAAAATGGTGAATGGCGTTTCTGCGGAGATTACAGGGCTCTTAACAACGTCATAGTACCCGATTACGTTACCCGTTACCATACATACAAGATTTTACGTATCTATTGGAAGGATCCACGATGTTTTCAACAATCGACTTTGTTAGAGCGTATCATCAAATTCCAATCGAGGTATCAGATATTGCCAAGACTACAATATCCACACCTTTTGGGTTATACGAATTTACTCGCATGTCGTTTGGTCTGAGAAATGCGGGCAATTCTTTACAACGTTTTATGCATTCGATTTTACAAAATTTGAGTTTCTGTTTTGTTTAGCATCAAAAAACACAGACGACCACTTGGAACATTTAGAGATTATTTTGGCTAAATTGGGCGACGCAGGTCTCGTGATTAACACCGAAAAATGTCAATTCTTGAAAACAAAAATCAATTTCAGCAGAGGGAATTAAAGCACTTCCGGAACGCGTTGCGGACATCTTTAAAATGGCTCAGCCGAAAACAATTAAAGAATTACAATGCTCTTTGGGAGTTCTAAACTTTTATAGGTCTTTTATTCCAAATGCGGGCAGAAGTCAAGCTGTTCTTAATGACTATTTAAAAGGTAGCAAAAAGAACGATTCCAGAGCCATCGAGTGGTCTAAGGAAGCTGAAGAAGCGTTTGTTCGATCTTCAGCTAAACGAAGCCACACTTTTAGTCCATCCTTGTTCAACAGTTAAATTAGCACTAATGGTTGATGCATTCGACACGGCAATTGGAGCTGTAATCCAGCAAATGAGTAAAGGTGACAATGACGAATGGGAACCACTGCAATTTTTTTTTACAAAATTATCAACCACATAGCAACAGAAATTTCGGCGAAATAATCATGTTTAATTGTATGAAAATTTTTTACGTCATCACCAAATATTAGAACATTTGAGTATTTAATTATCTTGGCTATTCTTTCGATGAACACAATAAGGAAAAACAAAAAAAGATACAGACGCTTTTAGAAGTTCAAGAGATACGGTCTCTTAATAATAAAACAAATGAAAGTGACGCGAACAATCGGTCACACTTTAAATCAATTGTGAACTAATTTTAAGGTAATATTGTATGGGGAAATTACATGCAGTAATAAATAATAAACAAATAGTTTATAATAAAAAAAAATCATTTAAATAATAATACCCGACAACACAGTTATAAAGTCTTATATTGCGCTGCAGTTACGAATGTTGGCACTAGTCCAAGGTGCATGCAACTTGTTTATTTTACAAATTCAGGAAAGTAGTAGCCTCCAACCTCCACTACTTTTTGTTTACGTCCATTTTTAATCCAATACGCTTAAACATATAGTTTGTGGTGCCATTTCAAATATCTAGTCCCTTTTAATTCCTATAGATGCTAACTTTTAATTAGGATGTCTAACTGTATTGGACTTTAATATGGTTTACATATCAAAGAATGATAATTTAGGCCTTTAAAATAAAATTTTTTAATATCAGTATGGTTAACGATATAAACATAAAGGAAACCACTTCACATTTATAATTTTTTGGATATCTTGGATTCATACATAAAGCATGTAATGCTCGAAGAATAATTGGTAGATTAACTCTAAATATTTACACACACCCACAGTGGCCCTGAAATAAAAAAAAAATCGTAAAACAACCAAATCCCATATATCGTTATAAATTTTAAATGCTTTAAAACTCCCCCGCCTCACTCGATATAAAATTTATCCAAATACAAGAGGCATATAATATATACGATGTATACGAGAAAAGAAATGTCTCCTTTCAGTGTTATGTCATTTTATGTCGTGCGGTTTATCTCGTCAAAATGAAAATAAAAAAGTTTTCCATTTCATATTTTTATTTATTCGTGACGTATAATTTAATATAATTAAGACTGATTTGAAATTTGGTAAATGAGTTGAAACCTCATTAAGATGAAAATTTCAAATTAATGTCATCTAATATATTATTTTATTAGATTTGATATTATTATGTTGTAGTAGAATATCGTGTACTTTGCACGTACACAAATGTAAGTAATGTGTAGACGAGATTAATTTACGACGAATATTCAAATTTCCTGAGATGAAATATTAAATTTTGTTTTGTAATATCGTTGTGACGCAGTCGTTCTAATTGTCTAACATGTAGAAAATTCATTAGATTTTATAATAGATGTGAGTAATACGTTTATGTGTTTAATTCAGAATATGTTTCGTTATTCTACTGTATATGATATTGGAATTTTCAATTTTATTCCGCTTTCGTGAATTTTCTTAAAAATACAAAAAAAATAAAATTTATAGAAATTTGATTTATTATGGCTTTGTAATATTTCAATACTACAAAATCATTTTGATATTATCTGAAATATTTACTTACCGACCAAATGGTACAGTGGTTAAAGCTTTGGCGTTTGCTTCGGAAGGTACCGGGTTCGGATCCCGATATGGGAAAGATGTAAAGGGAATTTCGTCAACAGATTACGATCTGTGAATGAAATTGAATTTTCGTCAACAGATTACGAAATCTCATGTGCCGACTCATCCTAAATGGCTGTATAGGCTAAGTAAGAACGGAAAAAGCAAACCGCGAAAGAGTTGGGAGAGCCTTGGTCCCAGAACAGATTGCAGGGTTTATAAAAAAAAAATAATTACTTACAAAAAATTTATTTGGGAGTCTGTTCCTAAACATGCAGAAATTGCAGTATTCGATGCATATTTATTGTAATATAGGCGATTTCTATGAATCGAAATGATTTATAAGAATTATGAAATTTAATTTATTATTTTTATGTTTGCGCAAACAGTCATTATCAAGAAATGATTTTTGTATGCAAAATTATGTATACAACACGAGAGCTGTCATTTATTAAAGGAGGGATGTACAAATATTAAATTTCCTAAAGGAAATTTTATATTTTAGTACTAATGTAAAAATAGCAACCAAAAAACATCTCGGCATTAGTACTTTTTGGTTGCTATTTTCTTTGTTTTTTTAATATGTGTGTATAAAAAAATTTGTGTTTGAATACAATTTTTTTTGTATGTATACTATCCGTGTGAGCTGTTTTGCTAAAATAGCTACGAATTCTTTGGTCGAAACGTACACTAAAAGAGGTATCTGAAAAATATTTATTTAAATATTTACACACGTAAGGAAATGCTACGTTCATTATAAAATGTAAAAAGCGTACGACCCACGAAAGTTGCCCAATATAATGCAAAAAGTACACGCACTTGTTAGTAGGTCATTCTTGTTGTTGCTGTCAAATTAGGTGTTGTTGTCAGTTATCGAATGATCAATTGCTACTTGTTTATTTATTGTTTATTTATTTATTTATTGATGACATAACGATTTTAGTAGAGGAAAAGCGCATATGGAAGTATTATAATTGAACAAGAACAATAAAAAAATCCTTCCATTATGCATAAATACATCCGATTTTTTTTTTAAAACTGATTCCACTCCATGCTATACAGAGTGTTCGGAAGTACTGTACAAGGATTCCGAAAGTGGCTGACACGAATGAACCGTTGGATTCCTTGATTAAAACGAATGTGAGGTTACTTGTATCACTTCACACGTTAAAGCCCTCCTATCAAGTTATAGATTTTGTATTGAAGAAACTTCAGTATTTTGAGAAATAACCAATTTCATTTTCAACTACTAATTTCATTAAAAGTCTGATAAACTTTTCTTTCAAATAATGTATTATAATTATGACTAGTTAAAAAGTGTTTCAAATTTAAACAAAACTTTTAGAATTCAAATTATTTTAAGAAAAATTGTTGTTTCTGTTCCATTTAACTTTTAACAATAACTCTACGTCAGAAAATATTTTTTAATGGAAACATAGTCCAGAGTCTTAGCTTTCAGAAAAGATAACTATTGGTCATATTTGCTATATTATGTTATCTAAATAATTAAAAGTTCACAATAAATGTTGGTATTTTCTTTGATAGACACAAATGTTGCTGCCGAAATTTATTAGCATTAGAAAATACTATTTACAAAATACAAGGAAATACAAAATTTTTGTTGTGAACTTTTAATTTTTTAGTTAACATAATATAGCAAATATGACCAATAGTTATCTTTCCTGAAAGCTAAGACTCTGAGCTATGTTTCCGTTAAAAAATATTTACTGACGTAGAGTTATTGTTAAAAGTTAAATGGAACAGAAACAACAATTTTTCTTAAAATAAATTGAATTCTAAAAGTTTTGTTTAAATTTGAAATATTTTTCAAATAAATAGTCATAATTATAATACCTTATTTAAAATAGAATTTTATCAGCTTTATAATGAAATTAGTTGTGAAATTTATTATGAACCTACCACTTTATTTCGAGGTGGCTTATAAGCTAGATAATACCAAGAATTACGGCTCATCTTCCAAAGACGATATTTGGAAAAACGAACAGAAACAGCATTCAAAGTCTCTTGCGTCATCCAAAGAGGGGAGATCCCAAGGAAGGAAGGTTTAAAATAAACAGTAGTGAAAGGAACGCAATTATTGAATACATAATTAATAGAGGATTTATGCTGTGCACATAAAAAGAATTGAAAGCATTCAAAAGAAGTTCCTCATTTTTTTGTTAAAGAAAAGTGGCTGGGATTACGACCACAACTTACCATTCCATAAAAATGTGGCTCGCTTATCTCCATACCCAACAAGATGCACGGATTACAAAATATGGACGCTTGAAAATAGACGACTTCTCTTGGGCGCGGCTTTTATTGGTAACGTTTTGCTTGGTCACGTTTATTTAGCTTACATCTTGGAAAACATATCAATTCACGTGCCATGCAGAACATTTCGAAACCATAGATTTTTAGCCACTTGAACACCATTCTACTAACTATGGAGAAAACAACCCCATTAATAGGATGTCTAAATCGTTCAACTTAATTGACGACCTATTTGACTTTAATTTGTCAAAGAATAATTTTAAAAATTTCTTGAAGAACTATTTTTAAAATTTTTAATTGTCAAAATTTGGTTTATTCTTTTTTTAAGTTTTTTGTTTGAAATTACTGTTTTAACTATTGTAAAAAATATGAAATCATACATGTAAATTACAAAATAGATTTCTTTCTTTAAATAAATAAATTTAAAATAGTCAATTGGATCGGTAGAAGTACTAAGAGAAAAAATATTGTCCCAAAAAATAGAGCCACAAATTGATGAAAGATCCGCGGTTCATCAATTTTCGCAAAATCTGCAAAGTTGAAACTTGTATGTTTAGGTAATAATTAACAGAAAAAACAAAGAGATCATTATGAGAGCCAATACCAAGAGATAATTGATTGAAAAAAACAAATGTAATAATTATCAACAGAAGCGACAACGTGATCAATGAGAGAGTAAGAACCACCACCAGCGATTGCTTAAGAGTAATTGGACGCTTCAGTATTATAAACCAAAAGGGTAATGCTATTTAAGATATTTAAATAGCTACGAGAAAATAAAGTCTCTTGAGAAATATCAAAATTGAAATCACCCGAAATAAAACCTTGACATACCGACAGAAAAAAATGAATGAAAAATCATTCCTTATCACCCGTAATTATAGTTTAACTGCAAACTATTTCCGGCTTACGAAATACAAAACGGATTTCTGCAACAAAATGTTTCAAATTTTTGTTAAAATCCTTATCATTAGCCATAAGACAATTGAGAGTAATGAAAAAATTTGCTTTTGAGTTTACTTGAGTTTACTTGTATGTCTTAAAATTTTATTTTTCGAATTTGTAAATAAGCATTTTGTTATTGTTCGTCAGATATCTATGAGCTAACTTTGATGAACGTAAGGTAGTAACTTATCACGCAAGTGTAGCGAGATCATTAGGAAGTGGCCAGGAAAATGTCGTACTACGAGGAACAAAGGTTTACCAAACAGTTCCTAAAGATGTTGTTGTAGTTCTAGCCGGTGTACTCCCAGCGGATATTCTAATTCAACAAAGGTGCTTATACTACATAAAAAGTTGTGATCCAAACGAAGCCCACTATTGCAGAGCGGTGGGCACATGCCACATTCAGTGTCTAAAATATCCCTCAACAAGGTGTGCAATATAAGTAGCAGTAGAAGCCGCATCGCCCTGTTGCAGCAGTGCAAGCTGATAGTATAGAACGAGTGCATGCTGTCGCACAAATGAGCAATAGAAGAAAGGAACGTAGTCTGCAGAACATCAGGGACAATTGGTTGCGGACAGGCGGCGTGCGTGGTTTTGTAAACTTACAAAGAAGCTAAGAGTATCCAATCGACTTTTGGCTTTATGTTTATGTGGTGTAACGACGGTTGCATTTTTCTACGTAAATCCCATAATTCGGAAATTCATCGCATCCACTCATTCAATGATACAACACGTATACAAAGAGGGCTTCACACACTGGAATCACAAGGTAATTCAACAGAAATTATATAATTATCCATTGTATAGACATGTAAAGTTTTGCCTAAAATTAAAAGTAATTTTTAGATTAATGATTAGCAGTTTATATACTTACATAATGTTTTCTTTTCGAAATTTTAAGTATAATTTTGTTATTAATATTTTCTTAACATTTTCACTTCTCAATTTTTTGACATTTCCTATTTGTTTTGAGTTTTTTCTAATTAATTATAGTACTAAATTTTATGTACAATTTCTCCTTAAATCTATTACATTTTTCAATTTGGTTTTGAATTATCATTTTATTTGTAGAACCTTACAATATAAAAATTTATAGTATTGAACTTTACAGTAATCTGCACAATGAGCGTTGTGTGTTAAGCTGCCCATACATGGTGCAACTTGGTTGTACAACTGGTTTAAAGACTAGTCAAGCTGTATCGTTTGTAGGGCAGTTGTACAACCATTTTGAAGGTTCGAATCTAGGTTGCAAGCAAATCAAAAAATTTTGATTTTTATAGGCGGAGTCAGTGGTTGTACGACCAAGTTGCAATGTGTGTGGACAAGTTGTACAACTTAAATGACATTTTATGTTTATTGGGAATTTTAATACCGTTATTGTCGAAAATTATAACTAAACCACATAAAACGAGATAAATATTTTATTAAAAAGAATAAGTTTCTTTAATTGAAATGGCTGTAGTTAATAATCAGTTGTGGAGAGACTTTTTCGAAGAATTCGAACAATGTCCAGAATTATGGAAAGTTAAAAGTTCTGTTCTTCATCGGAGAAATTGTTAAAAAGTGAGAAATCTGGAGCTGGTGAGGATGATGTATACGTCCCATCATTGTGGTATTTTGAAATTTTATATTTCGTAAGGGACAATGAAATCCCAACTGCTAGAATTTCTAGTGTGGATACCGATGATGATGTAGAGGAAATTGAAGTAAGTTATACATTTTAAAGATATTTCACATTACTGTTAAATTTCTATTTTAGCTTGAAGCAACCCTCCCAGTTTAAAAAAAATATGTCGAAATAAAAATATTCGAGACGAATTTTTGCAAACAGCTGTCGATCATTTAGTTTGACTTTAAACTAAAAAACATGAGTCAGAAATATTTGCTGAAGGATGGGCAACATCTTTTAAAAAACTGAATGATAGACAGAAAATTTATGCCAAAAAAGCCATAAATGAAATTTTAATAATGGGACAATTAAACGAGCTGACACATAACACAGTTTCTCCATTGCCCAGTTCCAGTAGTTCATCACACGCTGATTCTAGATGCTCAACACCTTACACATCAAATCAATTGCCTAGTACCAGTAGTTTTTCCCGTCCTGATTCTAGATGTTCAACACCGTATAAATCAAATCAATTGCCTAGTACCAGTAGTTTTTCGCATGCTGATCCTAGATGCTCAACAGTTTATGCATCAAACCCACTACCAAGTACCAGTAATTCTTCACGAGCTGATGACTCTACATGTGTAAAACCTTATACATCAAATCACATCGTTGTTGAGGAAATTGTTCCTGTTAATTTTAATATTTCTAAGTCATCACAAAAGCCAAATCATATAACTTTTAATGGTCTTTTTAATGACAACCAATACTCATAAAAAATTTTAATAAAAATATTATTGCTTTTTCTATGTTTAAAACTGTTTATTTTTATGAATATAAAAAAAGTACAAATAATTACAAACATTTATTCGGTGCTATGCAAACGATTGACAACTTCGCAGAAATCGTTTCTCGCGAGCTTAGCTTGTGATGATGAGTTTCTTGATGCTGCTGGTTGCATTTGCAATAATATTTCTGAAAGCCGAAACGTTCCTCCCGATTCATTTCTAGAGTATAAAACGCCTCTACTCTTTTTTAAAAAATTATGTAAATAGCAACAAGCTATCACAATCTTTGTAACTTTTTCAGGAGAATGAGCAATAGTTGTTAAAAGAACTTTAAATCTAGCAGCCAAAATGCCAAATGCATTCTCTACTTTTACTATCGCAGAACTCAATTTTTTGTTAAAAAGTTCCTGTTCTTTTATCAGATGATTACACTGAATGGTTTCAGTAAGTTTTCTCCCAGGTCAAAGGCATCATCGCCTATTAGAACGTAAGGTAACTTCCGGCCCGTAGAATCCACAGTTTCAGGTTCAGGAATATTTAATTCTTGGTTTAGTAATTTTTGGTAAAATTTTGTATTATTAAATACACCATCGTCTGATATCCTACCATTTGCTTCTACATCAATCATTATAAATTCGCTATCGGCATTGACAATAGCCGTAAGAACAATACTAAACTGTTTTTTATAATTAAAATAGTAGGAACCAGATTTCGCTGGTTTTCTAATATTTATATGCTTGCCATCAATGGCACCTATACAATGAGGAAAACCAGATTTTCTTTCAAATTCGTTGGATATTTTTTTCCAATAATCAGAGGTAGCTGGAATCTGTATTTTAAGAAAATTATGTTAGTAAAATATTATGCAACTAATTATTTTGGTAAAACTCACCTTAATATAATCCTTTAAAACTTTTCGAATTGCTTCACATGTTTCGATAACAATTTTTTCAATGGATTGCGCTGATACTGCATTCGAAAACTTTAAATCTTCAAAAGAACTACCGGTAGCCAGAAACCTTAAAGTTATGGATAATCGCGTTTCTTCATTAATTGTATCACGCATAAAAGTATCCTGCTTTACTATCAATGGCTTTACTTTATCCAGAAGATATAGAAATGTTTCTTCATCCATACGCATGAAATTTTTACAGTCATCTGGTTTACTAACTTTTAATTATTTCAAAAGTCTTTGGTTAGAAAACGTATCTTTACCTTTTAACCAGCTTTTCATCCAAATCTTTCTTTTTCTGCGTTTCTCTTGTTCTTTGTCTTGAAATAAAACTTCCACAATAACAATTATAGCAGTAATGTCATCACTTTCACTCATATTTATAATTTCGATTTTTAATTTTACTTAAACAATTTTGACTTGGTATTACTAGGTATTGGATAGGTATTTACTTATATTTTGAAAAACAAAAATTGTATACGCTCACCATAAAAAATAAAATATTTTGACTGTTTCTACTTTCTATGTTTTCAAACTTGTTGTACAACAAGTTGGTTGCAAAGTGTGTGGTGTAGTCTGCAGACTAGTCTACATACCAGTTGTACAACCAAGTTGCACCGTGTATGGGCAGCATTATCAAGTATTTTGGTTGGTGTTATCCTTGTGCTGATCATTCGATTTTGTTCTGTTTGATGACGATAAATTAATGTTATTTTTTTGGTTCAGTAACTGGTTATATATTGATTTAGATATCTCAACAATTTGCAGTTGCATAAAATTTGACTTGTTATTTTTATGTGTAGTAGAAAGTGCGAACCAAAATTTAATAATTTTGCGGCTTTGATGGTAAATTTTGATAGATTAATTCAGAACAACTGCAAAAACAATTATTTTTTAAATGTTGATGAATGTGCTAATTATCAAGGTCGAAACCGTATTGATTTTACTTCTAGAAAATTAAATGGTCTACAAATTAATATTCGTGGTATGAATGAAATGAGTAAATTTGACGGTGTATTGGAGTTTATTGAAAGACTTAGAATAGATATTCACGTCTTGGTCGTCAGCGAGACATGGGTTCAACGTCAAAACACTATGTCATATAAAATACTTAACTATGATAGTATGTATATTATTCTCTTGTTGTGATGATAGAATGGGTGGCGGTCTTGGCGTCTTTATTCGTAGCAATCTAGAGTATACCATACTAAGGTGTGATGATGGTCAACATCCATTTCACTTTATCTTTCTTGAATTGCTGGGATTTAAATTTACAAAATTATATGCCTTTTATAGGCCGCCTGCATCAGATGTTAATGAATCTTTAATATTATTGGATATCTTACTGGATAGTAAAAGTAATGGTGATGTCATACTGATTGGTGATTTAAATATTCCTGTTTATAAAGATTCAAATTTAGTTGTGGAATATAAAAACTAGAATGTTTAGTAGTAATGGCATGATTGTTACCAATTCTTTTGAAACAATGTCGATCAGCCATAACGTATTGGATCATGTAGTATGTAGTTTTGCTAATATTTTACGAGTTCATAATTGTACAGTTTATTCGGACTTAAGTGATCATAATTTAATTTGTACTTTACCTTTTAAATCAAAATTTGTTAAATTGTTTTAGACAAAAGGGTAATGGATTTCGAGAAGGTGAATATGGATTTTGGTATTTTTTTAAATTCTACTCCATTCAATGATCTTGATCCGAACGATGCATTACAATTAATTACTTCGAAATATCATGACATTGTCAATAAATTTACTACTATCAAAAGTGTTGTAGCGAAACTAAAAAACAATACTTGTCCATGGATGACGTACGACCTCTGGAAACTTGTAAAACAACGTAACAAAATTTTGAAAAGTTTTAAGTTAAATACCAATGACAATGAATTTAAAATTAAACTGAAATATTTTAATAGAAAAATTAGTTTAGAGAAATATTTTGCGAAGAAATGGTATTATTCAAATTTGTTTCATAATGATAATCAAATGGAATTATGGAAAAATATTAGCCAGGTATTTAATAGGGACACCTCAAAATCGGTCATACGAAATATCAAATGGCAAGATAAAAAATATAGTAAAACTACTGATATTGTTAATGTATTTAAAACTTATTTTATCAATATCGGTAAAACAATATGTGAATCTCTTAACAGCTATAGAAATATAAATGAATTTCAAACATTATACGTCCTAACCCTAACTCAGTTCTACTTTCTACAACAACCTCGTAAATATATATTATCTTTGAGACAGGTGTTTATCCTAAATGTTTGAAAATTGCTAAGGTTGTGCCGGTGCTTCAAAGTGGTGACACTGGTTTGGTTTCTAACTAGGACAATTTCAACATTATCAGTATTTGATTAAATTATTGAGAAAGTCATTGCTAGCCGTTTGATGGACTTTTTAAACCAGTCAAAGTTTTTCTTTTCTTATTAATACGGGTTTAGAAAAGGCGCTGGCACTGAAGTGGCTTTGGTTGAAATGACAAACCTGTTTTACAATGCTTTCGATGGGTGGTGGTGAATATGTCGGTGTGTTATACCTTGATTTACAAAAAGCTTTCGATACCATTGCGGCTCCTTGAAAAATTATACTGCTCTGGAATTCGTGGGTTAGCGTACAATGTAATTGAGAATTACTTAAATGATAGACAGCAATTTGTTATGATAGATAGTATTGGTAGTCAGTTGTTAGAAGTAGAATATGGTGTTCCTCAAGGTAGTGTCTTGGGTCCTTTACTATTCCTCATATTTATTAACGATATGTCAAGACTGCTTTTGCTAGGCAAAATTCGTATTTTTGCAGATGATACAGCATTATTTTATGAGATGAAGGATCCTAGTACTATGGTAGATAATATGAAGGAGGATATGAACATTCTACTATAGACTATTTGAAATCAAATATGATTTCACTTAATTTAACGAAAACGAAATACATCGCGCTATAAAAATATTGGAGTTTTGCACCCTTTTGTTACGAGTGATATAGTTATCAATAAGGTTGAATCATTCAAATATCTAGGAGTCGTTTTTGATTCATATATGTCCTGGAATGATTGGTGTTCTGAGGAAGCTCTCATATTTTGTACCGAGATATGTTTTAAAGATTATATACTTCTTGTTTGAAAAAAATGTCATTTAAATGAATGTCTTTTAATGCTGTAAAATGTCATTTTCAAGAAATTATTCGATTATTTTTAATATCTTTGAAGTTTTAAATTAAAATAGGGGGGGAAAACAAATACAACATCTGATTACAGAATGAGTGAGTAAATATTTGTGGTATTGGTTTTCCTTCAAAGAACAATAAATTCATTGGAACTCCTCTACTGCAAGTATATTGAATTGAATTTCTTCGTTTTGAATGTTAATTTTTACATATGAATTTGTGCAGATTGTTATTAAGTTTTTCTTGTAATAAATACCTATAGTATATTTAAGTACATTTAAATATAAAAAAATTTTCATTCTTTTTGTAATTAAAATATAATAAATCATATAATGTAAATATAAATAAATAAATAAAATAAATAAAATAAATAAAATAAATAAAATAAATAAAATAAATAAAATAAATAAAATAAATAAAATAAATAAAATAAATAAAATAAATAAAATAAATAAAATAAAATGAAATAAAATGAAATAAAATGAAATAAAATGAAATAAAATGAAATAAAATGAAATAAAATGAAATAAAATTAAATAAAATTAAATAAAATTAAATAAAATTAAATAAAATTAAATAAAATTAAATAAAATTAAATAAAATTAAATAAAATTAAATAAAATTAAATAAAATTAAATAAAATTAAATAAAATTAAATAAAATTAAATAAAATTAAATAAAATGAAATAAAATGAAATAAAATGAAATAAAATGAAATAAAATGAAATAAAATGAAATAAAATGAAATAAAATTAAATAAAATTAAATAAAATTAAATAAAATTAAATAAAATTAAATAAAATTAAATAAAATTAAATCAAATTAAATCACATTAAATAAAATGAAATAAAATGAAATAAAATGAAATAAAATGAAATAAAATGAAATAAAATTAAATAAAATGAAATAAAATGAAATAAAATGAAATAAAATGAAATAAAATGAAATAAAATGAAATAAAATGAAATAAAATGAAATAAAATGAAATAAAATGAAATAAAATTAAATAAAATTAAATAAAATTAAATAAAATTAAATAAAATTAAATAAAATGAAATAAAATGAAATAAAATGAAATAAAATGAAATAAAATGAAATAAAATGAAATAAAATGAAATAAAATGAAATAAAATGAAATAAAATGAAATAAAATGAAATAAAATGAAATAAAATGAAATAAAATGAAATAAAATGAAATAAAATGAAATAAAATGAAATAAAATGAAATAAAATGAAATAAAATGAAATAAAATGAAATAAAACAAATAAAATAAAATAAATAAAATAAATAAATAAAAATAACTTCAGGGGGATTTTCGGCAAATCCTACCTGTTATTGAGAGAGCGGTTCCAGAGGACGAAATTGAACCATGTTTAAAAGCGCCTAGATTATATACCAATGTTGAACAACTGCACCGTACCACAAACACGGCAATTCAGCTGTTCAATGATTTTGAGTCTGGGGCCTACAGAAATGCACACAAAAATATGTTAGTTTCAAAAATAAATAAAAAATCCTGAGCGAAATACTCTCTGATACATCAGTTTACAGTCAGGTGTCAATTGAGCACAATTATGTTGTTCAATGACGCCACTTGCCCTGTCAAGTTCCATGGAGCTGTTGGATGCCATCTGATAGACTCGTTATGAAATAATAAAATGTCGCCAGGTTACATGTTTTCTAATTCGACAGGCACTTGGTGAAGGTCAAAGTTTTGATCGGAGAAGCCAATGAAGAAAATGTCCTGATACCTCGTATTCCCGGCTGCAATTCCCGTTAAACGTTGCATTTTCTATGGCCAAAATAAATCACGGGTAGCAGGGATTTATGTGATCACACCGTGCTCTCATGATCAATTCTACATGGGTTGCTCTCGTGTGTCTAGGGCTCAAAAACTGCATGTTTTTGCTGATCGAAACAAATCCTTTACCATTATTACTTAAGTATACAGTTGAGCCTGATGTCTGATGCGGACGAAACCGCTACTAAATTTATCTAGCCACGTGACGTGAAAAAATTTAAAGGTATCTTTTTTGTTTGTAAATTTTCAGGTACGATGAGCTCCTTGTGTTTCGAAGATCGCCTCAGTATTTCCGCCCTTTGTATAGTCTTGAAGATTTTAAATAATTTTTCTTTATGTTATTTTTGGATAATACAGAATTTTGGTGAACAGCCTATCATAGATAGAAAATGTTTCTCCCGTTTTTATGTTAAGCATAAAATAAATAAAACTTACAAAAGGTTTTTATAAATAGGAGAGTTATGTATGTGGCTTTCAATGTTTCTGTTTCAGGTAGTGAACTCAAAGTGCATGTATGGTGTTGCTATGAAATATTTGGGTGAAGTCGTGTGAAGAACCATATAAATTTATTCATTTATTTCTTTACATTTTAAAATTTCTATTAGAATTTCAACCAACGACAACACCACCCCAAAATGTACCACAGCCAGCAAATTCTACAAATGGCGACTTCAAGGTGAATTCTGTTTACTAATGGTTGCGACCGAAAAAATTAAGATTTGTTAAACTACATCTAGACTAGAATCATAAGTATTCCAGAAATCGTGTTTTCGGTTAATTTAGGTGTTCGGTGAACTGTTTACTGTGAATTGTTTTAAAATAAACCCATTTTTATAGCAGCACTTAATTTGTAATTATTAATCTTTCCGCCAGTTGGCTATGCGCTATTTCTCAAGATTAATCTAGCCACTCTATCATTGAGAACGGCTCTTTTCCAATTCGGAATGTGGTATCAGCTAAAAAAACTAGCTAATTTGGAGGTTCTAAAACAAAATAAAAGTTCAATCCAGTCTAACAACGCTTTACTATTAAGAAGAGTGGCAACCCTGGATTGCTCCTGGTTTGCAGTTTTACAATGCTAAAGCATAGAATCTTGAAATGGATAACGACAAGCGAAATCAACTGCATAATACAACCAGCATTACGGTCAGTGGTCTGCTTATTAATAACGGGGACGTCATACAGCTTAATTGGAATTCCAATCAAGTCAATGTTTAAAAAAACGTTATTATGGCAATTTATAAATTTTACAATCTTCTTGAAGAATCCTTTGTAGAGAATTATATTTTCATTTGGGGCAAAATCTGATTGTCCTATAACAACCCCCACAATCCCGCATTGTTTCAAGAATTAAACCTGTTACCTCTCAGATATCTATATGTTTTACCAAAAACAATTCTTCAAACAGTCTATTTGTGTGTGACTTGAATGGTCCAGGAAAGATCCAAAAATATAAGTCTCATCTATGACTAATAGTAGTGGTTTCTGGAACGAAAAATATTGAAATTTTGAATTCAACGAATGACTTGGAGTTGTTTAGGCTCGTTTAACCCTATTCTATTATTAAATAGTTAATTTGCCAACCGAAACCAATTTTTTGTTTACCAAAACTCATCATTTCCGGTAAAATTTAAAAAAATGATCTAATTTGGTTTAAAAATTAATTAACAAACTTATTGGTTTCAATAGATTTTTTCATAAATGTTATTGAATTTCAAAATAGTTGCAAAGAATTTACAAGCCCCTATGGAAGCTGCCATTTCCGGTAAACCCGGTTAAACCCAAAAAATTCACTGTGACCTCTTAATTTGATTTGTAAGCAAAGTATGAAGTTTAATCTCGATCAATTTATCCGTCTGAGTAGTACAGTTCTAAAATTTTGTACAAAAAACCGTTAAGAAACGTCATTTCCATTTATATTTTGGAAAAATGAGCTGAAACAGTATTGTTGCAAATTTCATTTTAAATCATTTAGTTTTTGTAGTTTTTAACGTAAATGAAATGCTTTTCAAATATTTGCAAATAACGAAAAAGCTTCTATGAAGGTTGCCACTTCCAGTGGACGTATTTCAGACAAAAATCATTGTTATCTCCAAATTTATATGAAAAGTAGGAGAATGAAGTTTTATCCCGACCCCCCATCGGCGTGCAAAACACATGGGTCGACCCATCTTCCATGTCCAGTACTACAGGCCATGTGGACCGACCCCCATCGGCGTGCAAAACTCATAAGCCGACCCATGTTTCGTGTTCAGTACTGTACGCCCTCAATTTGACAGTAATTGCGAAAAGTAGGACGGAATAAACCGCCAAAGAGTAAGGAGTTATTCGGCCCCGGAACAGATGGCAGTGATTAAATTTTTTTTTTTTTATAAATTAAGAGATCGCAAGAGTTTCGAAGAACCGATTAAAAGATTATAAATTAAAATTTGCAAGAATATCGGCTTTGATCAGTTTTCTAAAATGTATTCGGAAATCACGATACTTAACGAGAAATTGTTTTTTATCGAAAATTCGGCCTCTGTGTGGCCTAAACTGATTTACTGATCAGGACGCTACTTCTTATTTAATCTTTTACCATTATAGCTGGGATGTTCCTTCCAATTATGTTTGACTAAAATCGGTTGACCGGAAGTTGAAGCTTCTATATAAGCTTTTACAATTTTTGCACCTCTTTAAAAAGTATATGTCATTTTCGGAAAAAAATATTAAAACACACAAAGCTTGTAAATTAAATCTCAAGCAAAATTAGTTCAGATAATTTTTCAAATTTGGCACATGAACTTTTTCCATTAATTAAGAGATCCTTGCAGAGTTTGGTGAAAAACTGTATACTGGAAGTGGCAGCTTAAAACAAAAGTCCGGTAAATTAAAATTTTCACTTTAGAAATTAATTGTGGTGTATTGGTGTTGGCCTAAACTTATTCACCCCTCCATTTGTTTCTTAATTATTTAAAAAATTTAAGGCAATTATTTAATGACTAACTGTAATGGTAAAATAATTGAAAGTATGTTTTCATCGGGAAACTTATGTCAAGCTTTTAAATTTTTTTGAGTTGCTTATTAAGTCATTGGAATCAGCTGGCTGTATGTTGTCATGTTTAATATCTAAATTTTTCCTTATTTTGTCTCTTTTGAACTGTTCTTTTATATTTTTTATTTACTTATAATCGTAAGTTTCCATCATAATTCGGGCGTCATCAATTCGTTTTATTAGTTTTGCTGCTATATTTCCTTGTATTGTTAGTCGTTTGTTTTTCTTGTGCCTTGCAAGAAGTCATGAAACAATAAAATTCTCTCAATTTTTTTTTTATTATTCATTCTTCCATTTTGGTTTTGTTTCTGCTCCACGCAATATTTTTAATAATCACTCGACGAGAGAGAGAGAGAGAGATTTGTAAAGGACAACACAAACAAAATAAACAGAGTTAATGCGCAATCTCACCGAGAGCACAAAATCATTTGACTATTTTCCCCTATTCAGCAATAGAAAAGTTAATAAAATGATTTAGTTCGAATCATAAACACATAAATCGCTAGGATTAACAAAAATGAATATTTTCATATTATAAATCTCTCGTTACCGTTTAAATCTCCGCGCTCCCGTTACAAATTAGTATTTTATCGAAAACGAAAATTTACTTCTGAATCCGTAATCGTATGTATATATTTTGATTCGGTAATTCTTCGGGTTGACATGCAGTTCATCTCTCATTTGTTTATCATATTCCGTTTTAGACATAATGGTAATAATAATAATGTAGATATAGAAAAGGGAATCATGTCAATTACGGTATTTTATTGTACTTACAAAACATTTTTATTTATTTGTAGAAGATTATCCTTTTTTCCGAAAAATTTGAATCCAAATATAATTTTGCGATGTTAAGAACAGTTAGTTGCTATACGGTATATATACCTCGGTACCTTTACAGCCAGAAGTGCGGAATCGATTTTTTATTTTACATGGAATATTTTTGAACAACTCATCGTTAATTTTCGAATCCTTCGAATGGCGAAATAAATATTGATGATTACCCGATATTTTTTGTGTTTTTTTATAAGTTTCGATTCGTTGTCGTTGGTATTTCATGTTTCAGTAATTTATTGATATTTACTGTTATTTATTGGATGAGATATGGATTCAGGCTCCCATACTCGTCCTTGAATATTTTTGATTTTTTTTTTGTTTTTTTTTTTTGTTGAATAAATAAAAAATAAAGGAACACAAATGAAAGAATGTTAGCTATTTATTATTTTTGTTGTCATATCTCTCCTTTTTTGTTGGCGTTGTTGTTGGTGTGGTTGCTGTTACACTGTTGTTGCTGGATATTTTCATATTAGGCGCGCTTTGTTTTGTGGGAAGTAAGATTTATTCTGTACACAAACACACACACACATACAATATATACAAAAAAATGAAAAACGGAAATTTAAATTTTTTTTGCGGTTTTTATTTTTCTGGCATGATTTTAAAGAATTAAATACATTCCCATGGATTTTATTTTAGAGTACAAAATTTTTAAAAATATTTGTTTTTTTGTTAAATGAGTGTCAGACGATGGTATAAATAATTGGGTTACCTGTAGGGTTCTGAGTACACACTCTCAAAATACACATTACAAACATAACTACACAAAAATTTATTTTGAGAAATTAAAATTTTTACATTTGTATACAAAAGATTTCTACGAACGATTCTCAATAACTCCTGAATACGTTTAATAATGATGATGATGTTTTCAGTATAATAAAAATTCTTAATAAACCGATTCATTTTTGGATTTAATTGTTTTTTATCCATCAAAAAATCTACCACAAAAATCAGTTAACACAATGTGGGCTTTTAAAAGTGTTGTTCAAGGTCATGAATTTCAATTTTTAGTTTTTAAACTCGGGCAAATCTAATTTCGTACTGTCATACTCATTCTTTCATCAAATCGCTCTTATAGTCTTCTTTTAATGATAAAATATTTCTCGGAAATACTGTGTCGTTGTAATCTGCGGGAAAGATTCTGAAAGTTTAATTCCTTTAAAAATGTCGGATATGATTTTCTCTTTTTTGCACAAAATAAAATTTTATCTGGTTTAGTTTCAAACAAATAAACCCCTTTTATACCATACTAAGATTTTTAAATATTGAATATTGGTGACAAGACCAATGTTGAAATATCCCCAGCAGCCTACGTAGGAAAGGGAGAATGATATATCTGTACTTAGTAAATAACCGTGTTAAGGAGTGAACTGCAACAATATTTATTATCACAACTCATAATTTAAGCATCTCTGGCATTTCAAAATATCTTCTAATCTTCCTTTCCGATCTCTTAATTGTAATACGAAATTTGACATTCGAAAATATCTAAAGCTTTCGTAGTTTTTTATTTAAATTTGTGTTCCGATCTTTTAACCAAAGTTACTTTGTATCGAATGCGATCCTTGTTGATATATAAAGTGTCTTTATAAGGACGCTCGATTTTTCAATATAAATATGTTGTGTGTGAGATATCCAGTCAATTGTGTTTATTTGAAATAATATTTTATGTCGGCTCCCTGAATTAAAAAAGCTGCCTTAAACGTGGTGTTTTTTCGGACTTAAAACCAGCGTTTTTATTTCATTTTAAAATTGACTTAAAATCTGTAATGAAAATGAAATAAAAAAAGCTGACTTTATTTATGCATATCATAAGTCATTTTGAAATTGATTTAAGAAGTATGTTTATAAATGCCATAACATGTATCTTTTTAAGTCACTTAGAAAATGAAATAAAATGTGAAAATGTTTAAGATCGAAATAAAACGTAAAAAAATATAGTATAACAGAAAAAGCCCGATTATCCGGCATCCAATTAACCGTAGCACTTAGTTAACCGGAAATTTAATTTTTAGGATTTTTGTTGCTTTTTTCTCTTTCATATGCATTTTTAATTCGTTTTGAAATTTGCAATTGTTTTTTCCACACTTTCATTAATGAAATCATTAGTTGAAAATTTGAAATGGCTTTAATTTTCTTATTACAGTGAAAGCCCGATTATCCGGCATTTAATTAACCGGAACACGCAGTTAACCGGAATTTTAATTTTTAGGAATCTTTTTTGCTTTTTTCTCTTTCATGTGCGTTTTGAAATGCTATTGTTTTTGGCACATTTTGATTAATGAAAGCATTAGTTGAAAATTTTGAATGGCTTTAATTTTCATATTACAGTAGACGTCTGAGTATTCGGTATACAATTAACCTAAGAATGAACACTGAGTTAACGTGAATTTTAATTTTAATGGACTTTTTTTGTCTTGCCTCTTTCATATGCATTTTTTTTATTCATTTTGAAATTTGCAATTGTTTCTTGCACATTTTCATTAATGAAAGCATCAGTTTAAAATTTGGAAGGGCTTTAATTTTTATATTACAGTAAATCCTAATTCTCCGGCAAAGAAAGAGGAAAAAGCAAAAAATATTTCTAAAGATATAATTTCCGGCTAACTTAGTGTTCCGGTTAATTGGGTGCTGGATAATCGGGGTTTAACTGTAATAAGAAAATTAAAGACATTCCAAATTTTCAACTAATGCTAACATTAATGAAACTGTGCAACACACAATTGCAAATTTCAAAATGCATATGAAAGAGAAACGAATGAGAAAAAAGTAACAAAAAATCCTAAACCTAGGATTCCGGTTAACTGAGTGTTCCGGTTAATTGGATGCCAGATAATCGGGTTTTTCCTGTAATATGAAAATAAAAGCCATTCAAAATTTTCAACTAGTGCTTTTATAATGAAAATGTCAGAAAACTCAAAAATTCAAAAAACAGTTGAAAATTTCAATATGAATTAACAAAAATGCATATGAAAGAGAAAAGAAAGAGAAAAATATACCTTCAAATTAAAATTCCGGTTAACTGAGTGTCCCGGTTAATTGGATGAAACTGTAATTTGAAAATTAAATTCATTCCAAATTTTCAACTAATGCAAAACACAATTGCAAATTTCAAAATGAATTAATTAATACATATGAAAGAGAAAAGAAACAGAAAAGAGCAACAAAAAATCCTAAAGCTAGAGTTCCGGCTAACTGAGTGTTCCGGTTAATTGGATGCCAGATAATGGGGCTTTTACTGTAATATGAAAATAAAAGCCATTCCAAAATATCAACTATGCTTTCATTAATGAAAATGTCCAAGAAACATTTGCAAATTTCAAAACAAATTAAAAAATTCAAATGAAATGAAAGAAAGAGAAAAAGCAAAAAAAAATCCTAAAAATCAAAGTTCCGGTTAACTGAGTGTTCTGGTTAATTGGATGCCGGATAATCGGGCTTTTACTATAATATGCAAATTAAAGCCATTCAAAATTTTCAACTAATTCGTTCATTAATGAAAATGTGCAAAAAACAATTGCAAATTTCACAATGAATTAAAAAATGCGTGTTTTAATTCAGAATTAATACACAAATAATAATTCACAATTGAAATTTATGAAAATGTATTTCTTCGTTTTTTAGCTTTCTCTACAATACAACAAGAAACTGTTACAAGAAAAACAAGAAACCGTTTTCTTAAAAATGTGAAATTACGCATGCATTTCTATGTGTATTAAAAACAAATGTAAATTTTATGCTTATAATGTGAAATAAAATATGCCTTTTTTAAGTCATTTTGAAAATGAATTAAAAAATATATTTGTAAAATGACACAAAACATGCCTTTCTTGTGTGATTTTGAAATCAAATTTGTTTTTGTAAAACACCTTTGTTAAGTCAGAAAATTTGTTAAAAGTATGACTTAAAAAAGCTCCCATTTTTTCATATAAAAACACTATTTTTAAGTCCACCTTTTTAATTTCAACTTTTTTTTTAATTCAGGGGGCCTTTTATATCATTTAGTGGAATATTTAGTATGGAATAGGGAGGTGAAATTCTCGATCGCTTTGTTGTATAAATCTGGTGAGATTTACTGGATGGCGTTTGTTAAGTGCAACAAGGGAAGTCAATGGCTTTAGAATTCTTCGAAACTGTCGCCATTGACAGTTTTAACAATGCCAGTTTCATTTTAAATTAAGTACGAACCGATGATTTTACCGCAGAACCAGACTTTCTCGGGATGGATTTGATGCTGTTGTTTCTTGCGTGAATTGGTATCGCGTAAATCAAACAATATCCATTCATCCAATAATCAGCCTTGACGGTAGAGATGTTTTTTTTTGTTGTGAAATTTGGGTTAACTTGCAGACCTAATTCTCGACCTAAAATTCTCTATGGTTAAGTCGCAGAAATGCGTGAATTTAATATATGAATTTGCTTGTTCGTTACATTTATTATTTAGAATGTAACATCAAACAATTATTAAAAATACCCAATTATGTACAGTAGATCGTACTTCATATAGCGTGCACCATGCGGTCGTTACAGTACTGGTTCGTCGAGGAATATCACGAGGGCGTCGAGGCTGAGTTTCTCTGCTAAAATTTCATATCTTTGGCATGAATGATTCCCAATAGTTTATTGGATTCTTTTTTACACTTATAAAGAACATTACCAAGGGCTGGTAGGGTCTAAGATCACTGCTTAAACAAATTTTGGCAAAAAATTGAAGTATTGAAAATTTTTTTGATCTGTCAGCAAGGGGATGAAATCGAAGAGAATCGAAGATGAGAGAATTCGTCAATGTGCTGTAAATGGATAATCAGTCCGGGATAGTGAATTGCTCTTCATATTCCGTCAAAGCATTAACATCTATAGCCGCTATAACTGATCTAATTAATCGCTCCGACGCGTTGGTCTGGGCGAGTATACAAAGCGGTCTTGCACTGTTTGACATTAAATTCTGATATAGCAGTTTTTGAAAGGCGTGACTTTTGAATTGAGATTCAACGAGAAGGAACATCTCATTTCTCAAATAGAAAATATTTTTACTATAGTCGTACTGTTGCCAAGGGGCTTTAAAAAAACATATTTGGTAATAGGTATAAAATTAATAGTATAAAGGTATTGCCGCTTTGCGACCGAGAATATGGACTTATCAGGTCTACATGTAAATTATCTTCCAAGGACTTTGTGCGAATACCATTTGCCCTAGAGGCAGTCTTGATGAAGTGTTAGAACTCGCCAGTCGTCAGCGTCGATATCGTCAAGTCGAAAAATGTCGTAACGTTCTAAGGCCTTAGCGAACCCTTTATGAGCAGCTAACAGTTCGTTATTAAATAATTTTACTTCTCCTTAAGTCTTGGTTTGAGGTATCCAGATTTCCCATTGAGGTGTATCGGTTAAAGCTAACTTTAGGTTTGCTCCCACTTTTATGTATATTCTTTCATTCTTTATCGGAATAGCAGGATAGTTTTATGGACTCCAGAATTTTCTCTCTATAGTTCAAATATTCTGTTTGAGGAGTGAAGGGTTCGCAGTAAATTCGTGAAAGGGTATCTGGTACCACATTTTGAGAGCCTCTAGGGTGCTGTATTTCGAAATTGTATGCTTGTAATTTGAAACTCCAGCGGGCCAGTTTGCCGTTCAGATCGCTTTGAGACATTAACCACTTGAGACTAGAGTGTTCCCTGATCAAAGTAAAGCGATATCCTTCGAACGGCGGATAAGCTCGGTGGTTGAGTAGTTGGATTGGGTCGAATTTAATTTGTTGTGCATGAATAAAATCGGTCGTTCATGCCCTTCATTATTTAGCTGGTATAATACGCTGCCTACCCCACTATTGCAAGCATCGCACTAAATGGAAAATGGTTTGGAATAATCTGGATTGATTAGCACTTATTCACTTGTCACTAGATATTTTAATTTGTCAAATGCTAACTAAGCACCCAAGGAAAATTTAGCATAATTTTTTAGAAAATTTGTAATGGGTAAAGCAATCTGCACGTAATTTGGGATGAACCGTTGGTACCATTCGGCCATGCTCAATAATCTCCCGGTCTATGTTTAAATGAGATAAATTGCGGAAAATTTGGTCAAGCGTGCTAATTTAAGACGATCTCTGACAAGTTTTAGCAAAGAAAAGTGTTCTGAGATAGTCGAAGATGTTTCGAAGAGATTGCCGAGATAAAGAAAGATTTTACTATGAAGATAGTGCGGCATCACTGGCATCACTTTATATATCAATCAATCGAGTCAATGCTGGAAATGATTGTAGTAGCGGATACGCATATTTTTTCAGCATGTCTTGTTGTGAAAGGGGCAATATATGTTTTTCCGATAACTCGAAATTATTGAATTCTTCAACGTCGACGTGATGTAGAGCAGTATTGAATGCAATTCAAAAATATGTACCTAGGTACAACTGCCCTGAGTAAGGTAGGAACAAGACATAAACAATTAGAAAGGCATTATTTTTTTAAAGTTTTGGGCACGTTAAAGTAACCAATAACTTTATTTCTGATCCTGTCGGTAATTTTAACTTCTGATGACTGTTTTTTTTTTTTTTTTTGTAAAAGTTGTTCTTCAATGTTGTTCTTCAATTTCAAAGAACCCCAAAGAAAAAAGTTCATTTGTATTAAATCGCGTGATCTGCGAGGACAATTTTGATTAGCAAAACGAGAAACTACACGACCAGAAAATGACTCATTTTCATTAATTGTTATTGCCTTATCAGTCGCAATTTCCAATGAGACCTACTGCCCAAAACGGCACCAAACAGTGACACGTTATGTATCAAAAATACCGCGGTGAATATTTTATGGCCAACATTTGACTTTCGTTTATCGCAAATATATACCTACATAGATCTCGAAAACACCACACTTGGTTACTGGTTAAAAATTTATTTTTTTAATATATTTAAAATCTTTTAATCCTTAAATTCTTAACTTTTCAACGATTATGCAAAAATCGAATGAAGCTCACATCGAAGCTTACAACTTAAGGTATACACAGATTTCCAACAAATTTCGCAAGGATCTCCCAATTAATGGACAGAGTTTAAGTATCAAGTGTTTTTCGAATAGTAAATCCGCCTGGACCACAATCTGTAAATATGCCGAATTTTGGCGAAATATTTTTTTTTTCGGTAAAATATGAAAAATGATCTGAACTAATTTTTGTTTAAAAGTATTTTAGAATCTTTCTGGTATTATTTTTGTTATCGTAAATGTATAATATGATATTTAAACAAAAAATTGTCAGTTGCACAAAAATAATTTATTTCACACGTGGAAAAGGCTGATCTGCCGTCTACAGTAATTATATGGACATGGTCTGGTGTAATAAAATATTTAACGTAGGTTAAGTACACACCTAAGTTCTTTTGCATTCTATATGATAGTGCCGGACACGAGCATACTAAGTGATCTAAAGTCTCTTCCCCCTCTTCGTTCATACAAATGCTACAAAAGTCATTAGACCCAGCTCAATATATCGAAAATGCATTGAATGGCATGTCGTTCTAGGTTAACATGCCGTGTCATTGATGCCACTATGGTCATTTGATAGGCCACTATGTTGGTCAACTTTGGCTGAATTCTAAAGAAATTCTGAAAGGGGAAGAGGGGTGTAATTACCTTGTTAAAGTTAGCCGAAAGTCTCTTTATACTCTCGCTTCTGTCGATTTTTAAATTCCTATAAACTGAAATAATTCCTCCTTCACCCGAATGCGATGTAACCCGATCCTAAATTCTCCTAAATTCGAGTTCATGACTGATTATTGCTGTATTCAAGACACTATCTGCATTATCTTTCGGCTGGAAACTTTCGGCTAACTTTAACAGTATCATTGGAAAATGGATTTTCTAAGCAATTAATGATGCTATTGTAAATATAGTTTAGTGTTTAATTTTTAACCATTTCAGTTTTTTTTTTGATTTTTTTGTAGAAAACAAATATTTTTTGTATAAAAAAATACTTTCGGGTGAAAAATATCGGCTGAGAAATATCGGCTAAGATATGTCGGCTGAAAAATGTCGGTTGATAACTTTCGACTGAAGCATATTAATATTTAACGCCGATATTTATTGTACAATTTTGAAATTCAATTAATGTTTGTTTATTTGTTTGTTGTGTTGTCTGCTTGCAGTTTGATTTATATGTGATTGGATAGTTTTTTGATTGTACATATAATTTTCCGTTGGTTATTTATTCAATTTTGTCGTAGTCGGATATCTCTTGAAGTTTACACGTGGTAAACATGATCCTCGGACTGATTCTAGTTTTTTAAGCTTGCAATACATGGTGTTATATATTTCTAGGCAGATATCCGTGATGTATTGATATTTATTAGGGTTTAGGATAATATTCGTTGACTGGAACTTGGTATTATTTTGAATTGGTAATGATAAAATGTGTCCTTTCTAAACTTTGGTATCCTTATTATTTATAAATATAAGTTGCGTTCCATTATAGAACCCTTTACGTTCCAAGAGATTGTACATCGAGTTAGTATTTTGAAGATCAACTCCGTCTTACTTTAGGATATTGTGTATGTATTCGGTCTCGTCGTCGGTTAAGAGGTGTCTCGAGATACTTTTAGTTCTTGATGATGATAAAATGTCCAACATTTCTCTTAAATGTGTATGATTGTTGTCTATAACGTGGTTTAATTTGAAAAAGTGATGGTCATGTAGAATTGAGAGAGTTAATAAATTTGTTACTTGTTGGGTTTTATTTACTTCTAATTGTAACCGTTTTAGGTTTGAGTTAGCAAAATGATGAATATCATCTAATCTATCTATGATTTGTATATTTATGTGTACTTGGCTATTGATTTGGGAATTCTGGTTGTCTTGGTTTCCGTTAATTTCGTTTATTGCGTTTTGTACGGCCAGTAAATCCTGATTGTCTAGGTTCCCAGTAAAATCCTTTATCAACAGATTATTTAATGTTTTCCTTAGTTGTTGTATTTTGTATTGCGTTATAATTTTCCTCTCGTTTAGTAATGGTTTGTTATTTGTCTGGTTGCTGATTTGGTTTATTAAATTTTCGTAGGGGTCTAAGTTGATTAGATGTATTAGTTTTTTATGTCCACTAATTATTCTTGCGTTCCCTAATTTTATCGGAATTACACCTTTATTTTCTTCGAGGGATGCTAACTTAATTTGTTTTGCCATTATGGTTGCACACCTGGAAAAGATTTTTAATTTTTGTTTTATGCACCTTTCCTTCCTGAGTGTTTACTACTACATGTTTGTCCTCCAATACTTTTAATTTCCTATAGTCAGGTTTAATTTTACCTCTCCTTTTTTTCTTTACGTACATGTATTGCTGGGGTCTGATAGCTAGAATTGGTTTCCTTTTAGAATTTAGTTTGTTTTTAAGATTGATTTTTTCTTAAGTGATTTTTCGTAGATGTCGTTGCACAGTTGCTCATAATTTGCTTTATGTTGTTCGAGATAGTCCGTTTCGTTTTCAAAGTCAATTGTTTTATCAGAGATATGTCCGCTCAATAACTCGATTGGTTTTAGTTTGGTCAAGGAATGGATTGAGTTATTATACGATAAAATTCCTTGATTCATTACTTGTTCTAATGGATAGTCGCGCTTTTTTAATGTTATAACGCTGGAGAGTTCGATTAATGTCGAATGTAAGCGTTCAATCGGTGAGTTTCCAGTGTAGTTGTATGAAATTGAATATTGTATTTATCAAGAAATTGTTTTACAAGTCTATTTGTGAAGCTTACTTCACTATCGGAAATTAATTTATTAGGTTTGCCGTGAAGACTACAATGCCGTGAAGGCTATAATTTCTAACGGTCTTTTTGGAGTTTCTGTCAATTGGAACTGGAGCTGCGGTGGTTGTCTATCGTATTTTATTTTTAGACATGTGTTTTATGAAATCTTGAACCTTTTCCTTAAAATATGGAAAGTAGTATTTTTGTCAGATTTTGTCATAGTTTTCCACAATGCCACGATGGTCGTTTATTTCATGGGTATTTTTTATTAGTTTTATTTGCTCTGTTTCGTCTTCTACATCGACTAAGAATGTTAATGACCTAACTAAGTTTACTTTCGGTATTATTGTTCGTGGTTTACTGGAGATCATTTGAATATATGTTTGTTTTATATACTCAAAACATTCATTAGATGCGTATGTGCACGTTAATTTCCTATATTCAGTCCAAATAATTTTCTAAGTTCTTCTTTTATTGTTTGCTTGATTCCTAATTTTCGGGGTATGTGTATACGTTTACACGTTTTCTGGTTTCTCTTTTAATTAAGGGTTCCCTTAAAGTGTCGGATAGATATACTATAATTTGATTTTCGAATGTGTTGATACTATTTTTTGTTGCGGGTATTGGATCTGTGGGTAAAGACAACATGCTGGATGTATCTTCTTCTGAAGAATGCATTGTATATTTCGATGTTATTAGAAGGAATTTGTGCACGCGATAACTCGTCGACATTAGAATTAAGGGTGCCTTTTTTATATACGATTTGATAATCGAACTCTTCGAGTTTAAGCCGCCATCTTACGAGTTTAGAGTTTGGCTCCTTGAGGGAGAAAAGCCATGTTAGGGGTTTGTGATCAGTTACAATCATAAAATTATTTCCAAATAGATAAGGTCGGAAATACTTAGTTGCCCATACGATGGCAAGTAATTCCTTTTCTATAGTGGAATAGTTTTGCTCTCTTTTGTTAAGTATGCGAGATGTATAGATAGCACACAGGTAGGTTTTTACCTATTGTTCCCTGGGATAAAATGGCTCCTATAGCAATGTTGCTCGCATCTGTTGTTAAAATAAAGAGTTCCTTTAATTTGGGTATTGTAAGATCGGTTCGTTGCATAATAATTTTTTGCACTGCTCGAAACAATTTTTATAGTTTTCGTCTAAATTAATTTCATTATCTTTTCTTAAGCACTCGGCCATTGGTTTCGTCAGTTTTGCTAGACATTCTTTAGTTTTGAATTCAGGGAGACCTTTCAATATTACTGCTTCATCAACGGGGTGTTTATTGAATAATGTACTGATGATTGTAGGTTTTATTTTATGGTTAAAATTGACTTAGTTGAACCAGTATCTATTAAAAATTTACATGGTTTACCGTTAAGGTTGATTTCTATATATGGAAGTTGGTAACCTGATTGGTGGTTGTAAATATTTATGTATCAGTAGGATTTCCCGAGGCATCTGGGCACAAATCCTCGTCTTGGCTTTCTATTTGTGGAACATTATCAGGTTTCTCGGAAGAATTATTTTGATATTCAGTGCCTTGAGATTCTTAATATTCTTCAAGGTATGGTTCGTAATAGTCGTTGTATTCAGCAATTTTGAATTCGGGTTCTATGTTAAATAGCTCTTTCGAGTGAAATCGTGAGGGTCCGTTAGGCTGAAAGTGATATCTCGGCCTTTGTTGTTGATTGAATTGTGCTCTTTGATTATATGACGGTTTAGAATCTGCGGGGTATCTAAATTGGTTTGAGATACTTGTAGTATCCATAGCTTCTGGTTTAGGCTGATATTTAGGAAGTAATCCTCTATTATTAGCAAAACTATTATTTTGGTAAAAATTGGTAAAGGGTCAATGATTATAATATTGGGGTATAGGTGGTTTATAATAATAATTGAGATCAGGTTGCACTGGTTTATGATATTGGTATGAATTGTAGATTGGTTTGGGTGGTAATACAGGGGTATGTTATACCACCACTTCTAATCGAAATTCGAAAAAAGTCGAATGGCGGTATGTTGTATCATTTTCGAAAAGCAAAACAGATACGGCTTTCACTTTTTCGATTCAACTTTTTTCGAATCGAAGTGATGGTACAACATACCGCCCCAGGTTTTTTGTAAGCATCATTTAGTGTGATATTTTTCCTGAGGCGATAATTTTGTTCTACCAGGCAATAAATAAGAGCAACTTGTATTGTTTTAGGGTCTTTGATTCGAATAATCGTGGTCAAAGGCTCCTTGAGGCCAGTTAGAAATTCGGTTAGCGCTAACTGCAAATGCCATTCTTGTTTGGCTTGTGTAACTACTTCTAGTGTTCCTGCTACTGTGTTGTTTGCTAGCCAAGAATTTAACATATTTATTACGCTTGCTATCTTAGCGAAATATTGTCGGTGTAGTGATCAATTAGACACTGCCTCATTAGTTGCCATGTGCCGCTGGCACTATACATTTCTAAAACATTGTTTGCGTTGACTGTTATTTTGCTTCGCAGCGTTCTTGTTAAGATTTTTCTTTGATTTACGTCGGGGTATAATGGATCGCAGATGTTTATCACTTCATCAACGTGATCTATAAAGTTTCTCAATTCATGTTTGTTACCTGAGTAGTAAGGCATCTCTTTGATTGCATCAGGTATACGTAATATTTGTAATTTATCGTCAGTCATCTTGTCTAACTTCACTGTAAGATCCCTATGCCTAAAGAATTCTTCTTGTCTCTTTGAGTTACTAATTTAAATATCAACTCTCACTTACCAAAATAATACAACTATAGAGCCATGATTTGATGTACCATCATTACTTGATGCTAGTTTTCAGCAAATACCGGTTTCTTCCGTTTAATTTTCTGTCGATTGTTATAATATATTTTAATTCGAATATTAAAGCTACCGTGGGTCGGACTTTCAATCCTTTTCAGGAATTTTTTTTTTATTATTTTATTTTTATTTTTCTCGATGTACATTCGAGGTCACTTAACTATGTTCAATATTCTTTTGAACGATGTATCTATCTTTAATTAATTATATTCACTAATTAATTTATTTTCGATATACCAGTGAATTTAGGTTTTAAAAGCACTACAATCATTATTCACTTGATTTATTAATTAACAATGTTCTCTTGCTTTAATACCTTTTATAACTTTAATTCATTTGGTAACTAATTTAAAATAAACTTTGTATGAAAATAGCTTTTTTACCTATCCTACCAACTGCGCCAGTTATGTTTTAGGTATTTGATAAACTTTATTTTTTTTAACTTGGGAATTATCCCAAGTCTTTGTTTATTTAGATTTCTAAAATATAACAATTTATTATAGGTTTAAGTTTTGCTTATTTGAAAGTTGACACTGGAATGAATTTAAAATATAAGCTACTTATTTTACTTTACGTTAATTATGCACATTGTGCATTTTGAGAAAGGAAAAATACTGTAAATTTGAGGATGAAAAATATAATTTTATGTTAATTATGCTATTAAAGGTTTCTTATTAAATTAAGTTTAACACAAGTTCAGGAAGTTGCTTATTCAGCAAATGGTCTACCCTATATGTTACATTGTTGTTGTTGTTGTGGCACGTATTAGTAGTGTAAAGTGGATGGTTCTAGCACAGCCAATCCAAAAAAGCTCACTCATAAACGTATACAACGCTATTTTTTAGTTTTCCTATTTTCCGCTAGATGGCAGCACTAATAAAGCTCGAACTTTAAACAGTTTTTTAATTTGTTAGTTAGGTGGCAGCACTTTATAAAAATGTATTTGGTTTGTGTTTAGGATAAATGTTGACTTCTTAATTAGGTGGCAGCACTTTAAAAAGATATTTGGTTTGTGTTTAGGATAAACTTTGAATAACTTTTTTTGGTTTTTAATTTCTAATTGAATTACTGTTTTTAAATTTTTAATTGAATTGTTGTTATTAAAATTATTTCACATTAAATTGTTGTTGTTATTCAATTATAATAAATGATTGTTATTCTTGCATACGAGTGGATATTATATATAAAGATAATTGAATTTTATTTTTGTATGAAACCGCGAATAAGAAAGAAAGATGAACTTAATCTTGAAATCGTATTAATTACATATGGTAACAACAACAAATCTGTTGAATGCAAATGTGAATTGTAAGATTACGGCGAGTGTTCTTATTAATCATTGATATCTTGAAATTTCAAAGTTTATAACATTATTTTACCACTTTTAACTCAGACAAAGAACTTTAATTATTGAATAACAGTACGGAAATAAGTTTTCTAGGTACAATTTTATAATATTATTTTTTATGCTTACTCCGCATGAAAAAAATTAGATTAAATTTATTATAAGTAATACGAGATTTTTAAACCGAAATGACAAGCACGTTACAATGTATAAAATTATTTATCTAGCACTTGAAAAGTAGTAATGTGTAATGCAAAATAAGAAATATTTTTTCTAGAGATAATAATTTATTGTTTTACATAGATGCATATAAAGTATAGATTTGAGCCAAGTTTGTTCAGTTACAGTTCGTTAACCAATTATTGAGTGACATTTTAAACTGTTAATACACATATAGATTTGAAAGTGTGTTATATTTGTGATAATTATAATAATAATAATATTAATAATAATAATAATAGTGATAATCAATCAAAGACAGAGTGAAAAGTGAATTAAAGTTATAATTTGTTGTGTGGAATTTTAACTTCGTTTTGCAGCATTTTTACTAACATTTTCAACTATTCATATGCATATAAATTAGAAAGTGTTCTATTTGTGATAATTATAAGAATAATAATAATAATAATAATAATAATAATAATAATAAAAATAATATGACTGATTAACATTCAAAGAAAGAGTGAAAAAAAGTAAATTAAAGTGTAGAATTTTTAACTCGTAATTTAAAGGCGAAAAATTATTAAACCAACATAATTTTAAAAGTAAGCTAAAATTTATTTTATTACATAAAAAATTACTTTTATTATTATTAACTTGATTCTTATTATTTTAAAGTTTTAAAACACAATCAAAATGAATACTTGCGAAGACTGCAAAAAAACATATTCAAGTCGGGATAATTTAAATCGACATGTTAGAGAAAAACATGTTTTAGGATCACACCCATGTGGAATTTGTCCGGCAGAATTCAACAACAGCCGCAAACTAAAGTATCATCAAAGTAGATGTCATGTTCCGTCAACATTCGGTGACGAACCACAAGCGTCAACAAGTGGTGAAGGTTCAAAGAGGATGAAGATGAACAATCATGATGATGACACCATCGAAGACAACGTTCCGTGTGAAGTTTGTAACGTAAGTGTCAACCGAAAATATATATATAATCATTATAAGTCGATCAGTCACAAAAACAATAATTTAAAAAAATTCAATGACGACGAAAATATCGAAGTAGTAAATAACGCTTTTAAAAAAAGAATAATTAGTTATAGATTATCAGATATGTCTAATGATTTCATAAGTTTGATTGATTTTATGAACTCAATTAAAACTAAAATCATAAATTTAATTAAGCTTCAGTTAGACATTTCTAGATCTACTAAAACTAATTTCGAATTATCGGCTATGTATACAAAAACTCATTTAGAGGATAGTTATAATGTCACCAAAGTAATAACTTTCAATACTAAAAACAAGATCATTACAGAAGCTAGTGATCTTGATATTATATTTACGCAATTTCTAAATGAAATGAAAACCCAAAGCGAAAATTTTCAAACCCAGGAGTCTGGATGGGCCATTCAAAAGATTATGTATGTTGAGGTTAATATCAATAAATATAATCCTTTGAGAGCGTCGGCATTTATTGAACTTCCTCAATTCATTAAAAATAAAAAAGCCATCATTAATATTCAAAATAATGATCAAGCTTGCTTTGCTTGGTCGATTATGGCGGCTAAATATCCTAATGCTAGAAATGCACAAAGAACTACGTCATACCCGCACTTTAGTACCGAATTAAATTTCGATAATATTAGTTTTCCTATGGCTTTGAAAGATATTTCAAAATTTGAAAACCAAAATAATATTAGCGTAAATGTTTATGGTTTAGAAGGTAACCAAATTGTCGGACCGTTGTATTTTTCAAATTCTAAAAAACAACATCATGTTAACTTATTGTTTTTAGAAGATGGTGTAACTACACACTATTGTTGGATTAAGAGCATTAGTAGGTTGGTAGGAAATCAATTATCAAAAAGAACAAACAAAAAGTTCATTTGTGATGGTTGTTTATTGTTTTTCCGTACTGACAATGAATTATCTAGTCATTTGGCTTATGGATGCAATAAAATTAAATGTATTCTTCCCAGTGAAAAGAATTCAAAACTTAGATTTAAAAATTATGCTAAAAAAGAACGTGTTCCGTTCATAATCTATTGCGATTTTGAAGCTGTTCTAAAACCCTTTAACACTTGTGTGCCAGATAGCTCAAAACCATTTACCGAAAATGTGACAAAACATGAACCTTGCAGTTTCGGTTATTATATAAAATGCTCATATGACGACAAGTTATCGAAGTTTGAATTGTATAGAGGTGAAGATTGTTGCGAAGTTTTTATTAGCAAATTAAAAATAGATTTACAAGTAGTTAATGATCAATTAACTGATGTTAAACAAATGATTCCTTTAACAACTCAAGAACAAGTAGAATATAAAAACTCTTCTAATTGTCACATTTGCAACAAATGTTTTGATGATGTTACAAACCCTAAAGTAAGAGATCATTGTCACCTTACTGGTAAGTTTCGTGGAGCTGCCCACAATATTTGCAATTTAAATTACCAGCAAGTTGACTTTGTGCCGATCGTTTGCCATAATTTAAGCGGTTATGATGCGCATTTTATTATAAAACATCTTGGATTTGACAATGAAGCGATTGATTTAATTGCACAAAATAAGGAGAGATATATATCTTTTACTAAACACTTTCGGCTAGAGAATGATAAAATGATTAAATTGAGATTTATAGACTCATTCAAGTTTATGTCATCGAGTATTGATAGTTTGTCTAAAAATTTAGAAGACAATCAATTTAATGAAATAAAAAAACATTTTCCAAATCAAAAAGAATTTAAACTGATCAGAACTAAAGGAGTTTTCCCTTATGATTTTGTGGACAGCCACGATAAATTTAATTGCGTGTGTCTACCACCACAATCTAGTTTTTATAATAAATTTAATGATTCCAATATTAGTGATGATCAGTATAGACATGCGCAACAAGTGTGGACTGAATTTAAATGTAAAAATTTGGGCGATTATTCAGATTTATATTTGAAAACAGATATACTCCTGCTATCAGATATATTTGAAAATTTTAGAACTGTCTGCAAAAATACATATGATTTGGATCCAGCACACTATTATACATCTCCGGGCCTAAGTTGGGATGCCATGTTAAAGTTTACCAAAATTGAAATGGAGCTGCTTGCAGACATTAACATGGTAAATTTCATTAACAAAGGTGTTCGTGGTGGCTTAGCTCAGTGTTCCAAACATTATGCTAAAGCGAATAATAAGTATATGAAAAATTATATCATAGAAGATAAGAACAATTCTAGCTATATTATTTACTTAGATGCTAATAACCTGTACGCATATGCAATGAGTCAATACCTTCCGTTTGCGAATTTTAGATGGTTAAATCCTAATGAAATTAATGAGTTTAACATAAATTTTACAAATGACGAAGGTGAATTAGGGTATATTTTAGAAGTTGATCTAGAATACCCAGACAATTTACATGAAAAACATAATGATTTACCATTTTGTGTGGAAAATTGTAAACCAGGATATACATCATCCAAACATCATAAACTACTTGCAAATCTCAATCATAAATATAATTATGTCATACATCAAAAAAATTTAAAGCAATGCTTACATGCAGGGCTGCTTTTAAAGAAAGTTCATAGAGTTCTAGAATTTCAGCAAACACCTTGGCTGAAACCATATATTGATCTCAATACTAACCTTCGAACCCAAGCAAAAAATTCCTTTGAAAAAGATTTCTATAAGCTAATGAATAATAGTGTTTTTGGCAAAACCCTTGAAGATGTTTTTAAACGAAAAGACATCAAATTATTGACTCACTGGGAAAATATTTTGAACAAAATTGGTGTCAATCATTTAATTAGTAAACCAAATTTTCATTCAGCATCTGTATTCAATGAAAATCTTGTAGCTATTCAAATGAATAGGTTGAAAATAATGTTAAATAAACCAATCTACGTGGGATTTAGTGTTTTAGATTTGTCAAAAACTTTGATGTATGATTTTCATTACCAGTATATTTATGAAAAATATGGAAATCGCGCAACACTGTTATACACTGACACGGATTCTTTAATTTATGAAATTAAAACTAACGATTTTTATAAAGATATTGAATCAGATATTGAGAGCCGATTTGATACGTCAGACTTTCCACCAAATAACGTTTTCGGATTGCCTTTAAGAAATAAAAAAGTGTTAGGCATGTTTAAAGACGAATGTAATGGTAAAATTATTACCGAATTCATTGGTTTACAAGCTAAGACATATTGTCTTCGTTTAGAGGATGATAATGAAATAACTAAAAAAATTAAGGGTATTAAAAAAAATGTTGTATCAAATAATATTTCATTTGATGATTATAAAAATTGTTTAAATCACAATGAAAAAATTATAAGAAGCCAACAAAATTTTAGGAGTATAAAACATAATTTATATACTCAATTAGTTAACAAATTGGCGCTTTCAAATGACGATGATAAAAGGTTTCTTATACCAAACTCTTTTGAAACTTTGGCTTGGGGGAATAAAGAAATTGCGACATTTAATTTAGAATAATAAAATCATAATACATTATAATAGCATAAATTTTATATATTTTTATAATAATTGTATATTGGGATATAAATTTTGACGTAATTGTATATTATTTATTTTTATTACAAAAAAGAAAAAAATTACAATGTATCTTATAAAATATTTATATTCTTAATAAAAATCAATGAATCAAAACAATATAAAAATAGTATTTATTAATTTTAATTAGAATCTTTTCATCTTCTGTCATATTATATAGAATTGCACAACACTTATTTATATTTATTTAACTTTATATAAACTTTAAATGTAATGTTTATAATCAAATGGATTTATGAAGAGAAATATCTGTTACATAATTATTATTATTATAATATTCATTTCCATTTAATTTGATAAATTGCACTACACCGAAAACGAAGATGTTACATTATATCACTTTTATTAATCCAACTGCTGTGTGAGGTGTCGAAGCCGAGCCATTTTACATAAACTTTAGATCCGTTCTTCTTCAATATTTTTTCTACGAGGTAAGTATCAGGGTAATTTGTTTTTTGAAGTTCTTTTTCATAAAACCGACCGGCGATTGCTAGCCCTTGATAATCTTCAAGTAAGTATGTTACCGGAAATTTATTGTTTACAGCGATAATTTTAAATATTTCCGTAGTCCAGTTAGGTGTATAACCTTTATCAAAAACTTTTTTAAATTTACTAACTCGTACAAAATCATTAATACGAAATTTGTTTTTCTGCATTAGCTTAGGAGGTGTATAAATACGTGTTAATATATCTTTTTCGTTTCTTTTTGTTACTTCTGAAGGCGCTAGTTGTATCGTACAGAGATACAACTAGCGCCAGATCGTAGAAACATCTTTTCATTGTACTCTTCCATTAACTTTTCTAGTATATTTATCCAGTTATACGAACCCTGAAAGCTAAACATCTTCCACATCGCCTCTTTAAGTGTTCGGTTGAATCGTTCTACAATACTTGCTTTCAAATGACTGAAAGTAGAATAGTGATTAATATTCAACTGTTTCATTAGATGTTTAAAATGCTTATTATGAAATTCTGCTCCCATATCAGTTTGAAGATTTTTAGGTGTTCTTTTGAACTGTGTAAAAATTTTATTCATAGCATCTATAATGCTTTGCGTCGTTTTATTCTTTACAGCTATAGCCCACGCAAATTTGGAGAAAGTATCTATCACCGTCAAAATATATTTGAAATTTATATTATATTTTGCATAAGGAATCATTTCTACGAGATCAGCCTGCCACAAATCATCAATCCCCATCATTTTAACACGACGGCGGATAAATTTTTTATATGCAGGCTTATGCAATTCATCTATAATTTTTCTGCGACTCATTATTATGTATTTCAATGTATGCGTGGAATTAAATAGGAAATCTATTTTCATGTCTTATATATATACATATTTTATTTTTTCACTCTCGCAGTTCTAAAATGGATATTGAAGAAAATAGACTATTTACGTTTCGCGATTGGCCCCACAAATTTTTGGATACGAAAAAAATGGCTTATTACGGTCTATTTTATTTAAAAGCAAGAGATTACGTCATGTGTAATTATTGTAAAGTGCAAATACATCAATGGGAAAGGAATGATGATATATGTATAGAACATCTTCGATGGTCACCTACATGTCTTTGGCTTCAACAAAAACTGAAAAATACAGATGAAAAAGAAACATCATTCCCAGATTGTTATGGCAGTTACCAAGAATTTCGACGAGCAATGGTGGAAAAAGCAAAGAAAAAAATCAACTAAACATTAGCAACAATAAAAGCAAAATCAGAATTAAAAATAAACTAACAAAATGTATTTTAATCAATATTTTTATTTAATAAATAAAATTTATATTATATTTATCAATTTTAACAACATTTAAAGATTTTTCGCACATTTGTTTTAAATGTGATACTTCATTCTGGCTCAGAACGTTGTACCGTTCCGGCAAAAAGATGGTGTTCTCTTCGGTTTCTAGTAGAAGTCGTTTCCCATATTGCGTGGAAGCTATCTTCACATCCTCGATTTTATATGATACTCCAATGATTAATTCGGTAAACTTTATCGTTGGTTTTTCAATGAACGCCACCACATTATTTAATTTTAACAAAATGTCTGATGACGTTAATAAAGATGATGATGATGGTGATGAGGACTCCATGGTTTTAATGTTCTTAGCAAACTGATAATCAACTGAAGAAACGCGATGCAATTTATACTTGAATACAATGCGGAAAACACATTAAAAAACAAAAAAAGTGGGGGTAATACAAAACAAACAAAAACAGTTTAAAAAAAAAATTATACAAAAACCAGTAACAATAATCTTGTGTGTGTGTGTGTGTGTGTGTGTGTGTGTGTGTGGGAAAGTTTTTAGGAAAACAATCTACGGAATTTGAACTTTGAATGACGTCGCACATCTTATTTCTCACGTCGGACGCCCGATTTTGCGCTCGGACGTCGGAATTCGGACGTCGGACTTCGCACGGCGCACTTCGGACGTTGGAATTTGATCTTCTATTTTTCTGCTGCTCTCATGTACCACATACTATAACTTAACCGATGTGTTATTTATTTTATGACTCGAATTTTCATGATATGAACATGAACATGATAAAGCATGATTTTTTTATCTACAAGTCTGCGACGACGACGACGACCTCAATAAAACATGATTTTACGTGTTGTAATTTTTAATATTATTTTTATTGCTTATTTTACATTTTTTTTTTTTTTACTTAAAATTATACACTAACAACTATTTTTTCGCGAACAAAATTGCGAAAAGATGCACCCTTCACCATATTGATATAATCGCATTTTGGAAACCATATGGCATGTTGGTCCCATGGTTGTTCAGCATCCTCCCAGTTTTTCAAGATTCCGCCACAGCAAAAACATTTCACCTCATCACCTTTCTGCGTGTAATAGAAACCTGCATCACATAACGGTTCAACAAGATATTTTAATGATTGTGGCCAGTTTTTCTTATATGATGTCATGCGGTGTTTATGTAACATATAGTTAGGCGAGCTCATGTTAAACTCGCCTTCAATATCTGAGAAATCTGGATACATCTTTACCAAGGTTTAAAGAAATACTGAATTTTAAATCTTATCAATGATGCTATTTATAGATGTCTGAATACTATTATTGAAGTAATCGTTGAATAATTTATTTGCACATAATATAGGTAATTCATGAAATAATCTTGAGTAATTAATAGTATGTGCATCTATTTCATATGGTATAATCGGTTGCTGATCAAGTTTTATAATGTGCTGTTCCAAACATTCTTTTAAGTAGGAATCATAATAATCTTTCACAAGATATGCACTGCGATATAGATAGTTTATTACTGCTACTATAAATGGAAATAAGTTATATAATCTATTCCATTCTTTCTGCTTTATTGTAATTTTTCCGAGACAATCTGCTATAGTTATTTCTTTCACTTTCTTTGATGATAACACAAACTCATTACTTTTAATGGTTAAATATGATGCAGCATCATTAAAGTACTTATTTATTTCCTCGCGAAATTTAAATATATTCATAAATATCGAATATTCTATTTCCTTGAAACTAGTGGTTTTCTTTAGCAGTATCGTAGGTAATAAACAATTTATATCATAACCAACACTAATTAAACTTTTTTGATCATTATCCAGAAAATATGTGTATGATAATAATAAATCTAATGTTTTGTTATCCATCTTTCAAAGGTTGAATTTGTACTATTTTTATTTTTTACTGCTCAACATGTTCAAAGAGCAAGATTTATAATATTTGACGGAGTCTTTTTCCATTCTTTTTCTTCTTAAATGATTTTTTAAATAAAATTGTAGCGATCCGATCATTGTGTTGTGACATTTTTTTTTTGAAACGATTCACAAAATCATTCATAGACCTGCCACTACATCTATCTAAAATGTACAGGCAGCAATATTTCCCACATAATAAACTAGCTCGATCTTGCAACCCTCTCCTATTATATATAAATCGATAGGAGTTATTATTCATAAATTTTGTAAATCTTTTATTAAATGGCGCACGGCCAAATGAATCAAAAAACTCAGCAGGCCCTCGTACCGGAAAATGAATTGCCACCCAATGAGTTCCGGGTTGGTACGATGGATCAGTATTTATAATATAGCTGGCCGGTTTTTTTAAAATATATTTTGGTATCATATCGAGTGAATATACACCACGGAAACATTTTTTGGTTAAACGATTGCCCGATAAAATTTTTGTTATTTCTAATGTATTCATGTTTTCCTTTGTTTTCAATGATCTAAAATAATGTTACGATCTTTATCAATTTCCAATGTTGCGTCATACTCTAGGTATATTAAGCATGTGGTTGTGTTTGGAAGTGCCTCCTCGAATCTTAAATCAAGCCTTATATTACCTCGGTCGAGTAATGAAATACAAGAATCATTTGATGATAAATCGGGTGTCAAATCGTATGCAATCATGAAATACCCATGAGAATACATATCTTTAGTTATTAAATTTCCATGTGATGAATGTAGTAATCCGGTAGCTGAGAATATTGAAGCGTAAGCTCTAGAATACTCTTCACTATTTGTGAAATCAGTTACTATTGATGAGCTTGGTGTTGGTACCCCATTGACATATAAAGCGGATGAAGTGATTTTATTGTGTTTAAAGTTGTAAGGGTTTTTCTTCTTGATACCTGTGTAAGCATCATTGTCAACCATACAAAAAATTAGATTTGTTGGTAGCTGCCCCAATACAATATTGTCCAAATTTATGGAATTGCCTTTTGAAGAAACTGTATATGATTTTACTTCACATCTTTTATAGTGATATCTTGCATTTGCACGTTCAAGTATTTTGTGATGTGCCACCAAAATATTAGGATTTATAGTACAGTGTTTGGCGTATAGTGTGGCCTCTACAATTTTTATAGAAGTCTCATCTTTAACATCATCGGTTAAAAGATAAAATTCTGGTTTATTGAGTGTGAACGTTAATCTTACATCGACATTGTTTAATAACAATAATGGCTGATTTAGCATGTCAACATGAACTTTTCCAAATAATTCTACGATGGTACTATTATTTAAAAGGGATGCTCTTTTGCTGGACCCATCGAGATCTTTTAAGTTATCAAGGTTTTTCGAATCCGTATAGTACCCTGACAGCTCCAAATGAGTTCTACTAGCATCCTCTCCAAAATTAAGCAACGTTTCTATATACGCGCGATAACTGTAGTTGCCATCGGCAGAATTTATGTTTTTCCCATTTAAATATACATTTACTTGTCGAAACAGGGAGTGTAACATATTATTAATTACACTAGGTTGTGCCACATCAACGGTCTTGTAAGCAGCACCATTACTTTTAAGCAGTTGTATTTTTACACATATATTAATTGAAGATAAATCTATATATGTATCACCATGTCCATGACACTCAATAACTGATTGATTTTCTAAACTTGTTAAAGGTTTGTAGGCCACTTCTTCCGTTTTTAAAATACTTGTTTGCAGATTTCGAGGTTTAAAAAGATCCAATTCAGATTTCATACACTCCGTAAAAGACATTTTTAATTTCAATAAGTCTATGTAAATATATCCAAAATCCTAGTTTTATTATTTTTTGATTGAATGCACGCAGATCTATTAACGCTAACGTCTCTTGTTTTCATCTGAGGCTTGACTCGTTTTGCATTCTTATTTATTGACTTTTTGAAGGTGTACGTCGAAATTTTCCGCTTTCTTTTTCGTATACACCCAGCACCAGCCATAGAATTTATTTTTTCAACAGCATTGTTTCTCAATTTATCAACCACTTGCACAGATCTATCTCGAAGTATTTCTTTAATTGGTTTCTGTGTATTTAAATTACGAAGCACATCCGCACCCGTGTCAATCAGCTCATCTTTTACAAAATTTGCCCCTTGCCTTAAAAGTGGTTGTAGATATTTCCAGAAACTTGAGAAAATTCCTCCTAATCCTCGTCCACGCTGATAAACTTTAGGTAGTTTTAGTACATTACCAAATTCATCATCACCTAATGAAATTTTACCGCCCTGTTGTTGAGCGTAATATCTTATGTATGCACCTTGCATTGTAAACACAAGTAGTTTATGTTTACGTGTGTCTCCCCTTTATATACCTTTACGGAAATGTAGTACAACCATTGTACTGAATGAATCATTTTTAAAATTAATCTGTTCGCCGTTTTCGTCCGCTATTAAAATATTTATATCAGTAATTCGAGATTTTTCTAGTGGTAAGTATTGAATGTTTACAATATCACAATTTTGATAGCTTGCATATTGTTTATCATGCTTAACGGGATGCATAACAAGACCTCGGGCCATCACGTTACCAAACATTTGAGGTCGCACCACATCACAATAAATACACATATAATTAGGAATACCGTCTTCTATATCCACCGGTTCAGGCAGAATTACTTCTACAAAACTCTGAATTTCAGCTTGTTTTTTAGCATCTAAACCTTTTACTGGTTCTCTAATTGATTTCTTTAAATTTTCAACCACGTCACGTCTTTTTTCTTCTTTTATTTGAGATAGAAGTGTATCAAACAAAATTCTCATTGAATACTCTTTATTAAGTGATACGAGACAAAGCCGTGTGTCCACTAAGATCGGAACCGTATTAGTTGTAAAATATTGCGCAGGTAAATCCACGCCTTCTGATGTATAACGGTCAAAGAAATTTTTCTTTTTCACCAAGTTGAATAATTCCGGATGCTGGCTTAATATATCAATTATATTTAGTTCATTAACTTTCTTTTTTTCGTTTAGAGGGATTAATACCGGTGTAACTGATTCAGCCTCTGTGTGTTTCATTGCATTGATAAAAACAATTCTTGCCACTGAAGATGGTGGTATTTTACCATCTATTTTTGTACAACAAAATTTAACAATTCCTACAGACCATTCATCATCTGTGGTGTTTTTAAAATCTAAAGATATAGGGAGTTTCGTTGTAAATTTCGATAATGTATTTTGAGGATAGAGGTCAAGCGATGTGTTACTGGTTAAGGTGATAAAAAACGATTTTTGATTGGTCAACATTTTCGTAGTTGATTAGTTTTATTTGCAATGAATAACATTTACACAATTGAGCTTATATTTATAGATTTTTCCATTTTATACCGCTTGCTGCTGCTGCTTTCACCTTTGATTTTAATGGTGTACTCGTAGAAGATTGTTTTGTCCGTTTCTTTTGATGGGTAAAAGCCAATGTAGTTTGGGATGCGTCGGGATGAAGACCGCGTTTAAGTGTTGAACGTGTCACCATTTGTTTTTCAACTGGTACATTTACCGTATCGCCATTGTCTAACTCAAATACTCGATATTCGGTCGGATCAAGGGAATGTCTTTCTTTAATTATTTTAACCGAAGAATGTTGGCCCTCTAATGCTTTATTTCTTACATCATCATCCATATCAATCTCCACCAACTCATTTTCGTCAGATGTATTGTTACTTTCGTCTTCGAGGCTAGAAAATCGACTTTGAGTTGCAAAATATTCTTCTATAGGCGGAAGTTCTTCGACCTTTTTCATTATATTAGCCTGAGTTTCGACACTGCTCACATTCGGCTTCAATGTTTGAAATTTTTTATGTTTATGGTTTACGCGGTCCGTTTGAATATTCGCATCTATATATTTTTGTTTTATTTGTGTAATGTGATGTCGCTTCTTATTTAAATATCTTAATAAATTTTGACGGTAAAAATGCCATTTGCTGACATCATTTAGTTTATTGTTAAATAAAACTTTTTTCATTTCGCGATCCAGATCCGATAATTTTTTATCCATCATGACGATTTTCTTCCAACGCTCAAACGTATCCGGCGGGATGACAATCATTCGTTGTAAACTCATTGTGAGGTTTGCTCAATTAATTTTCCCACAATCCCCGATAATAGCGATGATAAGAGAATGGGCAGAAATCCACCTTTTTGAATTAAGATTTTTCGTTTCGATGATATACGAGATTTTGAATTTGCTAATTGACGTAATATTGTTTTATATTTTCGTAAACGGACTAGACTCTGTTTGGAAATTTTTGCATTACCGTTTACCACATTCAAACATATTTCACACAAAGTTTTTATTAACTCTTCACTACCGTTTTTTAAAATGTTTTTACGTGTACAAGGTTTACAGTTTTTTAACACATGTAACAAATGTTTGTGCACCCTCAATCGTCTCATACCGCTCTAATTTATTTATTAAATTTGATGGTACATAACAGGTATCATATGTGGTATTAAATATATTCGATTGAAAACGAAATAAATCGTTACATGCCTGTGTCAAATCCAGAAATAAATAACCATAAGGTTGTGATGCCACATCTTTATATAGTTTCACAAATTCCCTTACGTTATCGGGAAAGATTTGTTTTGCAAGCGGGTAAATTTGTGATTTATCTCGAGGGTTATTAAATGCCACCAGATATTTGCAGTTTAACGATATGTCACGACAAAATTTTCCTTGATGAAATATGTTTTGTGTTATTAATATAACTGAAATTCTCCTATGGTGGGAACCTTTCGTAAACAATTCACATACATTCTTGTTATAAGCGTCGGTCATCAGATCATCGAGTACAATCAAAGTATTATCTACATTGTCGAAATTTAGTGGTATTGTTTCCATCACTTCAACATCACAATTCAAATTAAACAACGGTATCGCATTCCGTTCTGCATTACACCATAAAAGCTTATTAAAACCCTTCACAAATGGTAGGAGTTTTAATACAAATGATGTTTTACCGCAACCAGATGGTCCGGCAATCATCATCGTAAAGGGTGTTTCAAGATTTAGCATCGTAATTACTGTAAGCGCCTCTTATCATTCACAGCATCTATTTATAGTTTTATCTAAAGAAATATAATTCAGAGATTGTAATTTATTACAAACCAGTACATTTCCCATATCAATAACATCTAATTAGAGATTTTCATGTTAAATAAAAAGTCTTTATTCGAAGTTTTTCAGGCATCTATATTTACTATATTTCCTTAAACTATTTTAAAGGTATGATTTTTATAGCATATAATAAGTTATCTATTATATCCAATAAAACTTCTGCTACCTCTTTTCCTTTTCTTAATTGAATACATTTATATAGTAAAGCATACATTTTATTGTCTACATCAATGTAATCACCTTCAATTTCTTCAATTATACAATCTAATATAATATTCCTTACTCTACATTGATGAACCAATGTAGAGTAATTTAGACAACGTGAAATTATTTTAATAAAGTTATCGTGATTATACTTTTCGGACATGATTATACAACTAAACCATAAATGTATATGTCTAGATATTTATAGAATAATCTGTATTTCATTACAAAGCGAAAGATCTCGCGCAATAATAAAATTTGAACGGTATAATAATTTAGTTATATATACATATGTTTATTGTTGCGATTTTCAAGATCAAGTTTATTTATGCATATCCACTCGTATGCAAGAATAACAATCATTTATTATAATTGAATAACAACAACAATTTAATGTGAAATAATTTTAATAACAACAATTCAATTAAAAATTTAAAAACAGTAATTCAATTAGAAATTAAAAACCAAAAAAAGTTATTCAAAGTTTATCCTAAACACAAACCAAATATCTTTTTAAAGTGCTGCCACCTAATTAAGAAGTCAACATTTATCCTAAACACAAACCAAATACATTTTTATAAAGTGCCGCCACCTAACTAACAAATTAAAAAACTGTTTAAAGTTCGAGCTTTATTAGTGCTGCCATCTAGCGGAAAATAGGAAAACTAAAAAATAGCGTTGTATACGTTTATGAGTGAGCTTTTTTGGATTGGCTGTGCTAGAACCATCCACTTTACACTACTCGTATTGTTGTTGTGACGCGACGTTGCCTGTCAGTGTAGTAGCAATACGGAACTTCCCCCCTTCCATTTTAACCCCAAGGTACTTGTGTACACAAAGATATACATACCTTGACAAAAATGAGAACTTCCTTAGGTCTCTTCTGACAGCTTGGTTTCGAACTGATAATTACAAAACAAGAACAAGAAGTTTATTTGCAAATTTACAACATTCTTTCTACGTTTTTACTGATATATTTTATAGATCAAAGAAAACCTTTTCTATATTGGGAAACGATATTGGGAAACTAAAGCTCACAAAATAATAAATCAATTTGGAGAGAATCAAGAGTGAGTAGGTAACAGACATTAGTGAAATAATAGCACAATTTGAGAAATTTAAGAATACGTGTTCGCAAATTTAAAAAATTGTATTGTATGATGCATGTAATATATTATTTAAAATCAAGAAAGTTTTCTTCAATACGCCAAAATAAAAATCAAAGAATGCAGATTCTTTGACTTTACTAATTTTGTTTTTTCAGTGTGGGGAGCCAAAAACATGGTAATCTATGTGTACGCGCACACTCTATTTAAACGGCACATATCAAAAATTATACAGGCCGTTTTATAATGTAAGTCATGTCAGAAACCCCATTTTAGAAATGCCACGGTTTCCTTATTTTGTCAAGTAGTATTTGATTGTGCAATTTTGTGCGTCTAACAGTAAAATTGTGCATAATATACTTTGAGAGATAATATGGAATTTCTGACGTGATTATCGAACCAGAATCCCCATAGATTCGTTTAATGATTAAAGCATATATTGTGTAAACCAATTTAGTTCTCCTCCAGAATTGCGATATGTACAACGACTATTGAAGTAGATCAACTATGTAAGAAAATGTCGAAGTTTTCTAGTCACAATGTTTGTATTTTATATAACCGTTATATTTCCAAAATGGGTTTTCTGGCGTGACTCACACGTTTAATAAATCATTAAAATAACCTAAACTAATAAATTAAGTATTTTTGTTTAATCGAAAAATATGTCTATGAAGCGGTGGCACAAAATTTGGATCAGAAATTGATCCACTAGTCATTATATCGCACCCCCGCCTCAACAGTGTCACAACTCAAAAAATATCCAAGAGCCGTTACATCGTTAACTGTACACTAATTACTGACATTCTAAATTTTTTTAAAGCCTTATAGCATATTCTTGTTAAGAACAGTAACATTTTTGATAACGCAACCTTTAAATATCCTCAATTTTAGAAGTGCCATTATTGAATTAACTATTTTTTACACACATTTTGCTTCGTGACGTTATTGAAAAATAACTATAACAAAATACGACTGTGAAGAAAATGCTAATCTTTTGCTAGTTTCATTAATTGTGTTTGTGTTAGTGATATTACTGGATAAGATGGAATACTATCGAAAATTAGAGTTTTCTTGGATGTAATTATTAAATTAAAATTAACTGAATAAAATAAAACCACTTTATCTTGACTAGTTACATGAATGTTTAATTTGACTCAAAATTATATTTAAAATTCTCAAAAAACGAGCATTCCACTACTAATTATCAAACTAACTGTACAAATTTGTCTTAATTCATGGATTGCAAAGCAAATAATTAAAAAGTATCTTAAAATAAATGATAAAGAAAAAAGCCTGTTGCATTTACCGCTAAGGAAAACATGCTCATATTTAGACAGCAAAAATAACTCGTATTCATAAATCTAAGCAACAAATTATACAAATTATAAAACTATTTATTAAGAATTCTAGAAAATGAAGTATCCCTAGAGCTTTCAACACAACCTTAGGTATATGGGGTGTTAGTTGGGGATCATATAAGTTAGAAAAAATTATCAAGAGCCCCCATCTAGGGGTGAGAACAGTTTAGAGCATTTTTTATTTTGACCGAGTATAATAAAAATTCTTAAACCAACTGAGATATCCCCAGAGATCTTAACACAACCTCAAGTATATGAGGTGTTAGTTGGGGAACATTCAAGTCAGTAAATATATTCAGTGACTCCCATCCAAGGGAGGGGACAGTTAATAGAATTTTTTAGTATGACCGAATATAATAAAAATTCTTAGGCCAACTGAGATATCTGATCTTTACACAACTTCAGGTACAAGAGGTGTTAGTTGGGGACCGTGCCAGTTTGAAAAAAAAATTCAGATGCTCCCCATACAGGGGAGGGGGCAGTTAAAAATTATCGTTTCTTGGCCAAATATAATAAAAATTCTCAGGCTAACTGAGATATCCCTAGAGATCTTAACACAACCTCAGGTATATGTGGTGTTAGTTGGAGACCGTATCAGAAAAAAATCAGAAGCTCCTTACTGAAGAGAGGGGACACTTAATAAAACATAATAAAAATGTTATTCTTGGCATAATAATTTTTTATTATATTTGGTCATATAACAAAATTCTGTAATTTATCTTCATCCCTGGTTGTGAATAGCTCATGATTAATTTTAAAACTTACATGGTCACCAACTTACACTCTATATACCTATGATTGTCTTAAGATCTCTTGGGACATTTCAGATAGCCTAAGATTTTTTATTATATTTCGTCATAATACAAAATTCTGTAAATTGTTTCCACCACTGGATGTGGAGCACCTAAATATTGTTTCTAGCTGGTATCGTCTCTAATAAACACTCTAAATATCTGAAGTTGGGTTAAGAATTTTTATAATATGTGGTCATAATACAACATTTTATTAACTGCGTCCTCCCCTAGATGGGGAGCACCTGAATATTTTTTTCTAATTGGCATGGTCCCCAACTAACACTCCTTGCACCTGAACTTGTGTTAAGATCTCTAGGGATTCCTCAGTTGGCTTAAGAATTTTTATTATATTCGGTCATAATACAAAATTTTATGAACTGTCCTCTACTCTGGATGGGGAGAAACTGAATACATTTTCTAACTGACATGGTGTAGAACTAACACTCCGTATACCTGAGGTTCAGTTAAGATCTCTAGGGAAATATTAGCTGGCCCAAGAATTTTTATTATATTCGATCATAATACAAAATCTTCTAAACTGTTCCCACCCTTGGATGGTGGGCTCCTGATATTACAGCCTATTCTAATTGGCATGGGACTAACAGCTCATATACCTGAGGTTGTGTTAAGATCTCTAGGGATAACTCAGTAATCCTAACAATTTTTATTATTTTTGATCATTATATAAAATTCTATAAATGATTCCAACCCTGATCGGGGAGCTCCTCAATATTATTTCTAGCTGGCATCATCTCTAACAAACACTCTAAATACCTGAAATTGTGTTAAGATCTCTAGGAATGCTTCAGTTAACCTCAGAATTTGTATTATATTTGGACATACTACAAAACCTTCTTAACTGTCCCCTCCCCTGGATGGGGAGCAATTGAATATATTTTCTAACTGGCATAGTTTACAGCTAACACCCTACATATATTCCAGAAATTGTGTTAAGGTCTCTAGGGGTATCACAGTGGGTTAAAGAATTTTTATTACATTTGGCCATAATACAAAATAATCTTTATTGTTTCCACCCCTGGATGGGGAGCTCCTGAATAGAAAATTCAATAAATAGAAAGGACTATTTATCGAAATTTTTATCTTATTAGTCCACATGGTTGTATTTAGATTTTTAGGGATATCGTTGATTCAAGCATTCTTAATATATTTGATTATAATACAATATTCTCTAAATTGTGAACACCCCTAGATTGGGATGTGCTCACTAATTTTTTTATTTATCAGGAACCCTAATTAATAATTCATATACCTCAGGTTGTGTTTAAGTCCCTATGGATATCTATTGTAGCCCTAGGAATTCTCATTAAGTTTATTTCTAATTTTAAATAAGAGGGACATCCCTCACTTTCGAGATAGGCATTATTTTTTCTAATTTGTCTATTACCCCACTCATTTTACCCTAGGTTGAATTTTGCTTTCTCCAGTTATTTCATTTGATTTCAATAGTTCATCCCACGTAGTTCAGTATGTACTGTGTGATACTATTCTGCTTCGGGCGCCGATTTTCTAGTTATTTTTTTAGAACTTTTATTAACCGCAATATTCGAGTTAGTAAATATTAGTTAATGATATGGTGAATATATTATAATTTCATTCGGTTTTTTTGAAGTTAACGGCCAAATTTTTCAAAATATTCCGCTCTATACAGGTATCATTTTGATACGCACCAACACATATACACGTTTAGCATAGTTGAAAACTTTACACTGCTTTATATACATGTGAAGCTTTAGCTAATTTTTTTCTAGTAAATCTTTAGTAGTACACTGAAAAAAATATGCCACATAAATTTAATAAGATAACCATATGGATATAAAAATATGATTTCATATTAGAGATTCTCAGAATTAAATGAAAACTCCTCTTAATTTTACATTTCAATCATATTATTTTAAATAGAAAAAACTTACTTATTATTTGAATAGTTTTACTTTTTGAAAAAAAATGATTTCTGATTAACCATTTATTAAAATATGTTTTCTTATTATATTAATTCAGAAATCTTATTAATAATTTCAGTACTGCGCAATATTTTCATAGTCAATATATTTCCTTATAAATTTAAATAGATTTGCATATAATCAATGTGTCAAAAAAAATACACCGTAGATTCGCAGATAATCGGAATATAAATAAATCATAAATTATTCATCGTCTGCGGGCCAATAATCGGGTAAATCATTTACTATGGTAAAAATCGAATTTAGGACAGATTTTTCGATCAGTTTGCCATAGAGTTTTTGAAAAATAAATGAATTTACCGAAAATTGTACTAAAAATTGACTTTCACCCGACTATTGGCCCGCAGCCATTACAGAAATTTTTCTAACGTTCAAACCGTGTTAAATTGTGAATGTGATTCAAGTGAATTTGAGTTTTGTAACAAAAAATTAGTAACTCAATAATAATTTAAAAAAATACAAGGGTACAATAATTAACATACGTTTATTTTATTGTAATAAAGATGGATGATGATAATTCCACATTCATTTTTATCAATGGTGCCGAAATGGACCCCGATTTAAAAGAGTTGCTGGAACAATGGGAAATCTCAGAAGGGTTATGCATGATTTTTATATCTTTTGGTATAACAAAATTGAATCATTTACGAGCAATGGAGTTATCAGATATCGATGATCTTTTTGGAAAGATAAGTAATGACTCTTTTGGCGAAAAATTAATTTTAAAATCAAAATTACGGAAATGGCGGAAAGAACAGGTACACATATATACATATAACAAAATAAGTGATACAATTGTGCAATATCGTGTAGTAAAATTAACAGTTTCATCCGTTGTTGCTTGTTGATTTTTTGTTGAATTGCGGTAAATTTAAGACCGTCAAATTTGGTTGATCTATCGAATTTTAATTTTAGATATGATTTTTTTCATGAAATGAACCAAGGAATCACCCCTTAACAGATTAGTATCCCAATCGGGGACACCCTATATATATATATATATATATATATATATATATATATATATATATATATATATATATATATATATATATATATATATATATATATATATATATATATATATATATATATATATATATATATATATATATATATATATATATATATATATATATATATATATATATATATATATATATATATATATATATATATATATATATATATATATATATATATATATATATATATATATATATATATTATATATATATATATATATATATATATATATATATATATATATATATATATATATATATATATATATATTAATATATATATATATATATATATATATATATATATATATATATATATATATATATATATATATATATATATATATATATATATATATATATATATATATATATATATATATATATATATATATATATATATATATATATATATATATATATATATATATATATATATATATATATATATATATATATATATATATATATATATATATATATATATATATATATATATATATATATATATATATATATATATATATATATATATATATATATATATATATATATATATATATATATATATATATATATATATATATATATATATATATATATATATATATATAATTAAATTAAGCTATATCTTTAATATAAAATATTCGGAAAAAAGCAAATTAGCATACATTTTTTTAGAACAATACTTTTTTGATCTAAAATCGGAAGAATTTTCTGCCGTTGTTAATATTATTAATAAACTAAAACAACCAATAAATTAATATGGTTATGCTAATTTGCTTTTTATGTGAATATGCAACTCAGTCGCTTAACCAAGTAATACATCACCTAAAAGTATTCCATGGAGTACCTAATATATATAGATTTAAATGTAAACAGCTAAATTGCAGACAGAAGTTTCAAAATATTCATTCTTTTAAAAAACATTTAATAAAACACGAGTCTGATTTTACATATAGTAACAAAGATGCAAATATTGTTCTGGAAAATTATTCACCGTCGCTGTCGAAAATTTCTTATAATCAATTGTCAAGTGTTATTACCGAATCTCTTGAGCCGCATACTAATGATATTCAAAACTTAATTAGTGAATTTAAACTGTCAGTTACAAAATTTATTTTAAAATTACATGAACAACCTCAATTCTCACGTAAAATTGTTATTGAAATTGAGGATATGGTTTTACAGTATATTATGAAACCTTTACATACTTTATTGGAGCAATCACTATCGTGTAATAATATTAACGAAAATATTTCCAAACTAATTATAAATCCGTTTATTGATATAAAATCTGAATATAAATTTCTTAAATACTTGGAAGAATGTTATGTGTATCGTCCACCTAAAACTTTTACTATCGATTATGAAATTTCAGAAGTAATTTTCAACTATACCCCTACCTTAGAAACTTGCAAAACAGAAGGATGTCTCACTGATATTCCTTTCCAAATTCAAAAATATTTTGAGTCACCATTAGTTTTCGAAGAAACCATTCAAAATTATAACAATATGTTAAAATCAAATAAAATTTGTAATTTTATTAATGGTGAATATTGGCCACTTTTAAATTCTGAAGAAGAAAAACTATTACTGCCCATATTTTTATACACGGATGACTTTGAAATAAATGACCCTCTAGGGTCCAAATCAGGTCGCCATAAAATATATGGCATGTATTACAGTTTCCCGGTGATTCCAAATTTCCAAATTGGAAAATTAAAAAACATATTTGTAGCAGGATTTATTAAATCATCCGATTTAAATCAATATGGGTGCACACTGGCTCTAAAACCGCTTATCGATGTTTTCACATTACTTGAAACAGTGGGAATCAAAATTCAAACCAATAGTGGACCAAAAGTTTTATATTTTAAATTAGCTCAGATCTTAGGAGATAATTTAGGACTTAACGCCATTTTAGGATATGTAAAATCATTTTCATCAAAATTTTCTTGCAGAATATGTAAAAGGAACAAATCTCAGATTAGGTATTCAGTTTAATGAATTTATGCGTAACGAGGAAAATTATACAGTCGATAGTTTACAAAACAACGTACAGGAAACTGGAATAAATGAAGTGTGTGTATTCAATTCATTAAAATATTTCCACGCTACAAAAAATATTGCCTGCGATATAATGCATGACGTGTATTTAGGAATATGTAAATATGATTTGTCTAATATTTTATATTACTTAATTTACAAAAAAAAAAAAAACTTTGGAGGTATTCAATTACCGGAAACAAATGTTTGCATATGGGATATTGAAATTAAAAATATTTGTTTACTCATAGAAAAAAATCATATTCTAAATATGACTTTTAAAATTAATGCTAGACAAATGAAAACCCTGGTGCATTTTATACTCTTGATTATTGGTGATTTAATTGACTATGACGATGAAGTCTATAAATTTTTGATACTTCTTGTTAAATTAATTAATATTTTGCTTTTACCGAAATTCGACGAAGAAACTCTTTCGCAATTAGAATCTCTTGTACAAACACACAATGAAATGTATCAAAATTTATTTGATGAAAAATTAAAACCAAAATTTCATAATTTGGTACATTATTCAACGGTGATAAGACAGCTTGGACCACTAAAATATTTGTGGTGCTTTGGTTTTGAGGCGGAACACCAAAATCATAAAAAATACGCCAGAAACATTACATCGAGAGTTAACATTCCTCTTACATTAGCGACTAAAGCATCTCTCAAATTTTCAAATCAAATATTATGTAACAATTTTTTTCAAAAAGAATTTGAAGTCATTAGTCCAGCTGAAAATTTTGAATTTAATCAGTGCTCATATTTTGATAAATTACAAAACAATGATTTAGCCACAAATAATTTTCCAAAACTACGAACTAAGATATTTTCTTTTAGAGGAACTGTATGTAAAATTGGACAAATTTTTACTATAACAAACAATATTAAAATTACTGAAATATTTGAACTTATTGATATAATTTTATTAGAAGATAAAATGCCTATAGTTGTTTGCGTTGAATGGCAAAACCTAAGATTTTCTGAACACTTTCAATCGTTTGTAGTTGGAAATGTAACAGACAAATTTAAATTATTGAAGTTTGAAAATTTTGATGGCCCTCCTGTACATTTTAACTTAATAAATAATGGCCTTAAGCTATTACGATTAAAATTATATTGGTAAATGGTGAATTAGTGTATATAATGATTTTAAATTTTAGTTTTTAAAAAATTTATGTATAAATATCATAAATTTATAATAAAAATGTGATCTCTAAATAAATAATAATGAAATAGAAATTATTGATTTGTCTCGATATTACGATTTTTTGTTTTTACCTCAGAACAGCGATGAAATTAAGAAGAGAACGCAACTAAAAATAAACAGATAGGTCCAATCAATCTAATAAGATATCCTTTTAATTTGAATAGTTCATCGTTTTAAAATAAAAAGAATTCCATTGATTTATAATATGTATAAATAAATGGAATTCTTGTTATTTTAAAACGATGTCAAATGAAATTATCAAAAAGAAATCATTTTGCTTTAATGTGGATTTCATATTAAATATTTAAATAGATTTTCCTTTTTGTTTTAATTAGCTTGTCTTTTTGGATGAAAACCATAAAGAAATCTTCTTGAACTTGTTCGAAATAATGTGACAATTTTTTTGTGTGTATCTGCACATGCATTAACGAAATATAATAATTAACTTCTGAATTGAAATTCGATTTGTTGCAAAATTTGATTTGTTTTGGACAACAAGACAAGTCGTTAATATAGCTTAATAATACTTTTATTAATTACACAATTATTTCTACGGTACAAAAATAATAAAATATTATAATAATTCAAAATTATTAAAGCATGTAATATAAATTAAAAAACAATCTGAATTATGTTTAAAATTAATTCAAAAATATTCATCACAATAGTAAAATTTATAACTTTTATATTTTGCATTGACAATAAATTATTGTAAAAGTTTGAATAAACGCGAGGAATCTGGTTTGATTGTATATCTTAAAAATAAGAGATCACTTTTTTTATTATCTTTGATTTTTATGCTATTAGAATACGCTGGTTTCAGGTCAGGTAACTTAAGAGGAACGTTACGTTTTCATGTCAATTTCTTGAAATTGGTTTTCGGAGTACCATGTTTTATGTAAATAAGAACTTACCAATTCGGTTTTTTTTCCATTTTAAAATTTTAATGTTATTTTGATTTTGGTAAAAGCAAGCTTCAACTGATCTGCTAAATCTATAATCGTGTGTAAAAATCATTCTAAGATATGTAACAGAATTTCATCTAATTCTTTTACTGACCTATCCCAAAAACATAGTTTTCCGCATAGCACAACCTCGAAGATATCTTCACCTATTCCTAATGTAATAAGTCCGTCATGTTATAATTTTTACCGCGGGTGCCGCGGGTTAAATGCACTTAAATACATATGTCCATGAATTTAATTCAAGAATGATGTTTATGCACATGGTCGAAATGTAGTTTTTTTGCTAATTTTTTTTTATTTCTTTAATGCGGTAAACTAGACTAATATCTGGGTGCCCCAAAACCCACACCATTCCCCTCTATTAGACTGAGCTGCGGGAACCAACGCCGCGTGGGGCACCGAAGGATAGCGGCAATATTCTGTGAAATTGGGTTGGCTTTAACGGTAGTTAAGCTAACCCGTTTCAGATAACTTATTAACTTGATACGTTGGAAATCGCGAATCATTAAAATCCTCTTAAGGCCATTGGCCATCTAATTGGCAAAACCAGTCCGGTGTCTGCCTAGCAAATATTTCACTAACAAACGATAAATATGAGGAAAATCAAAATTTTAACAATATAACGTTATAAAACCCACTTTTAACTTACAATTTAAATCTAGCAAAAGTCAAAATCAGACCAGTCCACGCTTCGAACTAATTTATCGACGTAACAATGGAAAACGAACACTTCACATTTCATTCTCGTGGTATATCGAATTGGTGCAGTCGGATCGACGTTTATCTAGTAAATTCTTGCGTTTATTTACATTGACAGTAATTGACATTTCAGTTCAATATTGAAGTTGATCTTCTTTTTTGATACAATCTACATTATCGACATTTTTCGGTTGGTGTGATTTTAATCTGCATTGCCGACATTTTATTTTGCTAGTTACAATCGAATTTGAAATTGCGGACATTTTTCGGCTGAAGACTTTCGACTAACTTAACAGTATATAAACTAGCTACAATACTCAATCAAAAATGTGGCCCATCAATTCGTTTTCCGCGCCGATGTCGAGAATATGTTCCGCCAGATCTGGATTCAAAAAGAAGACCGAAAATATCAACTAATCCTTTGGCGTTCAAATCCCGATGAAAAGATCCGCCACTATGAATTGAAAACCGTCACATACGGTTTATCATCATCACCGTATTTGGCAATTCGGGTTTTGCAGCAACTGTCGCAACTAACGAGCGCACTTGCGCAAATGGGAATCAAACTCCAAAGATTTACTGGAAGAGCAATTAGCCAAACAAGAAACTCAGAAGGCTCTAAGATGGAATTCTGAAAGCGATCGAATTCCGAGTCAGCCTACCTGATGAACCAGCACGAACGTGTCGTACAATCCTCTTCGAAGCCAGTCAAATATTTGACCCGTTGGGTTTCTTAACTTCGTTTCTTAGAGTATCCGGGATGAAGTTATACCGACTGAAGCACAAACCAAATGGCTCTAACTGCATGAAAGTTTTCTCTGCTTCAGAATATATCGATTCCATGATTGCGTCAAACCATTGCACAAGAGATGACACTACATCTGCGATGCCAGTGAGCAGACCTTCGCCGCAGCAATATATATCCGAACTATCGAGAATACTAACAAAATAATCACTTTCACACTCACCGTGTTACTTATTCCAGTAGCACAAACTTTAAAAATACCGACCGAAAATCTGTATACTTGGAAAGACTCAACCATTGTCTTGGATTAGTTGTCAGCTCCACCCATACAATGGGAATGTTTTATTAATAAGAAAACCAGCCAAATTCAGATTCAGTTTCCCAGGCATAAATGCCAGCACGTTAAAACTAAGAAGAATCAGGCAGATTGTGCCACTAGAAGACTAACACCAACGAAAAAGAAAAATCATCGTTTGTGTTGGACCTACCCAGATTGGTTATCGAAGACTCAAGACTGTTATCCGACATTTAAACAAAGGTTGCCCCTCACCACAATAGAAAAACGAAATCGATATCTGCAGACGTTAACCATTACGGTAACCTGATACCAATTTAATTGATGAAATGTGCGAACGACGCTCCGATTTTGACAAAACAATACGTTTTGAAAATTTTATAAATATAAATTGGGTCTGCGTCGGACCAGACGGTGGAAGTGAAACTTCTTTGGCCATTCCCTCACACACACGCACACAGACAGATAGACAGGATAGATAAATGAAATATAACACATTTTTCCCTGTTATTCAATATATTTCTCTTCAATATATTATAAGTGACTTCAGTATTATATTATTTTATTTACATAAAATCTAAAATCCATTCGTAGGACTTCATAGATTACATATAGCTTCTGCGAAGAAATCAATAATCATTCTGGAATCGCCAGAATTAATAGGTATATTAAATGATGTTTTGTCACCTCTCTTGTTGTTATTACTTATTGATGAATTTGCTTTTGAACTGCAGCTCTGGCTTTACTACTGAGTGCTATGCTGATGTTCACTTTGGTTGCCGAGTAAATATCTTAATGTGCTTTCTGACTTATTGTCAAAGGCAGGCTTGTACGGTAATGCATCTAAAACTAGTAACCTTATTAGACGTAAAAATTTTGCTCCTTCTTTTTTTGCGGAAACCATCGCCAGATTACATATCGTGAATCACATATCGTGATGATTTGATATGATTTGACATGATTTGATATGATTTGATATGATTTGATATGATTTGATATGATTTGATATGATTTGATATGATTTGATATGATTTGATATGATTTGATATGATTTGATATGATTTGATATGATTTGATATGATTTGATATGATTTAATATGATTTGATATGATTTGATATGATTTGATATGATTTGATATGATTTGATATGATTTGATATGATTTGATATGATTTGATAAGATTTGATATGATTTGATATGATTTGATATGGTTTGATATGATTTGATATGATTTGATATGATTTGATATGATTTGATATGATTTGATATGATTTGATATGATTTGATATGATTTGATATGATTTGATATGATTTGATATGATTTGATATGATTTGATATGATTTGATATGATTTGATATGATTTGATATGATTTGATATGATTTGATATGATTTGATATGATTTGATATGATTTGATATGATTTGATATGATTTGATATGATTTGATATGATTTGATATGATTTGATATGATTTGATATGATTTGATATGATTTGATATGATTTGATATGATTTGATATGATTTGATATGATTTGATATGATTTGATATGATTTGATATGATTTGATATGATTTGATATGATTTGATATGATTTGATATGATTTGATATGATTTGATATGATTTGATATGATTTGATATGATTTGATATGATTTGATATGATTTGATATGATTTGATATGATTTGATATGATTTGATATGATTTGATATGATTTGATATGATTTGATATGATTTGATATGATTTGATATGATTTGATATGATTTGATATGATTTGATATGATTTGATATGATTTGATATGATTTGATATGATTTGATATGATTTGATATGATTTGATATGATTTGATATGATTTGATATGATTTGATATGATTTGATATGATTTGATATGATTTGATATGATTTGATATGATTTGATATGATTTGATATGATTTGATATGATTTGATATAATGGTTTGAAATAATTTGTTGATAGGAACGAATGATCATTCGAGTGACCCTTCTGCAAATACTTTGCACACGTCAACTTATCATGAGATCACCCTTAAACTCAAAAGTAAAAAATTGTTTTCAAGCCCACCGCACAAAACTACCTATAAGCAATCAATTTTCACTCTGCATCTCATTTTTCCCAGCCGTTCTATTTACCCACAATAACAAGAATATAAAATACAATTTTACTACTTATAACCGATCATCATTTCATAACAAATTATGTAAATTTTCATTAATATTTAATATTTAGGTTTTCTCATATTAATTTAATGTTTTCTTGCAAGACCGTTGATCATATCCGTGTACATAAAAAATATGCGTTGAATGCGCTGTTTTTATGGCACTACACACAAAATGTAAGCTGATTCTCAGTTACAGCACATAATATAAATATTTGCATCTCAGTTAATTCTCCGTTTTCTTTCTGGTCGACTTTATCACGTATATGTGTTTTCTAAAGAAAACCGTACGTGTGTGTAGAAAATAAAATAAAATTGTATAACAAACTCAAATATAAATAAAACAAGCCTACTGCTACCCCACAACGAAGGTGTCTAGTGCACAAAAACGTATAATCGTCGATATTTCTCGCGTGACGCGGTTCCTCGACCAACACCCTATCTCAATGTGTACAACGGGCGCAAAAAAGTTTCACTTCAATATGCATGGCTTTCAATCAGCACTTCTAGGAGTACTTCAACGTTGCGAATATTTCGATGCAAGAAATGAAATTATTCGAAAAATCCAAGCAAAGCATTTAGGATCTGGCATGAAGGTCATCTCCGTTAACCATCCATTACCAACGAACAGTAAATTGAAGTATCTTTCTCCTTTTATGGATATCAAAACTGGAAATAAATTACTGCGATTTGAAGTACGGATAGGAAAATCATCCGCTCTTTACATCACTAAACATCCTTGCAATTCTGGGACCGTCGAGAAGCATGTACACCAATTACATATTAGATATTAACACTGCGGCCGATCACAGTTAATCAGCATTCATCATCGATTGTATAAAACGACAGCCGAAACTTTTGAGTCAACAATTTAGCGAACTACCAGCTGAATGGGTTCAGATGGCAAGTCCTTTCCAAATAGTAGAATTAGATTTTGCTGACCACCGACTCCTTTCTGGGAGCACTAAAAATATTCATGGCATGAAGAGGAGTGTGTTGCGAAATTTTCTCCGACAACGCCTTTAAACTTCAAGGAACAAAAAATCAACTATACGCGCACTAAACAAATTCTTACAACAAAACGTACATTTAATTTCTTCTTCTATTTTTAGAGAATTTTAACTCAACTGTTATTTTATCCCACCAAATTTACCTCACTTTGGAGGACTGTGGGAGGCGGCAGTCAAATCAGCGAAAACCTAACTTTATCATTGGCGAGCACACCTTAACCTATGAAGAACTCGGAATTAACAACCATTTGAACCAGCTATGTATCCCAATGGCAACTAGTTCGAAAGCTCTCTCAACATTTTTGAAAAAGATGGTACTACGAGCACTTAGCTTCGCCTCAGCCTCGATCCAAGTGGCCGACTAAACAACCTAATATCGGTCTCGACAGCTTGTTCTCATCAAGGAAGCCAACCCTATTACCAATCAATACATCGGTCAAGACCAATAATTTTTTTTTTTTTACAATTGGCTGTATTTGTAACCAAAACTTTGTAAGTCAAACTTAATGTTAAATTAATTTTTTGTTATAAAATAAATTTATATTAAAAACCTAAAAACCAAAAAAAAAAGAAGATTACATCAACCTAGTTTTTTTTAGTAAGCAACCGGGAATTGATCCCCAAAGTAACCAACCCAAACACCTATCTTTCATTTCCTTATTTTAAGATGAAACGCTTTGTTTAAGTTCCACGCCAACAACAACAAAACCACTTTTGAATTATTTAAATACAAACACATACAAAACTCAAAAAGTCTAAGTATAACAAAATTCACGTGAATTAAATTTATAAATCAAAAGCGCGACGAGAGAAAGGCACGAGAAAAATTGCTGTCATGCATGAATGCCACCATTAATCTTTCAAAAGATTTGGTAAACATTAATATAAAGTATTTGCAAAAAGTCAAAAAGCTACATTACATTTTCCCACATCCCGCACCCAACTCTATACCGTATTTTTTTTTTCGTTAGCTACATATACGTACAAATATATATATATATATATATATATACGAGTGTGTGTATTAAAATCGACATTCATTCTTAATCATTTCCCGCAACGTAATTGTTCGATAATATCTCTACACTATCAAATTCATTAGAATGTTGTTTTTTCGAAGGCAACACACACACATACACAACATACAAAAAAAAATCTCGATGATTTGTTTTAATTTGTGTTCCATTTAGGTACTTACATTATTATTAGACGACGACGGCGACGGGTGTGTGGTTTCATAATATAAATGTATAGTATACATTTAAGGGGTAGATAAATCTACACCGAAAACCACACTCGGTACAACAAAATTTATATACAATCCAGAGGAAAAAATCAAAAATTGGTATTTTTTGCGTACGCTACGTTGTATCGTCTGTGCTGATTGAAGCAATGAATTAAAGGAATTGAAAGCTTTTTCTTTTTCTTTTTGGATGTATGTGTGTGTGTGTATCTTATAAAAATATATAATTTTTTTGGCTTAATACAAGCAATTTATTATATTTTATTGAATAATTAATCATGCCTGAAGGGTTTTCCACTTACTTAGCAGGGCGAGCATATATAGAGTGGAATATAGGAAAATACTGTACTACAAAAAATAATTTTTTTTAAAGAATTTTCACTCAAAAAAGAAACAAATCTTTGATGTATAGAGACGATGAAATATGTAAGATGATCACATGCTGTACTTTATATAACAAAATATATAAACAGAGTATCGCTATATTCGACTAGATAAGCATCAGAATCAAAATACAATAAGAAGAGGGACTACATTATTCACAACGTCTATATATAGACTACGTTCGCACTGATATACGAAATTTGATTGAAATGGAAAATGAAACTTTTAACATAATGAAGAAGATGCTATTACAGGATTATTAATCTTAAAAATGAAGGAACTACAAATTTCCTGCTATCCTTTGTATGTTGTTGCTGTGTTTGTTTATTGGTTAGGAAGACTACCAAATTGCTATTTCAAGAGCTGATTTCTTCGATAACTTTCATAATAATATGTAATATTGATTTTAATTTTAATCGCGGCAATAAGACATATAATAAGCCTATATTTCCAATTTATAACAAAAAATCACAATTTTATTTTTTACAATGATAGATTTGAAACTTTTCTAAAATATTTTGAGAACTAAATATTGAAGGGCTTCAAGAGAATTTAACCCAACACAAGTATGAGGTGTATGCTAAGGCCAACACCGAATTTTATCCAGACTTGATAGATTTATTGAACTATGGTACCAACGACTGAAGTTAAATTTGTTGTTTCACTTAACATAAATTTTTTATTTGCTGTGGAACTTTCCACAGTTTTACTTTATTTCAACTGTAACAGAGTTTACACTTTTACGATATAATTATACTAATTCAAAGTTGTTAGTTTGGTTAGTGATTATATAGTGATAGAAAATGCTTATTTAGTAAAAAATAATGCTAGTTCGACGTTGTTGCGATGCATGCACGTGTACAATGCTGTTTGCTGGTTTTGCATTTGACGAGTTTTATGTGTCTTCACATCCGTTGATTTCGTTTATGTTGTTTAAGCGGTTTCAAGTAGCGTTCCTTCGGGTTAAAGTACTGATGATGATGTAGGTTTGACGTTGTCCGGTTGTATATAGGGTTGATCTTATTAAAGTTAGCCGAAAGTTTCCACCCGAAAGCTAAAAAATTGAGAATGCAGATAGTGTCTTCGCTTTCTCAACCGAAAGTGTATAAATACGTATACTGTTAAAGTTACCTTGTTAAAGTTAGCCGAAAGATTCTAGCCGAAAGATAATGCAGATAGTGTCTTGTCTATTTTTAAACTCTCTTTATACTCTCGCTCTATCGATTTTTAAATTCCTATAACCTGAAATAATTTCTCCTTCACCCGAATGATGTAATTCGATCCTAAATTCTCCTAAATTCGAATTCATGACTGATTTTTGCTGTATTCAAGACGCTATCTGCATTATCTTTCGGCTAACTTTAACAGTATATTCCAATGGGGAAACTTTTTTATAAATATATCGCTCACACAAATTTTGAAAATGTCTAAAAATCGACCGTTTATAGTGTCATGGTTGGGAATAAATTCAAATGAAAGTTCTTAATAATGTTCACACCTGGTAAAATTTTTAGTTCAATATCCTTGTGGGGAGCTCGGGAAAATTCGATTGAATATATCACACATTTAAAATTTGAAAATTTTTTAAAATTTACCGTTTAATGTTTTTTTCAAGGTGTGAACATCATTAAGACCTTCCATTTGAATCTATTCCCAAAGATGACACTTTAAACGGTCAATTTTTAAAAATTTTCAAATTTTGTGTGTGTGATATATTCAATCGAATTTTCTCGAGCTCCCCACAAGGATATTGAACTGAAATTTTTACCAGGTGTGAACATTATTAAGAACTTTCATTTGTAATTATATTATTTGATATTGCAAATTGAAATTCAGGCTATCGTAGAATGAATTGGATGAATCAATAAATCTTGCACTCGAATTCATTAAATCGGACAATTTTAATTGTATATATGTAATTTTAAATATTTTATATGAAATTAATAAAAAAATCTTTGTAATTAGATTTTTAATAATTAAGATTTTTTTTATTTTATTTTTTTAATAAAATTTTATTTATTTATTTATATTACGACTGAGTATTGCACCCATTTCGTAATTTACATTGCATAATAAAGTATTTTGATTAGTCGGCGTAATCAAGTGATTATCCGCAGTTTCATGTAACTCCTCTACTGACGTTTTGGTCGCGATAAGTCCATTGGCTTGGTTATCTGCAGTCTTCTTGTTGGTGTGGTAGTCAGCATACAGCGTATATCCAGATTTTCGTGCTGGTGCAGACGTTGTAGGTGTTTTGTTGCATGATGCTTAATTTCATCCACGACAAGCTCGATCTTTAGATCTCGATGGAGGTTGTCGTTTCGAATGTACCACGGTGCATTAACAATACATCGCAGGATTTTATTTTGAACAGTTTGTATGATTTTGATATTTGTATTCTTGGCACAACCGCAGAGTTGGCTACCATATGTCCATACAGGTTTCAGGATTTGTTTGTTTAGCAGCAGTTTGTTATGGATCGCTAGTTCAGATTGTCTCCCTAAGAGCCAATGCATTTTTCTAAATTTTATGTTTAGTACTTCTCTCTTCTTTTTTATGTGTTCCTTCCATCTAAGTTTATAGCTAAATTATCTCGGCATGACTTTAGATGCCGAGATAATTTAGATGAATTAAATAAAAAAAATCTACCTTTCTGTAAATATATTATCTGATATTGCAAATCATAATTCACATATGCCATGAATTAATTTAATAAATTTGGGAAAGTTGAACAAAAATTGTTTGAATCCGATAATTGTATATTCTTTAAATATTTAAATGTTTTATATAAAATCATGAAAAAATTCTTCGATTAAGCAAACCGGCTCGCTGCAAAAATTACAAGAATCTCGTTTGGTATTATTAAAGAAACTTAATGTATGGCTATAAATCATAAAAAATATTTGTTGATATCTGACTACATTTTGTTTAATATTAAAGAATCATTTTTTGCTGTGCAACAAGGGATGTGTAATACGTTAACTTTTAATTGAAAATTTTACAACTGGATACACACTCATCTGATTATATCATCGCATAATTGATTTTCTTATTCGATTTAGTTTAAAAAACAAACTGTAAGGAAAAAAATTAGATTGGATTGGTTCGTAATTGATTGACTTATGTCAAGATCATATCAATGAATATCCACTGTATCATGATTCTCGAGTTTCAAAACAAAACAGAAACCGAATATAATACGCAAGAGGAAAAATTATTCTGAAATCTCTAAATTTTCAGGCCCTTTTTGATATGGAAATTATTTTCCTGTTTGTTCATCTTTCACCAGTCAAAAACTCGAATGTCGATAAAATTAATAACTTAAGCCTTTTCTCTGTTATGTTTCTTATTTCTATTTTTTTTGGTTGAGCACAAAATAAAAATGTTAAAAGGTGTATTTACGAATTTTAAATTATTTTCATATGTATATGCCTAAGCCTTAGTTATACTCGTATATGGTACACATTATAAGCACAAACACATACACACCCACATACACCTCCTTTTCGGTTATAACCTTATGAATCTTTATTTACGGCAATATTCAGATGAAGAAAGTAATATTTTTTATGTGATGTACGTCTTATGTAAACATACGAATATATAGAGAAGAATTGTTATATATAGTAGGGGTTGATAACTTTTAGATAAAATATTGATATTTTTATACGCTTAACCGTACATCATTAAACACACGTCTCTTCCCATATATACAAAACAACTAGATTGTGTGTAATGCACAATACAATAAAATGAAAGCTTTTGCGCAGATGAACAACACGCAACTAAACCATATATACGAAATTAGATTAAATACCCTAACTCGACTGATAATTTTTTTGTTGTACCCCCAAAAACATGAAGATTTATTTGTGTTACGCGGATTTTAACGGATTTTCTTACGTTTCTTTTTTTTGAAAAAGAAAACTTGAATCCTCAAAAAAAAAGCTCTCGTGTATAATGGGTAGGTATATATATCTGGAACTATATAGTATGGAGGTGGTATGTAAACACACATAGCGAACACACGCGTTACAAGTTTATATCAATTTCACTCTTGTAATACGAGATTTATCATCATTAAGGGAAATATTTCAATTTCGAGTTCGAATTACTTAATCCCGTTTATAACAATAGCGATGATGGATATTACTACATACATATTTTAGTATAAAGTTCACGGTTTGAGTAAAAATATCGCTTTGTCGTTCAACGTTTATTTAACAAATTCAAACACTTTTACCTTGGTGCTAATGTTTTGAAATGCCTCGGGGAATACTCGTTTATATATAAAATAATATGTAATAATAAATCTATAGTATCCGGCGGAAGTGTCTGCGGCCAAAAAAAAATATTTTTAAATTACCAGTTATGTTTCTAGATTAAATAAAAAAAAATCATTGGTTTTATGTTATTTCAAGAACACCGGATTTGCTCTAAGGTATATGGAAAAGCTCTAAAAAGCTCTTGATGATATTTTTACATTCGATTTCAAAACTAAAATGATTGTTTTATCTGGATGTGAAAATTTTATAAAAATTTTGTGTTTTAACCGGCACTCTGTAATTTAGCGATATCATATAAAGCAGGTCACTTAAAAAATTGTTTTTGTTCTTTGTACACATGTTTAATTTTTCTCGTACTTCAAAAAAAATTGATAGACTCGAACAACACAGGAAGATACACCATCTATGTATATTTACGACCTGGGATTCAGCGCTGTGATTTAGTGGAGGGTAAATAAAATCAAAACATATTAGGTCAATCGAAGAAATCATTCAAAATGTACATGACCTCAAGAAAATTCAAATTAATCCATTATTTTGATAATTAGGTATATTTCTTAACAAAAAAAAAATCACCTGACTTTATTAAGTAATCTTAATTCAATCATCTTCAATTAAACTGTTTTGCGAGTATTGCAAGAAGAACCCGTTGTCGGAAAACAGATGGTCCAATGCAATGAGCTCTGGGGTGGTACGTTCGGCAAGTCATCAAGCCACAGTTCAAGTCAAATTTATCGCAACAAACCGGAATAAATTTACATATTTCCCAAAACGATAAAGTTCAACGAACTAAACAGTTCGACCTGTAAACTATTGAGCCAGAATCACCAAACATTTTGGCAATACCAAAGAAACCCAGCATTAGAAACATTATGTTTTTTAAGTTGAAACGGGGGTCCGTAAAGAATGTGGTTCTGTTTTCATACACGAGATTGAGCTAACCGATCTTGACCCTAGGCCTTATGCCAAGGTAGAAATTAATGGTATTAAAATCTTTGGTTTGATGGGTAATGGGGTTTCGTTTAGTATTCTTGGGGCAAATGCATGTATAAGAAGTTGGCCCGAAATTTCATGTATGTGAAGCTGGCACGAAAAACCAGCCCGAAACACCTTTTTGATTTTGGTGTGTTTCTTTGCTAAATTAAATACTATCCCGAACTATTTATTGAAAATGCAAGAAAATCGAGAATTTTATCCCGAAATATTTTTGAAGTTGTATTAAATAAATAGTAATTAATATCGGCAAAAAGGAAAAAATATCACGGTTTTATTTGCTCTATTTAGACTACACTTTAAGGTAAAGTATGTGACAACAAACCACCTTACCTGGTAAAGTATGTGACAAAAAAATTTAAATGAGTGCTGTTGTACAACAAAATGAGTATTCTTATTATTTAACTACAGAAGACACGAAACATGTAATCATCATCTCCATACACTGTGTCGAGATTGCCCACAAAGATTTAAAATTTTTAAAATACTTAAGAAAAACCAAATCAAGCATTTTGTCCTTATGGTTTCAATATGCCTTTGGTTTGATATGAAAAATCGATTAAATTAATTAATTATTTGTGGAAATCCTAGAGATAACCCAATCGGGTAATTAAATTTAAAAATTAAGTCTATCTATCACCTAAACTATGCAAAAAGCTCATCTTGGAATCATGACTATAAGATCCAGATCTTAAGCAATTTGTCCTTATGGTTTCGATGTTCTTCATGTTTGATATGAAAAATCGATTAAATTAATTAATGTTGTGTGGAAATCCTAAAGATAGCCCCATCGGGAAACTAAGTTTAAAAGTTAGGTCCATCTATCACCTAAACCATGCCAAAAGCTCATAATCACGACTATAAGATCCTGATCTAAAGCAATTTGTCCTTATGGTTTTGATATTCTTCATGTTTGATATGAAAAATCATATCATAATCTTTTGGTATGACTTAGGTGATAGATGGATCTAACTTTTAAACTTAATTTTCCGATGGGGTTATCTCTAGGATTTCCACAAATAATTTAATTATTTAATCGATTTTTCGTATCAATCCAAAGGTACATTGAAACCATAAGGACAAATTGCCCGATTTGCTTTTTCTTAAGTATTTTAAAAATTTTAAATCTTTGTGGGCAATCTCGACACAGTGTATGGATATGATGATTACATGTTTCGTGTCTTCTGTAGTTAAATAATAAGAATACTCATTTTGTTGTACAACAGCACTCATTTAAATTTTTTTTGGCACATACTTTACCAGGTAAGGTGGTTTGTTGTCACATACTTTACCTTAAAGTGTAGTCTAAATAGAGCAAATAAAACCGTGATATTTATTCCTTTTCACCGATATTAATTACAATTTATTTAATACAAATTCAAAAATATTTCGGGATAAAATTCTCGATTTTCTTGCATTTTCAATAAATATTTCGGGATAGTTTTTAATTTAACAAAGAAACACACCACAATCGAAAAGGTGTTTCCGGGCTGGTTTTTCGTGCCAGCTTCACATACATCGAAATTTCTATCTCGAAAAGGTTTTTTCATAAAGTGTGTGTCTTTGCTAAATCACATAAAAATAATCCCATCCCGAAAATTTTATTGTTAAATTAAAGAAAAAAATTAATAGACCGAGAAAATAGTAAAATTTTATTACTGTTTGCAGTAAAAAAGCTACACAATCTATTAATAAATTAAATCTATTTTAATGTTCATCTAGAAAATCACTTTCTATCCATCGCTTTCTATTAAATGAAAGAAATTAAGTTCAGTACCAAATTTCCTTGTGGCGAATACAGAGATGACCCCCTGCCTCGGAGTATGGTATGGAGTAAGGTGTGCCAATGTGCATAGAACTTATATTCAGGCGCCCGTTCGAAAATATCGAGGATCAGCGGTGAACATTGATTATCCAACTTCTTTCTTTACATTCTTCAGTTGAAAATATGTTCATTACCTAATTTCCTTATGGCCTTGTGGAAATTTGGTAATGAACATATTTTCAACTGAAGAATGTCTAGAAAGTGGTTTTCGCGATAATCAATAATCACCATAGATCCTCGATATTTTCGAATGGGCGCCTGAATATAAATTCTATGCACATTGGCACACCTAACTCCATATTCCGATGCAGGGGGTCATCTCTGTATTCGCCACAAGGAAATTTGGTACTGATCATAATTTCTTTCATTTAATAGAAAGTGATCGATAGAAAGTGATTTTCTAGATGATCATTAAAATAGATTTAATTTATTAATAGATTGTGTAGCTTTTTTACTGCAAACAGTAATAAAATTTTACTATTTTCTCGGTCTATTAATTTTTTTCTTTAATTTAACAATAAAATTTTCGGGATATTTATAGAAAAAGCCTTTTCGGGATGGAAATTTCGGGCCAATTTCTTATACATGGCAAATGCGGTGGAGTTTTAAACAACTAGATGAGAATTAACAAGATAGAATCGGACGTTAAACGCCTATTTATAGTATCCTATTTGCTTGCCGAATTTAGGAATTAACTTTTAGAAAAGCAGTACTTACGTTTTTGGAAATGAAATAAATAAAAAAAACTTTCATTTCGCAAGCACCATGGTTCATCCTGTAACAGAGTTTCAGAGACACCTTAGAGTTAGGATTTATAACCAGGTGAGACTTAAAAGACCTTTTAATGGCAAATCCGGTTAACTGACGATTCTAAAGAGAAAACTGCATTTTCTATAACAGATCCGCTTCCATGTGTCGCCAAATGGACCTAGTCATGCCTCATAAATTAAGTAAAAACATATTTACATACTTAGATGACCTGTTAATAGTAAAACCAGTACCGAGATTCATGGGCGTAGTCGGCTAGTGCCGACGATTTCTGTGGACTATAGAAGCACAAGCTGCGCTTTTGACTGAATAAAATACGTGTTAACGACTGCGCCATTACCGACAAATTCGGTCTATATACAAAATGATTATATATTAACACAGATGCAAGCACCGAAATATTGGGTGGTGTATTGTATCAAAAGATCGAATACGGTGATGAGCAACCAATTTCTTTATGTCTTCAAAGTTAAATTCAAATGTCTTCAAAGTTAAAAACGGCTGAGCGAAATTCGATTTCAGAGTTGGAATGCCTAGTGAAGTTGATAAAAAATTTAGGGCATTATATATTGAAGGTTTCCTTTTCGATTTAACAGGCAGATAATGCCAGGTTAGTTTATCATCCAAATTCATAGAATTAGATCTTCCGATTTTGAACATGCGGGCTATGTGATTTTGCGGACAAAAACATCAAAATTCCAGTAATGTTTGAAAAGTCAAAAAAATTTCCAAAATCGAATCTATATTCGCATCAAGCTGAAAAATTACCAATGTCTAAACGATATTCCATTATGGAAATTTTGATTATTTTAGACCAGCTGACTAAATTTGTATTAAAGACATTGACCACAGCTGCGAGAAAATAATCGAACATCTATAAAAGAAATATTCTACACTTCGGAGTCCCTGAGAGTATCCACTCAGATAACGGTGTTTATTTAAAAGTCTTGTGTACACCAGTTTAAAAAGAAACTGTGGTATTCGACCAATTTTTACTGCATTTTATGCACCACAAACAATGCTTCAGGGCGGGTTTATCGTTCAATCATTGAGGCCATAAGTACATATGTTAAGCGAATTCATCAAAAATAGGGTGTCCATCTGTCTGATAACGAAAAACTCGCCTCATTACTTAATGTTTCATTACCATCGCATTGATAATTTTCGATCCTAACATTCAGTCTGAATCAACAAATTTAAAAATACCAATTATCCATGATTTAAAAAAGTCAGATTTGCAAGAGTACAAAAAATATGCGCATGCAGATATAATTTACGTACGCGTTTCGTAGAATACCAGAGTGGTTGAACAGTGTATGCGTAAACTTCCCACAGAACAATTTGCTGCTCAATTCTCCCCAACTCGACTTACAGGCTAAAATAGTAAAATAGGTGGGTAATGTTGATTACGAAATAGCTGATGAGACAGGCAAAACTATTAGAACTAATCATGCGAAGAACAATGAAACTGAATCCTAAATAAATTTAAGGCTTATAGTAGGATTTTTTGATTTAGCTTTATTTAAATGACTAGATAGTCATAAACCGAACCAAATTGATATCGGTCGAATTTCTTGTCAAGCCATGACCTCGGTGTTAAAATACGATGCTTAAAGGTGGCTAAAATTAGCGTACTACTTCTATGATATAAAAAATGGAGGGGTTTAATTGTTGTGGCCAAACCCCAACTATCTTTTATGACAATGAAAAGGGCCACGAAAAGGGTCTTTAATAATCATAAACCATCCTGTTTAAATGTTAGAAAACCAACAAGGCCAACCCTTGTTCAAAATTTAATCTTCATTGTTGCAACGTCTGGTACGCAGCGATCACATTTTGCATGAAACTCCCAATTTTTGGAAAAATCTTTAGTATATGTTTTATTTCAAGTAGTCATTCCGCCTGGTGTGGAGAGATCACGAATTTTTAGTGAAAAAAGAGTTTCTTATCAAAACTTTTTATTTTTAATAAATTATATTAAATAAATTAATAAATTATATAATTATATTAATAAAGTTTTCAAAATATTTGTGAAAAATTAAAAGCTCCTATGAAAACTGCCATTTCCGGTGAACCGTTCTCGGCTCAAAATCAGTGATATCAAACAAAATCTGAAACAAGCTTAAATGTTCAGTTTCATCCCGATCTATCATCAATCTGACTTTGTAGGAACCAAAGTTTTACCGAAAAATAGTTTTTTTTTGACAAAAAACGACATTTCCGCTTAAATTTTGGAAAACTGATATGGGCCGGTGGAAGAACGAAAAAGCTTATATGAAAACAGAAACTTCCGGTGGATCGATTTTGGCTGAAATTCATTAAGATCTCCCAATTTGCGACAAAAGCTTTTGTATTCAGTATCATTCCGATCAATCGGTCCATTTGGGCTGTACAAGAGCCGATTTTTTTTGATGAAAAATTGGTTTTTGTCAAAAAACGACATTTCCGCTTAAATTTTGAGAATCTGATCAGAAACGGTATTGCTTCAAATTTTATTAAAATCTTTTAATGCGTAGTCGTTCTACTCGGTAGTGCTATACTTTTCAAAATATTTGAAAAAAAAAACATAAAAGCTCTGTATTATAGCTTTAACTTCCGATGGAACTATTTCCACCAAAATTCATTAGAATCTCCCAATTTGGTAAAACCTAAATATATCCTTCTTATCTGAAAATATTTTTTGTCAAAATCGTCATTTCTGATTAAAATATTCAAAATTTATCTGGCCCAATATTGTTGCAAATTGAATTCTGTTAAAGATGTCAGTCAAGCCTTTTGGGTTGTAGAAAGGAATCAGACATTCAATATGCACGACTTTTACTACTTAAAAGAAAGCAAAAACAAATTTTTATAAAAAAATTATCCGTTCCGCTTAAATTTTGTAAAATTGATCTGAACCGATATTTGTGCAAAATTTAGAATTTAAAAGTTCATATTCGATTTTCTCATAGTTAAAGTAATTTTAAAACTCTCTGCTAAAATCGACAACTCAAATGGCGAAGCTGCCATTTCCGATGAACTGATTTTTACACTGAAATTATATCGCGATTCATCAAATCATCTGGGCCAGAGGCCGAATTTTTGTTGAAAAACTATTTTCGGTCAAATATATTCATTTCCGTCTAAATTTTTGAAAACTGATCTGGACCGCTATTGTGACACTAATTTAATTTACAATCCTTTATTTTTTCTTGTTAATGATATACTTTTCAAAAAAGCAAAAAACGGAAAAGCTCCTATCGAAGCTGGTACTTCCGGTAGACCGAAATAGTTTCATCTATACGATCAATCAATCCGTCTGTGCTGCAGAGGAGCCAAAAAATTGCTGAAACAGTTTTTTTTTTCAAAAAACTGATTTTTGCTTAAATGTTGGAAAATTATTACTTCACCGGTGTTGTTGCAAAATCAGTTTAGGGTCTCTTAGTCTATAGTTGTATTACCCTGCTTCATCTTTCTAGTGTGATTTTTTGAATAGATTTTACTTTATAATCTTTGGGAATTTAGTCTACGCGGAACGAAGCGCACACGCATGCACACACAGAGATTTCTAAAAATCTACTATTTATTTTACTTCGTGATATAGCGAATTATTAATCTACAAAAATGTCTAGGCCAACATTTTTCATATGGTTACTGTATTTTATTCATATAAATAAAATATGGTAAAATTATTTAAATGTGTAACAGTTGGATTACCAGTTCAATGGTGCAGCAACTTTTAGTTCGTTTTAAAAATATCAATACAAAACGACGACTGTACCGTTGGCGGTGGCACCGTCCTGTTTATTCCAGATAACGGCCAAGTCTTCCTCTTCAATCGTATAACGAATAAAAAGTCAGTTAACATGACACGATACCGGTCGCCATTGACTGTTAGTGTGACCTCTTGATAATTTTTCGAAAAATAACCCTATTAAGCTTTTGTACCACATTCCGCTCCAAACCGTCACTCGTTTTGAGAGTGTTGGCTTCTTAATTATCATCACACGTGTGGGTTTTCTCTGCCCAAAATACTGCAATTTTGTTTCTTCACACAACCGCCCAAGTGAAATTGAGCTTTGTCGGATATGATGATTTTTTGGTAAAAACTGACTCTTTACTTTGGAAATAAGTTTTTAATATTTGTCGTTGTAGTTGATTGAGCGTAAACCAACTCATTTCGTTTACCGGAAGTATAATACTAAATTTCTGTCACTTGACAGATGACATTAGCGTTATCTTTGATATTTTGATGTATAGTAGATTTTACATTAGAATCTGAAACAAAAACATTCTCTTGGCTGTAAACCCCTAATGGAATTTAATATGTATGTGTAATTGAGTTATAAAACTATTTCTCAAAGTCGTTAAGTTAATGTGGCGCCACACTTAAATCTAATGATATATGGTTCATCGTTTGAAACTTATTAGTATTTTTGTTCTTCGTATACCCCTCCAGCGGGTTTAAATGGTCATTTTATCTTATTTGCCAATTACCAATAAAAGTTTCCATAGAATTGTCACCATAGAAAATTATACGAAAAAAATATCTCGTTTTCGACGTTGTAGGCAACAGCGGCAACAGGTAAATTTATTTGGAAATAAATAATAATTTAAAATTTTTTTATTAAATGAAACACAAATAATGTAGCACAAATCCCGGTAGGGTAAAAACAATTTTCCTTCCAAAATATAAAAATTTAATTGACTTTCATCAGGTCTTCTAAATTATCGTTAATCTTTAGTTAATCTCGATAAAATGATAAAAAGACATAAAACCATAAAAAAACGGAAAATATTTTCCGTGTTTCGCAGCTCTGTATACTACTCTACACAAAAATGTTTGAAGTGCAAAAAAAAATCTTTTCGTTACCTTTGACATCACTTACGTTTAATGGTTTCGAGAGCACCTGTGCACACAACGCGAATTTCACTTATACATCGTATTGTGTTTCCCCTCAAACATTTTAGTGATTATAAGAAGGAGGGTGGGTATATAAACTATGTGTGGGTGTGTACGTTTGATGGAAAAAATTAAAAGAACATACAAAAATAATATAAGAAATTTGGTGATGTTGGGAGACCTCCACCCAACCTTCGATGAACAAAAAATTATATGCATTATGTACGCGAATCTAAGTGGATACATAAACAAGAGCCACAGGAACGATTTATTTTTTGGTAAACTTCCGAAATGTCCTTATCTTCGTATGCATTGTCTTTTTATTCTGCGTGTGCCATTCCCCATAAAATACGATATAAATACTGTGTATGCGAGGCTGCTTGTTATGTTTATGTATTTATCTGTATATACATTTTTTTGTTGTAGATAATACATATTTTGTGAGGTTATAAAAAGCATAAAAAACCACAAAAAAGTAAACAAGAAGCATGAGCATAGCATTTCCTGAAATCGTAAAATTAAAAACGAAACATTTATTTTCGGTTGTTGTTTTTGGGTTCTTTGTGGATAGATCAGAAAAGGCGATATGACACGTACCCTGTACAGTAAATTTCCGTTTTTTGTGCTAATAAACCAAAAAAACACTTTTTAACAAAATTCAATTGATTTAACGACACTCAAGGTTAATATATGCTCTGCGGCAAAATAATATTTCAAATACAAAAATTTGATTTGAATTATGAGTTGCTTTCCAATGGTAGGAATGGTGTCCAATTTATTCCAAATAAAAATAAACATTATTCAATTTTCAAATGTACGATTTCCAAAATGTAATTTTGTTCGATAGTTCATGTTTGTCAGTTCCTGGAAATTTTTTCTAAATAATAAACAAACAATGCATTTGTGGATTTTATAGACCTCTAATATGCGCCAACTCATATCTACGCCCATTTCGTCACAACCATCGCCATTCACCAGTTAGGGTTCCGGTATTTTTATTAAACAAAAAAAAGAATTTAAAGCTAGGTCGCTATAGGGATCGATTTGTTTTGTTAATACCACGCAATGATTATTCGTATATTTGTTGTCAATATGGCGGAATCAAAATTGTTGTTGTCAATATGCTTTTAATAGAAATCTCACAATGGATGATACTTGGAAACTTCAGTATAGTTAAAAATTTATTTTAATACTTTATCTAAAGCAAAATTTTACATTGGTATTGTTCTTGTCAAAGTATTTCGGCGTTGTTGTCAATATGACAGAATCAAAATTGTTGTTGCCATTGTGCTTTTATTAGACATTTTACAGTGAGCGATACTTGGAAACATCAGTAGTTAAAAATTTATTTTAATATACTTTATCTTGTAGTTAACTCAATTTATTTTTCGAATTATTTACTTTATATAATTTAACTTAGTAATTTACTTACAATAGATGGAATTGTTACTTAAGTTGCATAAAACTCAGTAGGTATACTAATTATCGAAAAAGAAAAGAAAAAGGGTTCCGAAAAATAGGTGAACGATGAACGTGAACGAAACAAGACGTTAATTATATGAATAAATAAAAAATTATAAATCGATAGTTCATTTGGTTTTATTTTAAATATTTTATCGCTACTTAATCAGAAGTGGTATACTAATCCAAAAATCACTCGAATATTTAAAAAAATCGCTCGAATATTTAATAAAATAAACATTTTAATCGTACACGAGTAAATTTGGTTGTTCGTTAGAATGGATGTTAGACAACTCAAACATGAATTGAAAAAAAGGAAACTAAACGCGGATTGAAAAAACAAGCTTTAACCGAACGGTTGTTGGCGGCTATTATGGAGGAGCAGAGTAGAAAGAAAGATTTAATCGAAACACCAGGTACGTCGGGTGTTACACGCGTTTTGCTCCGGTTCGGTGACAACAATGATGATGAAGAGCTCTGTTCAAATTTTCAACAAAGTAGCAGTCATCGAGAAATTAATTTTGATAAAGAACATCAAGATAAGTATGAAGTGCAAGACACGTGATGATCACCGTTATAATGTAAAAGATATTGAAGGATTGTTTATTATATTTAACCCTATACAAATGTCACAACTCTTTCACCGAAACAATTAATCAAAAGCGTTAAAGAAATACAAAATATTTATGAGATAAGTGAAAGAATGATACTATTATCATTAGCACGACGATTACAAGGTGCTGCGTTACTTTGGTATCGAAGCGCACAAGGGAAATTGCATACCATAGACGACTGCAATTTATAACGAAGTGAACGTACATGAACGATTGCGGAACAATATTAGATCTAAGAACCAAGATGTCATGTCATTTTATTATGAAATGATTACAATATTTGCACATGCAGATATATCGGAAGCCGCTATGACTCGCTACATTATACAAAATATAAACGATCATAACTTGAGTATAATATTGAGATCAACTATTATTGAAAAAACATCAGATCTCTTCGATAAATTACAATGGTTTGTTAATACAAAACCCTCAGGATTCGAAAATGTGCCTCAGGATTCGAAAGTAGTAGTAGACTGAGTAATGATCGACAAAAGCTACAACCAACAAAGAAAACGTTTATTAATTCAAATAACGGAACGGTACCAACATCGAAACAAATGGCGTATAAAACGGTAAAATGCTACAATTGTTTTGAAGCCGGACATATTTCCATTAATTGTCCTCAACCACCACGCAAGCCCCGATGTTCTAAATGTAATAAAGTTCATCCGAGATGTATTAGCACTTGTGCTGCAAATACTAATGAAGGACAGCACTGCATTTCTAGTCGTTGTAAATTTCGGGAATGAAGAGAAGCATTTGAATGCATTGATCGATACAGGGAGTCCTGTGAGCATTATTCTTAAGAAATCGCTTTCAGAAAACATTAGGTTCGAACCATATCATGGAAGTGTGCTTCGAGGAGTCAATGATGTGCATCTTGAAATATTAGGGAAGATTAATTGTAATATGGGGAAAGTAAATATCCCTCATATGAGTAAGAAACTCTATGGTATATGCTCTCAAAATGTATCACATTTACCAGCACGATGTCGACTTCGTTATTGTGACCGATTGTCAAGCCAGTAAAACAAACTAACAAATAAAGGAGATAATAACCGAATATTACGTTGGGCGTAACTTTTAGAAAATTATTCATATGAAATAGTTCACAAATCGGGTGACAATATGAAACACGTCGATGCACTCAGTAGATCGCCGTGTCATTCGATAATTCAAATGACAGAATGTTCGTTAACCAAAAGGTTAATTGCTCTGCATCAGAATGACGAATTTGTAGTGTCAATAAATAATTCGTTATCTTTCAATGGACAGGAGCATAATAGATATGAGATCCGTAACGATATTTTATACAGTAAATCCAGACCAAAGTTGCTTTTGTTTGTTCCCGGTATTTTAGAGAACGAAGTAATTTGAAAATACCACGATATAGGTCATGTAGGTGTTGCAAAAACTTGTGAGCTCGTGAGACGTAGTTTTTTCTTCCACGATATCACCGCTAAGATAAGGAATTTCAATAATTAAACACTATTTTTGTGTATACGTATTGGATTTTTTTTAAACACTTGAATTTTTTGAATTTAATTTTACAATAAAAATAAAAACAATAAACTTTTTTGTTTTTTTTTTAAATATTCTTATATACAGTAGGTAAAAAAAGCTTTCTTTATGGTTATAATTTTTATATTTTTTTTTTTTTAGAACGGTTTCGGAACTATCTTCCTTCTTCAGTCTATGTTTTACTACTCAAAAATTTGAAAACTGCATCGAAATTGTGAACGTTCCTGTTACAAGTAATGAAAATATTTATGAAACTGAGCTAACAATTGCTAATGACGGTCTCCAGTTACCTGTAAAAAAAGAGAATATCGATTATTGCTTTCGTCGTAAACCTGTCAAGAGTCAAACAATTAAAAATCTGGTTAACACGTCAACAATACTTGGAAAGTTTGTATCCCGCTATACCCGCTATGTATATACTACAACAAAAAGCAAAATTAAAAAACAACTTCTATAATAAATGTGTGGACAATAACATAAACTTCGCTATGTAAATACATAAATGAGAGTCTGACAAAGAAGAACAGAGATTTGTCACGTACAACAAGAGAGATGCAACGTGACCATGATAACAGCATTACGTATCTTTTGGATACGTAATGCTGTTATCATGGTGTGCAAAAATGACGGTGACCGAAGAATAATTATAAGAGCGATTGAAAACCTTGTAAATTTAAAATAAATATCCTGTAATATTTTTTTATGTAAAATGGTAATTGTAGAAATTTACAAGGTCAAAATAATTCGTGTGTGTCGTCGTCATTTGAAAATAATCTGAAAAATATAAGAAGTGTAAGAAAAGATTTGTAATGTAACCTAAAATGTGAATTTGTAAATCACTCGTTTTTAAGTGCTGATGTACTGTCTTGTAGTTTTGTGGTACGAAGTGAAAAGTTTACTGCCCTATTATGATTCTCGCCTCACCACACCACTCGCCGTGACTATCTAAGTCACCCGAGTTCAAAATTGGTATTATGAGTCTCCCTTTTATTTTGGCGAGCCGTTGTTTGCGGCGTCGTATGTGGATTCTTGTATTTTTTAGAGTTTGTTATTTGTCGTTATGGAAACCATATAGTAATGTCAAACAATTTTAGTTGTTTACAAATAGTTTTCATATAAAGATATTTTTGTATGGCTTTGTATGACAAAATTTATAAGGATACGATATCGTATCGTAATACAAAATAATTATAAAAAAATATTAAAAATATAAAATATATTATATAAAAAATTGTGTATACTATATAAAAAAATTGTGATGGTTAGTTTGATTTTTCCAACATCTGGAAATCCACGAGCAGTATCCCGGTTTTTTTTCATTTTTTCAACAAGTTTAATAAATTGTTGAGTTGTGGTAATTTTTGGTTTATTTCTTACAAGAAAAATATAAATTTACTATTTCAATGTTAAAATATTAATAAAATATTATATTTCTAATAACAAAAATACTTTGTCACTTGACTCTCACCATCATATTTTAGGTGAGCATATATGACATTGGACTCGCTCACTGTGAGAATTATAATACCAAAAATTATATGCGGTGATTTCGAGTCGCCAAGCGACACGCATGTGACGATCACTCGCTCACTGCGACAATCATAATACATACCAAAATAGAATTATAGTGACGACTCTTCACCCGGTGACGAGTAAGTGAGATTCAAAATAGACCTATTAATCTGATTTGTGTTTACAGGCTACAATCTGTACATCACATATTTTTCAATGATCTAAATAATTTACTTAAAAATTTACTCTTCACGTGCGCCAATAGTTTATTTATTATGGGTGATATGAATATAAATATCTTAAAATTTAGTAATGTTTGTGATGATTATATCAGTTATTGATGGCTGCTAAAGGTTTAATTTCTTTAGTAAATGTGCCTACAGGAATATCTGGTTCATGCACTGATAATATTTATTATCGAAGTAGCTTGAAAATTAATCTTTACTGTACTGTAGCAGTTTTATATGCCCAAATTATCGATCATGCTTTTATCAAACTAAATATTCATTGTAGTAAATTAAATTCAGTCAACAGCCAATTATCTAGTAGTCAAACGATTAACCGAATTGACTATGATAATTTAAAAACGCAGCTATTAAATGAGACTTGAGCTACCGGGTATAATCAAACCGATCCTAATACTGCTTTCAATACTTTTTCTGACATATTACGTCACTATATTCAAAGGAATACTGTAATATTGCTTAAAGAGAATAAGCTATAAGAGAAAAAACTGAAACCTTGGATGGTTGATTTTGTTTTGAATATAATTAATAAGAAAAATAAGTTAATGAAATCAACAAAAAAGCATCCCAATAATGAGCGTTTCAAAATATATGTGAAGAAATATTCTAAATTTACGAGTCGAATAATAAACGATACTAAAAATTCTTGTTATTTCAAGAAATTATAAACTAATAACGGAAATTTAAGACAACAATTGAAACTAGCGAATGAATTAATTAAAAATAAAAAATCAAATCGCACTAAATCGAAAATTCTAACCTCAGATCAAAATATAATAAATAATCCATCTTGAGATGGCAAATAGTCTAAATGATTATTTTACTTCCATTGCATCTAAACTAAATGAACGGTTTACCATCCCTCAAATAGAGAAGCTGTACTAAGTAGCTTTTATTTTACACCTATTAATACTTTAGTAACCCTAAAAATTATATTTGGATTAAAAAACAAATATAGTTGTGATTTTGTTAATTTAAGTAACATATTAATTAACAATATTGCTTATTGTATAGTCGATGTTTTAACTTACATTTTTAATCTGGGTGTTGTCATACCAATTATTAAAAAAGAGAATAAACTTCTATATGTTCGAACTATCGGCCTATTTCTCTTTTGTCAGTCTTCTCGAAGATTTTTGAAAAAGCTCGAATTTCTAGCATTGTTCAATGCATTGTTTCTAGCAAATGGTTCATCTGCATTCAAGGAATTTTTGTAGCTTATAATACCAAAATTGGCCTTAGTATATCTAAGCCATTTCACATCCTTCCATATAAACCGTTCGCTGTTTGTGTTTATACCACGCCACATAAATTTATTTTTGATGATCCCACAAAAGTCATAAAAATCTCTTCCCTCCATTTCGATAACTTGAAATGTTTGCTTAGTACCAGCTGACCGTACGAACTGATACCAGTCCCTGGGATGATGAATATTTATTGAAGATTTCTTTTTTTTCACACACTCCATGTGTGTATGACCGGGAATTAAGAATTTGTGATCGATGGTATGTATGTGGTCACAATTTTCGATAAACATTAAGAACATTGCTGCGACATAAGAATTCTTGTTCTGTCTTGGGCACGAATCACTGTACAGAATTTATATTGCTGCCAAGAGAGTTCAAATGTTTGAAAAGACACGAAGCAATGTTATTGCCACCGCGTGCACCATTTGCTTCATGCCACACAGAGAGAAATCGTATCTCGTATTCTGAATAAGGGTACATAAATCATGAATAAAACCTTTTAATTTAGCGTCGTGCACGACCATTTCATAATAAAGGATTACTATCCATAAGTTGTGAATAACCCAAGTATTTTTACTTTCAATTTTCCTGGCGATATTCGTACTTAAGTACTAAACTTAGTCTAGTATTTTTCTAAGTTTGAGTTGCAATTTATTAAAATAAAATGTATGAAACGTGTCGCGATTATTCGAAACTGAACGAAACTCAATAAAGGAGAATTGTATACATGTGTGTGAACAGAAAAGACAAAAAACAAAATGGCGGGAGCGAGGTTGGGCATGAATGTAAAATGCTATATTTGAAAATGTTAGAAGAAAAAGATGGCGGCATCCAAATGTAAAAACACAAAATAAAAATTTAGGTTTAAAATGAATATTTTTATTTTATTAAATTAGCGGTATAAAAATATACATACATATATACATATTATATACGAATCTAAATTATATTTTAGTTAATTTTTTAATTATTTTTTATAATTACACAATTTGAAATTATTCTTTGATTGTAATATTAAAAGTTTAAATAATTTTCCAAATAGGTACTATGATTATTGCACATCAAGTTTATTATTTTCGCATTTGTTTTCTACCTAAAAACTTAAAACTGAACTAGAAATTATTTAATTTATGAAAACAATATTTGAATATATATAAAATATATTTTGATGTAATTTTATTTAAATTAACGCACATCTTTAAATTTTTTTAACAAAATTTTATAAAATTATCAAACTCATGTCGTGAACATGAAAAATAAAAACAAAGCATGTACATTACACGCTATACATATTCCTACGAAAGAAAAATTGCGGTAACACAGTATACAGTAGTAACAACACAGTATACATATACGCTACAAACACTATCATTATAATGTGAAGTTTAACTTTCGTTAATTTTGGATGAAAACGAAGGAAAATACTATGCTCAATTTTTACTTTCGTTTTGTTATACTTGGGAAGGACTTTTTCATCTATTGTGACTTGTATTCATAATATTTTAATAATATTTATGTTTTGTTATTCATACTTAATGAAAAATAATGCATATTTATGCAAATAACTAACTCATGGAATATGCGTGTTAAGAGATTGTTTTATGCTTTATATTGCATAACTTGTATAGCATAAATCGTGCATATAATTCATATACTGTGTCTTATTACAGATTATGTTATGATTTATATGCTTAATATTGACCAAATTTTTCTGGCTAGTTGTTCATTACTTATGAATAATAGTGCATAATTTATTAATTAACGCATGGGTTATACCTGTTAATTCATAACTTTATGCTTTATTTTGCATGATTCATAGTTAAGATGCATAGATTTAATACACTCGCTGTAAGCGTTGAATTCACACCTGTTAAATAAAAATCTGTTTTCCGTATTTCTCTAAATTTATTTACAAAAATATAGTTACACGTTATATTATTTACATTATTATTTACATATAGTTATTTTCAATGGTTTAGTTCATTAAAATCTAATAATACCTTGGAATACATTTTTTTCCATCAATCATTGTATGAATTTCAAATGGTGTTTTATTTTCAATTTACTTTAATTTTAATTTATTTGAATTAATAAATTTTCAATTAAAAAAAACATAGTGTTAACTGCGTACTCTTGAAATACAAGATAGACCACATTTGTTTCTAATAAACTTTCAATAATTTTAAAAAGTTTTTGTCCATAGTTACAGGTTGATAACATAACATAACAACAAAATAATATCGGTCATTAAGATTAGTTTTTCCGCATTTTTTTACATTAAAATTACTTCCTAAATCTCGTTGTTCTAAAATATTGTGAGCAAATTTCATGCATGTTTTTTGCAAGGGAAAATGATAATTCTACACAAGACCTAGATGCTTTGGAATAAGCTTTTACGTCTTTATTTTTGCTTCCCAACGTCATGCAGCTTACCAGTTTTACAGGACCTGATTTTCTAATTATTTCAGGAAAATGATGTTTTGGTTTTAATTTGTCTTTGAAACAGCTTATGAACAGCAATGTCAATCTAGAATTTTGAGTCATATTAATCAAATGTATGTTAATCTAAATTATTTCTATGTAACTTACAAGTCTATAAACTTTAGAAGACTTATTGAGTGGTCAATTTGTTATAAAATCAGCACAATTATTGTCGCATTTAGATAATTGTTCTTGGCTAGTTTTTAATGTGCTCTTCCATTTCGCTTCCACTGTTTCCCACGACGAGTAGTGAATCTTTAGCCACTTTTGCTCCTGTTTATCAAATTCACCTGTTAAAACAACAACAACATTACATCAATTAAAATGTGAAACTAAGAATTTATGAAAATAAAAAATTAAAGAACAAGAATGAAAGCTATTGAGCTAGAAAAAATACTCCAATAGAAACTGTTCAATGCAAAGCATATACAAATTGAAAAGGCCGACTTCTAAAATATTCCAATTTTTTTTGCTTCTAAATCTTGCGAAGTTTTATTATTTTTTAAAGATCACATTTTATAAAATTAAACACATCAGACTTTTCGATAAATACACGTGCATTACATATTATGAAAAATGGCGCTTTTTTACTAATTTATTTTTCACTAAGAATACATGAATTATATCAGGTTAAATTTACACAAAACACTATAATACGTATAAAAACTAAATACACTAAATTTTCCCAGAACACGCTAGTTCTAAATTGAATATTAATTGTATACTTACGTGCTTTTTATTTAATAATATTTAATTTTAACAATTTCACTTTACGATTAGCACAACCTAACTATTTTCACAATTTAAACTAAATTGATTGATTGAGCATGAACAACTGTACGACACGAAATGCCTAGAAAACCGAAACAGCATCAAATGCTCCACTTTTGTGATCCATAGTCATAAAATGTGCATAGTTTGAATAATATCTGCTAAAATCGGACAATTTTACCGAATGATTCAAATAAAATGAACGAATATATAACTAAGCATGCACACATTTAAAAACAAATGATCATCTTTAAATATGCGCATGCGTTAATTAAACGTGCATAATAAAGTAAGTAATATGAGTTATATTCATGGTTGAAACCGTCAATATTTTTTTAAATTTTATAATTGATTGGATTGAATTATGAATAGGCATGCACTGAAATTTATTCATGATTCCTGATTATTATTCATAACTTCTGAATTACATCCATAAAAAGCGAAAAATATCCATTTCATTACTTGTGAAACTCTCTGTGCACATATAACAATATACCTCATTCGAAGCACAGTCATGAACTGTTAAGTTATAGGTCCATAATTGTCTTTTATAAAAACTCACCGATGTTTGGACATGTGGTGTCGGAAGACATTGTTGCAAGTCAAACGTATATGTTTTACAGGCAAGGTTACCTTTAGCTTTCATTCTGTCTTCCTCCTTAGACTTGTAAGCTAAATCAGCTTCTGTGTGATGGAGCTTTTGTTCTGCAATTAGATTGGTTTTCTCTTCCGATAAAGGTTCAGCAGCATCAACTTTTCATTTTAAGATATCGCATGTATCGATGCTTGGTGATTTAAATTTTAAGTTCATTCTTCGAAAGATAAAAAAACATATCTGGTTGTAATTATATGGATGACAATAAAAAAACATACCTTTGAAAATACCAAAATATTTATTTAGGCTTAGTGGTGTATCGCTTTGTTTACAGTATAATTCATGCATTTTGGAAATGGATAAATCCGCATGTAAATAACGAATACTGGTGTTGAGGTTCACATTTGAGGTTCACATTTTCCTCGATGGTCCGAAAATAGTAATTCGGGTGAATCTTTTTTTTTTTTTTTAATAACACTTTTAATAAAGCTTTCTGTTTCACCAAAACATTTGCGGAAGCATTTTTGACAAACGACTTGTTTTTGACCATTTAAAGCGACGTGATATATTATGGTGTTTGGCCTATTATGAGGTGCTACTAACGATTTTTTAAGTTTCTGTGTCCTATTTTTTTCTATATCATTGAACGATGAAACGTACAAAATTCTTTGATTATAGGAACCAAGAGCCCAGTAATGTTCGAACAATTGCTTTTGTTGTAGGTTGGATATTTTATCTTTACATTACATTCGACAATTCTCAACGCGTTCAAATTTTCGTTCCGGAATAATTTTTCCTTTCACAGTGATATACGATTTAACTAGATTACGATTAATTTTTTTACGATTCCTTTTCGATTTTTGGCCCGATGAAGTATCGTTATTCACCAAAGCATTTTCTATTTCTGAGGCCATTTGAGCAATATCATCATCAGTAATAGCTTCACTAGTTGATCCTTTTGTATGTGATGGTGAGAAATTAGGATCATCCAGAGAATCGTCGAAAGATTCGAAATCTATATCATATGATCATTTTCTTGGGTTGCAACTTTTTTTACACCAGACAGATTTTCAAATATTTTGGTATTTCCTAGATCGAAAACAAATCCATTTACAATATTTGAAGCTGTTTCATCTAAGACGATCGGCTCAAAAATATTTCCCTCAATTACTCGTTGTAATGGCTGTTTTGCGCTCGATGTGCATTCTAATGAGGTCACATTGGTCAACTCTATTTGTGAAAAATTTGTAAAAAGAAATAAGTACACTTCAATAAGATCTAAAAAAAAATCATTACAATGAAAGCAAAGCAGACACACACACACTCACACACATACACACACACACATAAACGCATACACACACACGCACACGCACACACAATAATAATGGTTAATTTGATACTTACTAGTTTGCTTTGTTCGCTGCTGTTTTAATGGGTCCTGAACGTTTTCATTTTGGCCTTTACGAACCATTTCTACCATTAACTTTGCTCTTGAAGTCATTTTAAATTCAAAACTACAATGATGTAACCGCTTAAATATTTCACTGCGCTTGGAAATGTTCACTGCATATACACTTTAAATATACTTAGACAACAGATATGTGTGTAATCTCATACGGCATAACCGCTTAAATTAAAATAATTTTTCATTTTGGCTTACTGTAAATATGCACTAACAGCTTAAATTTATTTAGCTATAATTATAGTTGAAATTATATTTTGCACTAAAAGCTTAAGTATAGATATCGATAGAATTTCAAACAAATAAATTTTACACTTATCGCTTAAGTCAGGTTTGGTGCTTACGGCTTTGTGTGAATTAGTAACAGTTTAATAATATCTGTATTTCACTAACAATCATTCATAGTTGATTCATAAGTTGATGGCGAGAGAGTGAAGTTGATTAAATGTTACTGAAAATAATTAAATTCTGTAATTTCATTTGAATTAATTTTATACAATATTAGTTCGTCATAATTGCAATTGATAATTAATTTTAACATTCTTGTTATATTACATAAATGCATAATTATATTTTTGGTGTATGTGGTGCAATGAAAAAAGCGGTTTTTAAGAACTGTTAAATTGTCATGTGATTTATTTGTCAATAACATTACGAATTATACAATTCGATTTACAGTGTTAGTTAAATTATAACTCGTTCTGTCTTTTAGTGGCTATAACTCATATCATTGTTTACATAAAATTTATAATACTAAGTGATTTTGTGACAAGAGAAGTTATTCCGGATTCTTTCTACTGACTGCTGCCTTGTGTTTGTTTGGTAAGGTGCGCAACGCATAGTATTGTATTTGTGGTACCGTCCAACAACTGTGCTTCTACTATTAAACAATATACATCAGTCATTTACACATACGATCTTATTTACCTACCATTATGCCGTTAGAAGACATTCTTAAAATGAATGAGCCGTCAACTTCAGACATCATGCAGGCTATCTCAAAGTTAGTGGAAACTAGTATCTCTAACCACAAAGAAGTAACAACAAAAATTATTGATACTAAAAAAGTACTTGAGTTATCTGTTGGCGAGATTAAAGGCGAAATAAATAAAATCCACTCAAGAATTGATGGCATTGAGAATAAAGTGGATGCCAACGATACTTGCATTGCTAACTTGCAGTCTCAGATTAATTTTCTTCAACAAACCAGTTTGAAATGTGATATAATGGTATCTGGATTTCCGGTTACTATAAATGATAAAGATGAAGTTCTAATAAAGCTAAACTCTGTGTATAACTTTGGATTGGACAATATTGAATCGGCATATATGAAATCAACGAAAACCCTACGTAGCGGCCGCAGTGGCAGAGGAGTTTACAACCAGTTTTACATAAAATTCAAAAATAGTGAATCTAAAGATCATGTTATGCTTCAAGTTCGTGCCAATGGTCCGCTAAAATTAAAGCAGCTTTACCCTACGTCATCGAACGGTGAACAAACAATAAACCTGCGTGACAAGCTTACACCTACCAACACCAATATTATGAAACAGCTTCTAGGTTTAAAAAAAAACAATATTATCAAATTCTGCTGGTTTCGTCACAACAACATTTATATTAAAATTAAAGATGATTCACAACCGAAAATCATATGGAATATAAACGACATTGACAAAATTAAATAGTGATACAGTTGAAGTTCTTTGTCATCTCATGGATTGCTTCAAAATATTATACGGGTATCTTTTTCAATACTTAAACTAATTATTTTTATTTTTAATTACACGTTATATTACCTATTTAATCATAATTATATTTGTATCTATTTTTTAAAATACTTTAAGCTAATTTCTTATCAAGTAAACTACAGAAAACTCTACATATTTATCTAGTAGATTTCGCTAGAATTTGTGAAAATAATTTTCATTTTTTTTTTTTTTCTTTATCATTTTGAATTGGTCTAATCTTTATATATATTACCATATATTATCACCATGTGGTTTAATTTAATGAACTATAATTATTTTACCTAGACTTCTAGCTAATTGAATATATGTTTTCCAATTTACTTTGTATTATTAACTATATATTTATTTTACATATTTCATTTGAATTATATAATACATAATCATTTTAATTAATATTTTCATTAACATTTAATTTTTAGTTTATTAGTAAATATAGCAAATCATAATAGTAATTTTATTAACAATAATGATAGCAGCGTCAACAGACATTTTTTAAATCTTTCTACTTTTGATACTGAAACTAATAACATATTAGCATTAAATATCTTTTACCTCAATATCAATAGACTTATGAATAAACTTAGTGAGCTCGAAATTTTATTATCTTCCCTTAACCAAAAAATAGATGTTATTGTACTCGCTGAAACCTTTTTACATGAATCTGAAATTAAATATTTCAACTTAAATAATTACAATGCTTATCATAACACGCGAGATACTAGAACTGGTGGAGGTATTGTAATCTTTGTCCATCGCGATCTTGATTTTGTTTTAGTAAATTCCAAAAATTCTCTGGAAAATCAAAGTTTGGTTATTTACTCCAAAATCTTAAATTTGTATATAACTGGTATTTATAAACCACCGCACACATGTCGTCAACAATTTCTGTCTTTCCTGGATAACATTATGTCTACTTATAATAATCAAATTATTCTCGGTGACTTTAATCTGAATATTTTATCCAGATCAGAAGTACAAATGTCCGATTACAATTCCATATTACTTTTAAATAACTTCTTTATTATAAACAAAATACATGAATTTTATGCTACTCGTGTCAGTGATTCAACAAAGACAATAATCGATCATCTACTCTCCAAATTTAAGGAAACATTTTTTATATTATACGGCGATACCAGTCTAAGTGACCATCGTTATATGTTAGTCAAATTTGTTATAGCAAAAAAGTCTGCCAATTTTACTAAAACTAGGAATATTATTAATTACAATAATGTACATTCAGATATTGTCAGCAAATTTTCAGAAACACATCCGCCTGATTTTATGGCATTATATTCAAGTATTGAAACTTCAATTAAGAAAAACACAGTAACCAAAACTACTACTGTAAAAATTAGTTCATATAAAAAGCCATGGTTTAATAATCAACTATTTAAATTATCTAAAATCCGGGATAAATACTATAAACTGCGTAAAGCTTACCCGCAAAATTCTTATTTTTTAGAAACTTTTACACGTCTAAACAAGGAATTTAAAAAACATGTCATCAATACAAAAAAATCTTATTATACGGGTAAGCTAAATGCTAACATTGCAAATCTTAAGCAAATGTGGAAATTATTTAATGAAATATTGACCAATGATCCTTTATCCCTTAGGCGTAACAATAACAAAAGCAATTATATTGAACTTAGAATTAATGATAGTGTCATAGTTGATCAATCAATTGTTGCTAATGAATTTAATAAATTTTTTGCCACTATTGGAACAATAATTTCTAATCCATCATCCAGTCAATATGATCTTGAGCCACGCATTATTACGAGAGAACTCTCAGTTATTGACCCAATTAATATTAATGATTTCAATATTATAATAAGCAAGCTTAAAAATGATTCATCTCCTGGCTATGATAATATTACAAGTAGAATTGTGAAAGATTTGGTTAAAATTATTTCTCCTTCATTATTAGTATATTTAAATTCTTGGATAAATGATGGGATTTTTCCTACATTTCTTAAAATTGCTCGTGTTTCCCCAATCTATAAATCAGACGATCCTTTTGCAATTAACAACTATAGGCCAATTTCCATCCTGCCTGTTTTTTCCAAAATCTTTGAACGGATAATTCACTCAACATTGATAGATCATTTAAACTTCAATAAACTTATAAACTGTAGGCAGTTTGGGTTTACTAAAAATTGTAGCACAGTTTCTGCTGGATTGCATCTTATTGAAGGAATTTATGAGTCGTTAGAAAACAAAACCGCTACATCATGTCTATTCCTTGATCTTAGAAAAGCGTTTGATTGCGTGAACCATTCGATATTAAAAAACAAGCTAATTAATTCTGGTATTACAGGCCATGCACTGGAACTGCTCTGCAGCTACCTGAGTGATAGGAAACAAACTGTTCGTGTCGGAAATTATGAATCATCTACTCTCAACGTGTCGGTTGGTGTTCCACAAGGGTCCATTCTAGGCCCTACATTGTTTTTGGTTTATGTAAATGATATTTTCAACTTAAACTTAAAAGGAAAGATCCAACTATTTGCGGATGATGCTGCATTGTTATATAGTTCTTCGTCATTTGAGCAGCTTCAACATGACATGGAAAGTGATATGATCATAATTAGCCGATGGCTGGAAAATAATAGATTGGTATTAAATGTTTCCAAATCTAACTTTCTTATATTTTATTTAAAGCACAAACCTCCTCTAATATTTAATGAGATTAATTTTCAAAATGAATCAATTAAACGTGTCGCCTGCGTCCGATATCTTGGGTTGTTAATTAATTCTCAATTATCCTGGATAAATCATATTAGCGGAGTTAAACAGAAAATATCGCCTATTGTTGGAGTCTTAAGACGAGTTGGACGATTTATACCTGATTCTCTTAAATACAATATTTATTATAGTTTTATTCACTCTCATCTATCATATTTAATACAAATTTGGGGTTCCTCAAGTGACACTCATTTAAATGATTTACAAATTTTACAAAACAAGGCCTTGAAAGCATTAAGAAATTTGCCTTTATTAACATCAACTAATATTCTTTATAATAATAAAATTCTTCCAATTCCTTCCATAATTGACTATCAGTACATCATTACAATTTATAAAATTAGACATGGGCTTTTGAAGTATAATGCGGAATTCCAAACGAACATTTCTGCCACTGAAAGAATTACACGCAATTCATTGAATTATCGCCTCCCGAATTATAAATTTAAAACGACCCAAAATAGTATCTTTTATAAAGGTATAAAACTTTTCAACAATCTGAGTAATGAAGATAAAGATAATAAAATTTCGAATCTGAAGCTGAATTTAAAAAAGACTCTATATGAACAATTTATTGCTAATTATAATACTTATCATCACTAACAATATTATTTTAAGTTTATTTTTTATCAAGTTGAGTAGTTGCTATTGTTAATTAATCAAATTATTACGTTGAATATGCAATATGTATGTATGTATTGTGTATGTATATATTATTCTCTTGTTTAAAATTTAAAATTATAGAATATTTTCCTGTATGAAAATTGTAATATTTTTTCCTTGGAAAAAAAAAATAAAAAAAAAAAAAAAAAAAAAAAAAAAAAATCTTTTTCGAGCTTAGGTCAATTTTTAAAACTTAGGCGGTTAGTGCAAAAACATAAAAAAAATTTAATACAATTAGGTTGATAGGTCTTTTTTACTTTATTCTATATTTTCGTCAATAATAGTTCGATTTGAAAATTTGTTTTATTGTATTGCGTAATGGAATGTGACGCGTTTCATGGGTGTAGTAGCTTGATTTTGCCTTATGTTGACTTAAGCGGTTACGCCTTGTAACCACAGAAGTGTGAACACCACTAAATGACAAAATTAAAAGTAACTAAAGTTGCAATTTATGAGGAATTTAAAAAAACCGTTTTTGTATTTTCTCATTTTTCGCAACTTTTTGTTTTATGGATTTAATCGTTTTGGTAAATGAAACATCCAATTGTTGATTGTGTAGATTAAAATTGCGTTGTGTTATTAACTATCGACTTTACCTAGGTGTCTGTAACCGGGCTAATTCAATCAATTAATTTTGTTTAGGAAGCCGGAAAGCATTAATTTTGAATAAAATTTCAGGAAATTTTCAGATGTTCGTGAAATAATAAAATTTTTCCCTCAGGTTGCTGATTTTGAGAAGCAATTGTTGAAGACCAATACCATCGTTATCCATTAAGCCTTTATCCTTCGTCCAGTAGATTAGAATTGTGTTGTGCCGTACGATCGCTAGGTGTCTGAAACCGGGTCGTTCCTTCCCGAAAAAAAAACAAATACCTTTCCTATCCTTCCTATTGTTATATGTAAACCGGCTGAAGGAATAGGCCCGGCGTTGTCCGCGACACTTGTCAAGTACTTGGTCTTACAGTCTAATCAATCAATCAATCAACCAATCAATTATTTGAATTTATTTCATAATTATATTCAATGTTATTTAAGTTGTATTTTTTTTCAATTTTCTGTTCTTTATTTTTTGCATAAGTATAACTATAAATATAATCCCCCCCTCCCCGCTCTCACATTCAGTATAAGTACATTACAATTATTTTTAATGTTGGTACATTTAACACTAAACTTTTAGTTTTTAAAATGTTCCTAATTTTATTCATCGCATTTTGCCTGATATTTTCTACCAGTTGCTATTATTATTACTATAATCATGTAAAAACTTATTTGTAATATTGTTGTCAATATGGCGGAATCAAAATTGTTTTTGTCATGGAGCTTTTATTAGAAATCTCACAGTTAGCGATACTTGGAAACTTCAGTAGTTCAAAATTTATTTTAATACTTTATATGAAGCAAAATTTTACAGTTATATTGTTCTTGTCAAAATAATTCGTTCATGTGGTCAATATGGCAGAATCAAAATTGTTGTTGTCATTGTGCTTTTAGTATAAATCTCACAGTGAACGATAGTTGGAAACTTCAGTAGTTCAAAATTTATTTTAATACTTTATTTTAAGCAAAATTTTACATAAATTTTGTTCTTGTCAAAATAATTCGTTGTTGTTGTCAATATGGCGGAACTGAAATTGTTGTTGTCAATATGCTTTTAGTGCGTGTTTCAATTGGTTTAAATGCCGCATAAAAAGTTAAAAAGTTAAAAATTGTGGTGAATAAAAATGTCAAACTTTTTATCTGCTTCAAGAGCTGATAAAATTTTTATGTGGAAAACATTTGGCTGACAAAAATATTTGTTTGTAAACAGAAATTTGGCATGTACAAATTTTGAGGAAAATCGTAATAATTTAGATGTAAACTGACCATAATTAACTAATATACATTGAAATAGTATTTATTCTACATATTCTCATATTTAAATGTGCTATATACGTTCATAATTACACATAAAATAATCAACCATGTTATTGTCAAAATTTTAACCAATTGAAACAGATAAAAAGTTAAAAAGTTAAAAAAAATTTACCACGATTTTTTTTTTAACTTTTTAACTTTTTATGCGGTATTTAAACCAATTGAAACACACACTTAGAAATCTCACAATGGATGATACTTGGAAACTTCAGTATAGTTAAAAACTGATTTTAATGCTTTATCTAAAGCAAAACTTTACTTTCGTATTGTTCTTGTCTAAATAATTCGTCGTTGTTGTCAATATGGCGGGATCAAAATTGTTGTTGTCAATATGCTTTTCTATTAACAATGATCACAATAACGATACTTCGAAACTTCTGTAATTAAAAATTTATTCTAATTCGTTTTTAAAGCAAAATTTTACATCAGCATTCAGTTCGTGTCAAAATAATTCGTTGTTGTTGTCAATATGGCGGGTACAAAAATTAAAAAAATACGGTGAAAAATTATTTTTTTCAAATTTAATTCTCATTTTTTTGTGTTTATTCGTTGTCCCGTAAACTCCTATGAATCCCGGGAATCTTCGAATTTATGGAAAAATCTAAAGTATGTATTTTCATCCTGAACAATTATTCCATCCAAAAATCGTTATATCCGCTTAAATTTTTGTAAATTGATCAGGACCGATATTACTGCAAAATAATTTAGAATATTTTAATTCTAAGAAGCACTCAGATTTCAACTGAAATCTCCCGAAATACAAAATGCTCAAGTATGAAGTATCATTAGAGACGTCTGCACGGAGGTCTGCACGCTACTGTGCACCTAGCTTGATAAGTAAATGAATTTATCATGACAATATTTAATTTTACTACTTTAAAAATAATAAAAAATTATTCGAGTTATTGCAATTTTTTAAATTTTGTTAAGAACCATGTTGGGCGATCAACGAATTGTCGATGGGTGCCATCTGCATGAGGGTCGACATTGATTTAAACATTTGTGTTTTAAGTGTTTTAAACATTTTGAGAAAAGTTCTATATAAAAGTGACATTTTTTTCTAAGACTACTTGCTGATAAAAAGCTTGCTTGTAATTTTCTCTCATATTTATTGAAACCCAATTTTCCGTTGGAATTTTGTTGTACGCATTTTATTTTATCGCAAGTGTATATGATTATTGCTTTATTTGTTAACATAACCAAAATTTTTTTTGCATTGGAAAAAAAAATAAAATATTTTATGGCATCTATAATGAACTTTATCATTTCCCAACAGCATCGGTAGAATGATTTCAGCCAGCATGGTACTCAAAATTTTCAATTTTTAACATTCGTTTTATGTAATGCTGATCAATCATATGAAACCATAATTTAGAAATCCTATATACAATTTGTGAATAAAAAATACGAACATGAGCACACTCAAATTATAAGCATGCACATTAAATGCGTATATGTGGAATGGTTAGAGCTTGAACAAGTGTTCGCAAGTTCGATTTGATAAATTCATTAAAAAATATACGCGTTTATTAAAATATAAATTTACCACCTGGAATGAAAAATTTATAGATTTTCCTCTTCTTATCCATTTCGTGCACAAGTATAGAACTATGTATGTTTGTGGTAAAATGAAAATATAAAGCTCAAGTGGTGCCTTTATTTTCTACACACACACACATTCAATGTAATATATGTATTACCCATGATTACGGAATATATCGTCGTACATGCAATCATTCACTTAAAAAATCGAAATCAAATCCTTTTCGAAGTTTAACTCATCCTAATCCTCTAACATAAATGCTCATACGTATACGAAATACACACACACTCACATTCACATCCAAATAATCGTAACATATTTTTCCCATACATTTAATATTGGTTTTGTTGTTATTGTTGTTGTTGTTCTTGTTATTATTATTATTAACATTATTTTTATTATATTTTAAATAAAATATTTTTTATATTTTTACTAACAGATTTCAATAAAAATGCGCCATCAGAAATTCCATACGAATCGAATATTTATGCTCATTTCATAAATAGAACACAGATAAAAATCAATATTATGGTTCATGCCATAGCTGTACGTTCCATACGGAGTGAAAAGCAAAAATCCAGCAAGAACAACAACAATAAAAAATCCAATCGAAAATATGGAAAAACTAATCTCGAACATTTTTTATGTTTCGTACTGTATGTTGAGTTGTTGGTGTAAAACATTTTCCAATTTTTAAATGCTTTTTCCGAAAATAAAATTTGCACTGCATTGTGATAATTGAAGTTGAGCTATACATATCTACCGTGTGTATATATATATATATATATATATTATATAGCGAGCGAGAGATTAACAAATATATTTTTCTATCATAAAATATTTAAATTGCAATAAAATCAGATATTTAAATTATTTCGCTGGAATCTATCTATGTATATTAACAGATACTTTTTGTTGGCCACATTACACAATAACATAATAAAAAATAAAAAAAATTAAAAACCAACAAAAACAAAATCGAAATAAAAAAATTTTCCGGTTCCAAGATTTTCCATTCTAGTACTTTTTTGTTTTTGTTTTTCTTCGCATCGTCATATCATCAACATCTAGCTAAATTATTACTCTAAAAACTCCGAGTTCTGTTTCACTAAACCCCCAACGCATAATATATCAGTGCTACGCAATCCTTGTTTAAATACAGCACATATAAAATTTAAAATTTAGTGTAAGCAATCGGAAACAAGAGTCTGTAGGAAAGACATTTCACTTCATTTCTTTCTTTCTTTTATGTAGTCAAAAAATTAAGGGGTGATTTTGTTGTGGCCTAATCAAAAATAATTATTCCTGCTAAATTTCAAAATTTATTTGAATCTTTTAATTCTTTGGCGTTTTATGTAAAAGCTATAATTTTCAACATAATTGGAAAAATTGAAAAATCTCCTACGGGAGCTGTTCCGGCACATAGATTTGTGTGAAATTTAAATCATAATATTTTTGATTTTAATCCGTTCTTGCATTGACTGTGAGTCTGTGATAAAATTAAAAATACACAACACAAGACTTGCCGAAATAATAAAAATGCACATTAATTAGAAAAACAGTTGACAAAGGCAATGTTATATGCTTATTGAAAAATGTTCGTACATTCAGAATCAATCAAAGTGAATATGAACATTATGAGTTTCCGAGTGGTGCGGCTAACAATAAGCTCGACAATAAATTATTTTGTCACGACGAGTGTTGCGCATTTTTCTCTATATCATATTTCGTTGGACCAGAACTATAGACCGCTAAGTGGCATCATAGTGAAATAAATTAAAAGCACGACGCATGTTCAGTTCCAATTTTAGTGTAAGACGTACAGTGCGTCCGCCTTCCAACAAGTGGCTGCTATTTCAGATGAAGCCAATGCCAGGTCAACTTCATTGCCAAAAGCAATGAAATTAAGAATGTTTTTCCAGTCCCTCCGGGAGCATTCACAAAGTAAATGCCACCAGTTTCATTGTTCACAGCACCTATCAAAAGTCGTAAGCAGCCTTTTGTTGTTTTTTTTTTCAATTGCGGAACATTTGTACAAACTGCTTCGGCTAATGCTTTAGTGTCGTATTGTTGTTCTCTTTGTAATTCGTGGCGGAATCATCGTGTATGGAACGATTAGGTAATATCATGCTCAAATACGACAACACTTTATTCGCTATATTTTTTGTGGATTTTTTATAATCGCAAAATATGTGTGTGATTTGATGTGGTGAAGAAAATATGACGGAATCTTTGGGCGTATTGTCCCAATCCTAATCGTTATCGAGCAACTGTTAGAGTTGACACCCCTCACGGTAAGTTCGCAATCAGGTCTCTCGGATATCGCTTGAAACACTTGCCATCGATCATACAGGGTGAGTCGTTGTTGAAAACTACGCAAGCTCCATGGATCATATTCTTAGACTTCACTGCACCCAATTTCGGATCAACAACTTCATCCGGGTTGCAATAATCAATTTTATCCGATCTGACTTTCTTGAGTAACAAAACCAAAATGTGCGCATGAAGCATACCAAATTTCTGCCATTCTACGTAGTATATTCAAAAATGATCTTGGCCAAACAAAAGCTACTTTATGGTTAAATTCATCCTATAATTTTTAACTTCACCCAGTCCAAACTACCACTAAACATGCGTCCAGATTTTAATATATTTCACGATGATACATAAAATATGGACTGATTTTGGCACAGGTGTTCACTGTTAGTGCCATAAATCAAACTCATTGTCCTCTAACACGACAAATTATAAATATTTTATCCAGCAGTTTACGTATTGATCTAACTTCACTCAGTTCATATTACCTTTAAACATTCGAATTATCTGATATTGATTTATGAAATTTTTACGACGAAAATTTACTGCTATAACTTCAATTACATGTAATTTTCGGATCATAACAACAGAATTTTTCACTACCACCTGATACAAAATATGTCGATAATGCAGAGGTTTTCGGCTGAAATTTTCGACTAACTTCAGTAACACATTATTCTTAAAGTCGATAATGCAGATTCAAACTAATCAAACGAAAACGGCAGATTTATTTATATTAGAAAATTTTATTTTGTTGTTCCTAAAAACTAAATAAAAATTTTAATTTAGAAGTCCGGGAAAACTTAATTAAATATATCGCACACACAAAATTTAAAATTTGAACGTTTGAAGTGTCATGACTGAAAATAGATTTAACCCTCGTCAGGCGGCATAGGTACAATTGTACCTTTTCTGTTTTTAAAAACTAATAAGTCTTCTTGTAGAAGCCGGAGAAAGTTAAAGCTTTGTGAGATCTCTACATTTTAATAATGTGGAAATTCCAAAGATTATCTATTTACAAAAATTATGACTACATGACGATTTTCATATAAAATATATGAAAGTACAATTGTACGTCTCCCGCCTTTTAGCGTAGTAAAATTATGCCGCCGGACGAGGGTTAAATGAAAGGTCTTAATGATGATCACACCTGGGAAAATTTCAAGTCGATTTAAATGTTGGAAGTCCGGGAAAACTTAATTGAATATATCGCACACACAAATTTTGAAAATTTGTGAAAATTAACCGTTTAAAGTGTCATAGCTTGAAATAAATTCAAATGAAAGGTGTAATGCTGCTCACACCTGAAAAACATTTCAGATCGATTTCTTTGTTGGAAGCCCGGGAAAACTCAATTAAATACATCGCACACACAAATTTTGAAAATGAATTTGCCTTACCTTGGTTTGGATCTGCATTACCGACATTTTCGGTTGACTCATTTATGATATTATAAATGAATCTGCATTATCGAAATTTTTAATTGTAACATCTGAATCTACATTATCAGCATTTTTCGACTGATATGTTTTAATCGTTACAACCGACTCTGCATTATCGACATTTTTCGGCTGGAGCGAGTCAGCTAACTTTAACAGTATGAATTCTTGTAGGAGCTATAATTTTACATTGATTGGGAACGTAATAAATTACCAAATTAAAACAGCAATTGAATTAAAACAAAGTTTGTATTTTTTCACACATTTCAGGCATATTTTTACATGCACTATATTTCATAATACAGGGTGGGCTAAACGTTACCATGGAGTTTAAAAATCTAATAACTTTTTCATTTATTTATTTTTTCTATAATGTCACTTAAATGACCCCCGTTTTCAGATTCGCAATGGCTGTAGTGATCGAATTTCTGTAACAATGTTTTCCTTGAGTTCAAGGATTGTCTCTGGCTTGTTCAAATATACTCGCTTCTTCAAATAACTCCAAAGAAAATAGTCGCGTGCTAACAAATCTGTCGAAGGCGCTGGCCAATTAATTTCCGAATTTCTGGAAAATTCCAGTTACCTAATTAATTAAAAGTCTGTGTAAAATATATTTTATTGACATTTTATTTAAAATCATTACAGAGGTAAAAAAACAATGCAAGAGAAACAAAACTTCAATGTTCCTAAGTGAAAACATGTAGCTTTGTCAACATCCCCGTTTCCATCAATATTCTGTCGTATACCAATTTTTGAATATCTATTTTGGTTTATAATTGTGTACTAATTTCTTGAAGAAATTTATAGTTCTCATCTTACGTTTCTTGCTTCTTGCTTTCCAGATGTTCAATAAGAAGCTGGTCCACTGTAGTAACAAAAGATGTGGCCAAATTAATATCACCTTATACGAAATTCATGGAAATGTGACTTTCGAAGCCCGAACTGTCACCTTTTGTATAGTTGACACGCCATTATAAACCAATCCTAGGAATTCGTGCAAACAAATTTAATATCCTGAAAATACGCGTTTTATGAGTCATTAACACCAGAGAACCCTTTTTGACAGAATATGAATTCCGAGTATTTATATGGTCCTGTTAATTAACTTGACCTCCCATTTTTTTTTGATTTTATGACAACTAGGTAGTATTTAAGAATAAGTGTTTTACTGAAGAATTACAGTCTCATTTTTGACTTGGAAAAGTGAAAGCGAAAGTGGGTTTTGTAAGATTAGTGAAATTAACTATGGGTAAAGCAAAGAACATCAGCGCTGTAACCAGAACCAAAACTGCGACGTATTTGGAAGTAGGCCAGTATACGCATGCGCACATAGCCCAGAAAACAGGAGTGAGCCGATCATTCGTCAGCAAGTTTTCGCAAAAATTAACATCTCTGTCTTCAACAAGTCCCAGAAGATGAGGAAAATGTGGTCGCAATCGTAAAACAACAGTCAGTAAGTCTCTAAAGGGGTACAATGCGTAACGTTGGTGCGAAAATATCGGAGAGAACTGTGAGACGAAGACTTTTCAATATGGGGGACGACGGCATCGCGAGAAGCAAAGGTTAAACGATAGTATGATGCAACAAAGAAAAACATTGACAAATGGACAGTTTGCATGGTCTAGAGAGGACTGGGAAAAGGTACAACAATAAAAGTCCATCTTTTTTAATATTTTAAAGTTACACATTTCAATAAATGCCTCTTTCTCACTTTATCTTTTTCTATTTCTAAATTAGGTTGACACTACAAATGTCCAGGACCGTTCGTAGATCAAAAGGAGAAGAATATTTACCTTCCTATGTCCAACAGCAGGTCAAACAACCAGTTAGAGTCATGGTTTGGTCAGCAATATCATCAACAGGACTCTTCCCACTTTATGTAGTAAACGGGATAATGAACGCAAATCAATATTTAAATGTTTTGCAATCACAACTGGTACCGAATATGAATGAAAAATTCAACGGGGACGGAGCTTTTGTGCATGACAAGGCTCCGTGCCGATAAGTTAAGTTTTTGCGTTCGCAATATCGTCTTTTTTTCTTTGCAAAAGATTGAAAATTGCTAGCAATTTCTTAATAAAATAATTGTGTTGGATAATTGTTTTACCTGTTTTGTTTAGAGTATTTCCGATTGCTTCCCAAGCAGCTTTCCCGAACCGTTTATCTTTTTATATTTTTTTGAGCTAAAATTGTGTAAGCACGGTTTGTTTTCAACGTTTTGATTTAGCAATTTCAATTTCGACGCTACTCCATCTGAAATTTAATTATGAAATTTTTAATTCATTCATTTAAAAAATATTAGCTTCCATTATGATTTCAATGCATCATTCACTTACATTTCCTTTGGTTTTTGTGCTGCCATATTGTTGAACAAGACGAAAGTCATCAAATGTCACGAACACAATAAAAAAAACTAATGCGCGAGCTGCAAGATGCACTGTAGCCAAATGTGATATTGCCCGATTTAAATAACTTTAAATAAAATAATAAATGATAAAATCTATGACCGCGATCTTTTTGTCGACTTGGCGCTTCTTTAATAAACTTTTATGTTCTGTATGCTAGTTGTTTATCGAACTTTTTGAATATGGACTCACAAATAAATTTTAAAAATTGATTGATTTAATTTTTTGTTGTTTTTATAGAAGCTCTTCGGCATATTTTCGTGTTTTTCTGGAACTGACGGGTTTATTGATTGATTCAACGGCAAAATCATTATTAAAAGATGACTTATATTTTATGTTTGTCATATTTGGAACTGCGTGACGTAGTTGCTTTGTTCTATAGTGAATGGAATATTACAGGGTGGCTGAGACCAAATGTTACTGACTTCACTCTGCTGTCATTTGTGTAGTTGTCATTTTCGCGTTTTGGTTAGTTGTTTACATGTGGTCAACAAATAATTGTTCTAAATTAATATCTTCATAAAAAAATCGTAATGGAATTCAAACGTAATAGTGTAATTGCACTGTATTTGAGTGGAAATTCACAAACAACAACAGTTCGTCAGCTCCAGCATTTGAATGTGAATAAAATGCTTGTGTATCGAACCATAACTCGATACAACGAAACTGGTTGCATCGCTAAACGCAACAACGGCGGTTCTTAAAAGACAGCAACATCAAAAAAAATTATACGAAAGGTGAAGAAACGAATCCAACGAAATCCTCGTCAAAGTGCCAATCAATTAGCCGCACGTCTATATGTTTCACGATACAGCATTCAAACCATATTGAAAAATGAACTACACTTGAAGCCCTACAAGATACAAAAAGTTCAAGATCTTACGGAGGCACAAAAAAAAGTTAGGCTTGAAAGAACACGAGCATTGAAGGCCTTGGCCGAACGTGATGAGATTCCAAAAATTGTCTTTTCTGATGAGAAAATTTTCACCATTCAACAGTATGTGAATAAACAAAATGATCGTGTTTGGTTAGAGCACAAGTTCAACGATAATTTGGACACAAGAGTTGCCGCAAGCAATCAACAGCTTATGTTATGGTTTGGGCTGCAGTGACTACAGATGGACGCACTCCTCTGGTTTTCATCGAACATGGAGGCAAGGTAAACCAAGAGGTGTACCGCCAAAAGATCCTAAACGATGCTTTGCTACCTTGGGCACGTAAATACTTTGATACAAACCGTTGGACATTCCAACAGGACTCGGCACCGTCACACAAAGCTCGAGCGACACAGCAATTTTTACAAAATTGTGTTCCGCGGCTGATTTCGTCGAAAGAATAGCCACCATATTCACCAGAATTGAGTCCCATGGATTTCTCCATATGGTCCATTTTGGAGAGTAAGGTGTCCACTAAAAAATACAAAAGTGTTGATGCATTGAAGTCAGCTCTTGTTCGAGAATGGAATAAAATTCCGCAAGCCCACGTTCGGTCAGCATGCAATGCTTTCTGTGGAAGACTGAATCAAATAATCAGAGCCAAAGGAGGTCATATCGAGCAATAACATGTTTTTCATAAAATGTAATATGTTTTCAACATATTCCACGAAATTTCAATAAAAAATAATCAAAATTAAAAAAATTACAGTGTTTTCACTTGGTTTCAACACTTGGTCTCAGCCACCCTGTAGAGAAGATAAGTTTTTGTGCTGCTTTACTGTAGTTGTAGAAATCCGCATTCTTCATTTGAAAGATAATAATCTGATTCTCTGAGATACTAATCTCCTATTTGGATTTTTTTTTTATTTTTTAGATACCGCTCCAAAGTGTTTTGTACTGCGCGTTTATTTCTTGTTGAAGGGAGTATCCTCGTTCTGAGTTCTTGTGATCTATGATTAAAATTGCTGGGTGTTCCTTTATAAATTGCAACACATGAATCGGACCAGATAATTATTTTTTCCGTTTCCGGAAAATCGGTTATAACTGCTTGTAAAATCTTTACATGAGCACTAGCCAACTAATTTTCGCCTCTTCCTTTGACTGGTTTCATACCAAACACTGACCACTATGTCGTTTTGTTGTCCTTACAAAATCCCGTTACATTATAACATAAAAGCTTTCGCTTATAATAAAACTAGTTAATATTGGCTTTCGGCAAAGTAAACTCGTTTTGCACATCAATTGTCAAAATCCGAGTATTTATTGATTTTATCAATTTTTCTTTCTAGTCTCGCTCGTATTTTATTTTCGAAATGACGAGAAATCTCGTTTTTTGTTCTTCGGTTACAGTGACACCATTTTGTGATTTTACCTTGTGTTCCTCACTTCTATTACAAGGATCCTTTTTCAGGCACATAAAACGCTATAAGAACGTCTTTGACCGCAGTTCAAGCGTGTCAAAGACGTTCTTATAATTCAATATTTCACTGGAACGCGATAGTCGTAGCAATATAGGTTACACATTGGTTTTAAATTTAAATGTGGTTCATGGGCGCGTATTCCTGAAATCGGTGGAAATTTTCACATGCGGAATATAATTTGCTTTAAAATTCTTTATATTATTCGAATTCGCCACAAATTTGTTTGCAAGATTTATATTATTTATTTCCCTACTAACGCTGGGTGCCAAACTTAAGGTTAATGCCCATTTTGGACTTTTGGAAGGAATAAATTCGCTTTGATTTACCCAGTCGGAATTATTCTCTAGGCTGTGTGCCAAACTTAATGTAAATCGTTTACTACAGTAAAAACCAATGTAAGGACAGATTTTTCGGTCAGTTTGCCATATAGTTTTTGGAAAATAATTGAAATTGCTTGTTCTGGTATTTTCAACTGGGTCTGGTAATGGCATTAAAAACGATGCCGTATAGTATTCGTGAAAAACGGACTGTTCAAGTTTTCGAGAGTAGGTGATTGTTTGGTATTTTCCCATAAATTCAACTCATGGTTGTTTTTGCACATCATGGTCACTATTCTAGTAATTCCCTATATAATATGGAACTGGGTAAAGATTTTACATAACTTTTGTCTATAAATCAGTTTTTTTGGCCTACTAAAGTTGTTCCTAATTTTATGTTGTTTTTAAAAAAAATACCACTAACTTTTTACCTTATAATGCCACAAAAAAATTATTTAAATATAATTTATATGTAAATACTTTCCCCAATTCTAAATTCCCGGGGAATTACCAGAATAGGACCAGTGAGAAGTTATTGACGTCTGCTTATACTAGGCTTTTGCCGGTGGCGTTTGAAATACGTTTGTAAATCTTCATGTCATCGGCGTCATATATATTGAAAAAATCGGCCCAAAATTGCTGCCTTGGGGCACTCGAAATGTTGCTAATCAATTGAGCTGATACTGATAAAAGCATATCTAACGGAGAATTTTTGGTGGGAAGCTATGAGCCCTAAACTTAACGAAACTAACTTCCTGAAAAATCTCGTGAAATGCTTTACTAAAACAAGTTGATGTTAACTTCACCAACATCCACCTTTCAGGCAAGAAATTTTTCATATCTTTATATCTCACGGTGACATTAAGTGGGAAGGACGTGTTGTAAGTTTCGCGGAACAAATATTATCAATCACGGAAAATAAATTACTCGTCTGTGCTTTTCTTGTCTTCATTTGGGAATAAACCTAAAAAAAAAACATTTTCATTTTAATTTAAAAAAATAAAAATATTTTGCATAAATTAATTTTAATATTTTTGTTAGTTGTATTGTTGTTTTTTCTAGAAATTTCCCATTAAAATAAATTTAAGGTAATTTGGAATGGAAATAAAACCGCTGGCAGTGATTTGGGAAAATATCTTTTTTGTTTATACGCTTTTCCGTTTTGGAAACGTACGCGCTAATACACCATATACTCATATAGCTACGAGTTTTTGGAGGTACCTAAGAAAACCTAATTTGTTATTTTTAACTCATTTTTCTCAAAAATTCTTATTCATGCTCGTATAACCCCAAATATGAACTACGTAAATGGTATATAAACTTTTGATAAGGAAATGAACCTGTTTTCAGAAAAAATTAATTTTGCATAATAATTTTTTAATAAAGTTTTTAAACGATAATTATACTTACTTGTTCTCTTACAGCGGCTTATTTTTGTCGCACAGTTATAATTTTGGCATTGAAGAGAGCAAGAACTGTCAGTCATTGATTTAGTAATTTCGATAGTCCACCAATTTCAATATTCAAAGGATAATTTAAATAATCTAGATTCCATTGCTTAGAAAAGTGTTGTATCATTTGATATACGAGGTCCCATCTTGAATTTTGATTTTTTGACGCCATATCTAATTAAATTCTGATCTAATTAAATGATACTTTAAGAGATTGATAAAATTTAATTAATTTTACAGCTTAGAACTGAATACCAAACATAATGTTTTGATTTATGAATATTTGAGGCATCTATCAACGAAAATTTAGATAAAGAATTTGACTTCAAGCGCACAACATTATAAACTCTAATATTTGGTGCTTGATAACCATTTTTTCAAATAAATTACTGACAAAACTAATTTGTTAGTTCATACCAGTTATTAAGAGATGGCATAAAATACAATCCACTGAAATTTTATTCTAATTCCAAATTTAATCTGAATTTGATCAATTCGCAAAGTATTTGTTATCGATGGTGGATAATTAATAATTTTGTACACAATTTAGTGCTAAATATTAGACGCAGCCCAATTTACGGTTACAACTTAACAATTATAAAAAATTTGAACAAAGTTTGTAGTTTATATGTAAATATTATACATAAATATATCGCATTTTTTTTTTATTTTAACCGTCTAGCAAGATCAACTGGCGCCCGAGTAGGGACCAGTACGTGATGTTCATGATTTTAAAAGTTTTTTATTTTTTTATAAATTACCGGAAAATAATAAAAATTTATAGTGAAAATAAATAATTAATATAACACTGTGTAGTAAATAGCGATTGATAAAATTCGAACAGTGGCAAGTAGTAGAGGATAAAAACCCTGTAAAACTTTCGCAAGGAATTCACGGAAAAAATACCATTAATAATAAAAATGATAAAAAGATCATTTACTATTAAACATTTGTTTAAAATCATTCAAAGAAACAAAATAAATTTAAAGTTAATTAAAAATCAAATAAAAATCTATTAAAACTTAATTAAATTTAATTAAAAATCATTAAAAGAATCAAAATAAATATCAAGAGAATTAGATTTACGTAAGGTTCATGAAACTGAAACCTAACGTTCATGGAAATAGAAAAATTTAGAAAAAATTTAGGGACCAAATTTTGAAAGAAAACGTTTCATTAGCCGAGAAATAACTTAAGAGGTTTAGTGATCAAAAAATGTTACCCCTTACAATATATGACAACTTTTAATGAACTGGAGCGATTGCTCCCAAATTTTGCAAGAATACTTTTTAGCAGCCGAAAAAAACATAGGGGTTAATGATTAAAAATGTTACCTCTTTCCCATGATCACCTGTAAGGACGAATTTACAATATATGAAAACTTTTGATGAACTCGAGCGATTACTTCCAAATTTTGCACGAATACGTTTTAGTAGCCGAGAAAAAACTTAGCGGGTTTAGTGATCAAAAAATGTTACCCTCTCCCCCTGTTCACCTGTTAGGATGAATTTACAATATATGACAACTTTTGATGAACTAGAGCGATTACTCCCAAATTTTGCACGAATAAATTTTAACAGCCGAGAAAAAACATAGGGGGTCTAGTGATCAAAAATGTTACCCCTTCCCCATGTTAACCTGTAAGCAGTAATTTACAGTGTATGAAAACTTTTGACCCACTCGAGCGATTGTTCCGAAATTTTGCACGAATACTTTTTAGCAGCCGAGAAAAAACATAGGGGGTTTAGTGATCAATAAATGTTACCCCTTCCCCATGCTAACCTGTAAGCAGTAATTTACAATATATGACAACTTTTGATGAACTCGAGCGATTGTTCCGAAATTTTGAACGAATACTTTTTAGCAACCGAGAAAAAACATAGTGATCAAAAAATGTAACACCTTCTCCTTGCTCACCTGTAAGGTGGAATTTGCAATATATGACAACTTTATATGATCTCAAGCGATTCTCCCAAATTTTGCACTGATCCTAAACTAAGGGGGGTTAGTGATCAAAAAATGTTACCCCTCCTCCTGCTCACCTGTAAGAATAAATCTACAATATATGACAACTTTTGATGAACTAGAGCGATTGCTCCCAAATTTTGCACGAATACTTTTTAACAGCCGAGAAAAAACATAGGGGTTTAGTGATTAAAAAATTTAGTAGCAACATTTAGTTTTGTATTAATTCAGGTACATAAACAAATACTTCATTATTAAATCTACATAATTTCTAAATAAGTTTTAATTCAACACAGCATCGGTTCTTAATTTTTGTTCACGGTGAGTTATTTTTATTTGTTGGAATTACAGTCTAATTTACGCGAACTACTACTTGCTGATCATTTTGGAGTCTCACAAATGGGTTTGCCATCTGAAATTAAAAAAATTTATCAAAATTCGATCACAACTAATAAACATAAATCTTACCAGTATTGAGAACCACTTTGTAATAATCAATATCTTGCGCCCACATTGCAAAATGCGGCATGCAAGTCGATTTTTTTTTAGGTCGATCTTCGGTTTCTTTTTTATAATGTTGACACCTAAAATATCTGAACGCGTATTTTGATCCAAAAATAATAACAGGAGAGAAGAATTACCGGAACGCAATAGTGTAGAATATATGTGTTTTTGTATTAGTAACAAACAAATTTGTTCGGACGTAACGCCACACCATTCGCAATGTTTTTATTTTAGGTTATTAATTTTATATTTTGTAAATTAACAAATTTTATACCCATTTTGTGTTTTACTTGGTTTTACTAACCAATTGTTTGGGAACGGCAAAAGTACCATGTGATAAATTTATTTTTGTATGTGTTTTGAACCAACTTACATATTTGTGTATTCCTTTCAAACTTATTTTTGTTCGAAAAAAACACTAACTATACACACAATAATTGTGTTGGTTGTACTTCAAATCAAGTGCAATTTTTTATCATAGACGTCATTACATACTATGATGTTTTACTCACACATTTGTGTGGTTTGTACTTTAATAGAGCCATTTTTTGGTTGAAAAGGGATATTTTATTAAAAAAACACAATTGTAAAACATTTCGTGCTCAATAAAACGACACGTAAAAAATAAATTCACTTTCATCAAAATTTAGTATAATTTTGCTTTTGTCAAATTATGCTAAATTTTGAGGAAAGTGAATTTAATTTTACGTGTCGTTTTATTGAACACGAAATGTTTTACAATTGTTTTTTTTATAAAATATAAAATTTGTTAATTTACAAAATGTGTGGCGTTACGTCCGAACAAATTTGTTCCCCATCTAGATACCATGGGAAAATGTCACAAAACAGGAGTGGAAGCACCAAAAATTTGAACCGATCCCACCCGGTTCGATAAATTTTGGTGCCTATGGTCACAAAAACAACACACATACATGCGTAACAAATGACAGCACACTTATTCAAAATTGTGTATTATACGTCGTATACGTATACACAAATTTGTGGTTTCGTCTCCCAATTCTGGATCAAAATAGGCGTTCTGGCCGCATTACAAATGGGCGATGCATTCTGTTTTTTTGTTCTTTTAAATTACTGGTTTTGAATTCCTCGGTGTAATCCAGCTTGGATTTAACTGCGTACGGTTCTTGGCTGAATTGAAGTATTTTAATTTTGTTGAATGGCACTTCTTTAAAGTTATAGTTTTTCGATTGCCCATTGTGGTTGCGTCTTCTTTACAATGTATCACTCTAGTAGAAACCTTTTTATTGTGCACGTCATAAACAAGTTGTTGGAATCACTTCTCCCTTAATTTCCAAATAGTAACTGAACGCTTTTTTTCTTCGACTTGGGGTTGGTTGTGACGTACGTAAAATTTCACTTTCGCCTGTGTATTAATGCAGCCGTAACAGTACAGATTCTATAACAAGAGAAATACTAGTTTATGGAAGCTGAAAAATCAACATCGTATGCATAAACCCTAATTCCAAAATCGTACCAAAAATTGGTTTTATATATGTATATTTAGCATGAGCCAGTAAACTTTACAACTTAATATCTTTTCCGTGAAATATCCCTCTATGTTTCCAACCTTTCGTACAATGATTCCCTGGAAATAGTTAGGAGCGAATTTTGCACAAAATTTTTTGTGCGGATGCGTTCGGTTGAAAACATTTTGACCAACTTTATGTTCAACTGCTCGAGACCTTAAGTTATATCGCTTCGCACTTTTCTCAAAAGCTTTCCTTATATTTTGCTTCGCAAGTATCCTTGTCTCGTGAATTAACGATAATCTCGCTGGTAGTGGCAACATAATCTCACCTTCTGAAACTTTTCCCAGTTGTTTTAAAAGGAGAAAATGGGGAGTATTTTTGACTGATTCATGAATTCCGTTTTTTAGGGCTGCCTAAATTTCGTTAATATACTTGTCCCACGCAGTATGCTTATCCGCGCTCGAATTGCTAATGTTACTGAGCGATTTACCCTTTCAGATGCGTTTGATTGGAGTGAATATACAGCTGTTTTCGTCCCTATAATTCCGAATTCTTTAAGCATATCCATATACTCTGCGCTCTGAAACTGTGAACCGTTATCTGAGTGTATAGTCTGGGGAACACCATATACATAAAAAACATAATTTTTCAAATACTCGACAATTTTCTGTGAAGCGGCTTTATTCAATGGCTTGAGCAAGACGAATTTAGTAAGATGGTCTAGAACAATTAGAATAACTGTTTTGTCTTGTGATGATCTTGGATACGGACCCTGGAAATCTATATAAATTCGTTGCCACGGCCGTTTTATCGGATAGGTGCCGAACATAGGCGGTCGGCATTGTCTGTATTTGTTTTGCCATCGCTGGCTAAAAGAAGTATCGTTTTACTGATTCCACAATGTGAAGAAAGTGGGTCATCATGGTTTTAAATGGACTCAAACACCCATAAAAAATTTCGTCATAAACCGTTCAGCCTTTTAGGAGGTACACTTATACAAATAAGTATTAGTTACTAATATAAATTCTTACTTTATAAAGAACCAAACAAATTTAGCAACGACAGATTATCTGGGAATGTAGTTAAATAGAACAAAATTTTAGATTCCACTCGTAAAATGGTCTATAATATAGTTGGTAAACATACATAATCCTATAATAATATATCGCCATTCTGGGACCTGCCCCCAGGGAAGTAAATTTTATTCGATTTTCCAGACACGAAATCAATAGACAACCTTCTTCCTATATAAACATATACAGATATACAAATCTAACATTAAGATAATAATAATGATATATGTGTCAGTTTAGATTTAACAACTTAGAGAACAGTTAAAGTGGGAGGTAAAATCTAGTCTTTGTCTACATACATATATGTAAGCACCTTATAGTCATGCATAGTATTTTATACGGCAGTATATTTCTCGATATTTCATAAAGATGAAAAGTCATATGTCTCATGGAATTTGCATCAATTTGCAAATAAATACCCAATGGAGTATACACTTTGCTTCTACTGTTCCGGTTACAAATTTGCTCTTGCATATACAACGTAAATTATAAAATATTGATTTTTGCAAAATCGAACGGAGAGTCGATTGGTGCTCATTCTATTTGTTTTGTGCATCGATGGATAATTTCCCAGTATACTAGTGATGTTCGAACTGAGTAGAACCGAATACTTTTAACCTGATACTCAAAAGGTTCGAACTATCAATTGAGTACTTTTAAAAGTATCAGGTTAAAAGTATCAACTAATACATTCGATACTCAAATAGAATGAATAACCAAATAGTTGGTTTGGTATTGGTATAGTTTATTTTCTTATATAATTTGTTTTGCGAGAGAGTGAATTGTGTATACAGACTAATAATACATATTTTGGAATATTTTCTTCTGAAAAATAGAGATAAATAGCCTTGCAAACATAAAACAACGTAATATGTATACATATAAAAGTATTCGTCTCTCAATTTTAATATATGTATGTATATACGAAAGAGAATCCAAAACAGATGAAACATACGTATATGAGTTAAAGTTTTTCTTTACCATTGAGCTGATATACCAAATTGATATTTTTGAACGAATACCGTATAAATACTTGTATGTGAGATTCGTAAATCTCTACTTGACGAACCGATATTGATATTCGAATTGATATTTATATCGAACCTGATACTTTCGGTTTCGGTATATTGATATTTATATCGGATATCGGTAACTAAATTGTTGAACGTTTGGATTTAATATTGAAATATTTTTTTTATGGATGATTTTTATTGAAAATAGATTTATATAAAATTAATAAATGATATTTTAATTTCGAATGGGTTTATATTAAATTAATAAATGATTAATTAGATATTTAGCATTATTAAATCATATTATTTTTGATTAGTAGCTCCTTTTAAGTATTAAATTCATATGTCACAAAAAATATCAATTGGTTAAAAGTATCAGGTTAAAAGTATCAGGTAGTTCGTTCGAATGAATCAATTGATATTGATACTGAAAAGTATCTAATAAACCCATCACTACAGTATACTAATCCACTCTGCATGAATCACAATCACGATTTTTTTGTATACATGGAAATAAATATAAATTTTCATTTACCTATATATAAAACAGCTACACATATTATGATTTGAAAAATTGGAAAATTTGATTTTTACTCGTATATAGGAGTATACAGAGGTTGCTTCATTTGATGTCCTTCAATCAAGTAGCAGCCATATATGTAAAAAAAAAAAATAGGAAGATTGAGATATAAATGTATTATGACAAATTACTTGAACTGTATGTAGATATACAGTGAGTGGAGTACATTTGACGCTTGTTATTCAAAAATTCAATTTACTTAGATTACTTTATATATAGATCTATATGTACAGAAGTACGTACTATACGATGCTGTGTCGTCTATGTATACTTTGTGATCATAATTGAGTTGACAAATATACAGAACACATATATTTACAATTGATTAGATTAAACTGATATAAAAATGTATATGTATACAAATGTATGTATACCATGTTAAGATAAAATCAAGCAGAATCATGGATAAACAACATATTTTTTTTTGATTAGTATTAAATATTTAAAGTGTATCCAGTCTGCGCGCACATAGAGAGTAATTGGCCATCAAATTAAATGCATCGCAATTACTTCAAAATTTCACTTGACATACAATTTCTATTTTGTATCGTAAACGAATTTTTCCCTTGTCACGATATTTAGCTAATTTTTGAAAATTTTCAATCTCGAGTGGTATACAAAGAAGATGTCCAGAGCATATACTCAAATATATATGACGAAGAGGGTACACGCGAATATTTAATTTAAAGTTTATACAGCTCGCGCGATTATAGAGACAATACCCTAATCTCTTAAACAAAACGTTTTTCTTATATTATAATGTATATTATGCAGACAATGTTGAACCCGAACAACAGAACCCCATCAAATATTTTTTTTCAATTTGTTGCCTTCACTTTGAATATTTTAAGATTTTTTATTTGAATTTTTCTATTTCTCTTCTGTACATTTTCAATTTTCGTTTCGAATGGGAAAAAGCAACACCGCAGCAACAAAACATCCATACATTCGTACGGTATTAGCAAGATGCCGATTGTTCTGTTTGCTATGCTACCAATTTTATTCGTATATATTGCCCTGTTGTTGTATAAGGCAAACAAAAAAATTTATAATCCATACTCGAGAGTAGAAGAAGGCCGCCTTTTGTGTTCGTCTTGTTTGTTGTATTTATCAGTAAATATTCAGAATTAATAATAATTTCAATTGGCATGGAATCGACTCGTATAAGTATAACAGAAAATATTAAATTGATTATTTAATTGGGAATCATGAATATGTTGCCCGGCGCGACAGAATGATTTTTTTCGAATTTTTATTATTAATTGCGTAATAAGTGGTTTTGTATTAAAATCATGGGTCTATTCTAATAATTGCCTTGAAATTAAAGTTCTAAATTTATCCAGATAAAAATACACTTGAATGCAAAAAAAAACCAACATTGCTCAAGTTTCCACAAAAGTTCAAAAATATCAAAAAAATCCAACATGTGTTTAATTTTTTTTAATGCAGATTCAAAGTCTATTTCAATACCTATCCAGTGGTATACCTTTTTTGTACTAGTACCATACCAACAAAGTGATTTTTTGCCAAATGCATATAGCAGGCTATCGAATTAAATTCTAAAAATAACGCAACAAGATCAATACAATAGCATGCCATGAAATATCTCGCTCGGAATTGTGATCATTGGCATATCGACGCTTAGCCTGAACGATCTTGTATTGATTACGACTTCAACCGGAGCAAAGAAATGGATACCACACCATAGGTAGCCGCACAAGTGGTTGCACTAATTTATGCGGTGCAGCACCAGTGAAGTGCCTCTACAACTAAATTTGACCGATTCTCCGTTCGTCGAGTGTGGCAGAGATATCAGGAAACTAATGGCTTCAGACGGCGACAAGCATCTGGCCGGCCTCGTGCTACAGCACAACGTGATGTCCGCTTTCTTGTAACCACTTCGTTGGACCGCTTTCTTGTAACCAATAGCCGTATGAATGCGGTTCAACTGGAACGGCGGTTCCAAGAAGTTCGTGAAGTTAAAATCAGTCGGTGGACAGTTAGAAGACGACTTCGAGAAGTTAATATGACTGCACACAGACCAGCAAATTGGCTGAAATTGAACGCAGCTTTCCGACGAGCAGGTCGTGAGTTCGCTCGAGAGCATTTGAATTGGACAGAAGAAGAATGAAGAACAGTCCTGTTCTCTGCACACGAAAGAGTATACAGAAGACAAGGAGAGCGATATGCACAATGTTTCATTGAGTAACGTGTCCCGTATGGTGGTGGATCGTGCATGCTCTGGAGAGGCATATCATTAAAGGCAAAGACAGCACAGAAAAAAATAACTTAGTAAAATTCATAAAATATTAGTAATATTGATAAAAACGCAACCCATGAAGTAAAATTGACAAAATTGATAAATTATTTCATCAGTTTAAGGAGAAAAGCAAATACGGTTAGGAAGTATGAATAATGCATTGTGTTTATAAGAAATGTATGAATATGATGATTTATTTTTAATTGATTTCTGTGGTTCGTCACGTTGATAAAGCATTTTATACGAGTGTTACATTTTTTTTCAAACTTCAGTGCAATTTGTATGTAAATGGGAAGTTCGCAAGGGAATTTCTATTGATACGATAACTTGATTTTAAGGAAATCATAAATTTTGTTTTTAATTTATTAAACATTTATGTTAACAAACACATTTTGTTTGTTCAACATACAATCCGCACTCGATTAGATAACTCAAATTTAAGGAAAATATAGTATTTTTAAAGAATTTAAAAAAGGTTTATTTTGTTTATGGAACATCTTTATATTTCATATAACATTTCGTATCAATAAAATAAATTTATTTTAACAAATTAAAACACTTTTTATCAATTTAACGAATAGTTTTACGCATTGCCTGCAAAAGGAATTATTAATTAACAATTTATTTATTAATTTTAATTTTATATACATAAATTTTATATAAATTATTTATATAATTTATAAAAGAAAATTTGAATAAAATTCCATAAAATTTCCGCTTTGTCAGGATATTTAATATTAGATACTTGAAAAATCTTGAATGTGGCGTCAATGGCTTCCAAAAAATGCTCGAATTGCATTCTGCGAAATAAAAAACAAGTGGTTAATAAAATGTGTTTATTAAATAAAGTCTAGATGCCTACTTAGTCGCTTAAATAAAACACGCTTCATCTCAAGTTTAAAAATTAAACATGCATCTCGGCTGGTACCTCTGGATTATGCGTCTAGTGATAAAACTGCCTTTAGGGTATAAGAACGATCTTTGTATCAGTTTGTAGACATGCGGATTGTGTAACGCACCCCAGGCCATGTACAGACCGATGCATAAGATCGTCCCGTACTATTTCCACGATCGCATTTTTGTGTATCTAGATGATTTACTAGAAGAACATCTTCCAAGTTTTTTGTATTTTTCCCATTTTGTCCCCCTCCCCCCCAAACGCTTGGAAATAGCTGTTTGGGTGCCTCCTAGCTGAGCTGAAAACTCTTGTTGCTTTTGCGTTGAGTCTTCATCCGGCAGAGCTTGCGATTCCGCATCTTCAAACTTTCGAGGCTGTCCAGGGTGCAACTGGTCACTAAGATGATCAAAATTACCACCAATAATTACACGTTTTATATAAGGTACAAGGTTGGCACCATAAGAACACTACAAATTGATTCCAGTGCTTTATAAACATTTTTTCCTTGTTGGTATAAAATGGAATGCTGAATGTACGGTTTATCAACTGCTCTCGTTAACTCTGCTATTCTGAGAGGTTATGTAACTCACGTAGACCTGTATTTCGGTGTTTTGAAACTTTGCGTCCCATCCTGTAAAACCCACAAAATACTGTGAAAATATTTATATTTTAAAAATAATTTTAAGGTCGAAAAAAATCGTTAAATATTAAGTGATACACTTAAGATTTTCGCTTTGGAAATGTGTTTTGCATGTGTCATGGGGTTGAGTTGAGGCGGTTTGTTGATATATTTTTTTAATACAGCATTTCCCTCTCAACTAATTTTGGTATGAAACCTAAACTTGTTTCTCAAAACCAGGATTTTTAGTGCGAAAATTTAGTGTGAACAACTGCCCCACAGACGAAATCGGAAGGGTTTTTCGAATCAAATCGTGATGAGGTCGAAAAGTGAATCCATTACAACAACCTAAAGTGCAGAAAATCATTGGGTAAGCCAGGTCATGTGTCAATTTCAACAGTTAAACCGAATATTCATGGCAAGAAGCTAATGCTGTGCATCTGGTGGGATTAGTTTAGAGTGATCTACTATGAGATACTCCAGCGTAGCGATACCATCACTATAGAGAACGGTATCAACAACAATTGATGCAATTAAGCCAAGCAATGAAGCTCAAGCTCCCACAATTTGCCAAAAGACATGACAATGTGATCTTATAGCAAGACAACGCTCGGCGACATGTTGCAAGAGTCGTAAAGGAAACTGAGCTTCAATGGGATGTCCTACTCCACCCATCGTATTGTCCTTCTCCACCACTGTATTGCGGGTTGCAGACATTGCTCCTTCCACTAACATTTGTTTGGGTCGATGACTCATGGCCTGACGGAGCAGCACTTCACTGCTTACGAAGAAGCCCTAAATTGGGATTCTTGTATCGCCTCAAAACACGAGGATTTCTTCGACGCGGAATCCATATGCTGCTTGATAGATGGGAAAGAAGTCGTAGCTGACGATGGACAGTACATTGAATAAAATACAACCGATTTCTTTGAATAAAGCTTCGAAGTTATAAAAAACACTCAAAACTTACATGTATGTGAAGTTGGCCCAAATGTCAGCCCAAAAAAACGCAGTAGCAACACGAAAACTATAATTTCTGTCACGCATGCACTGTCAGCCCAAAAAAATCGTATGTCACGACATTTTAATGATGTCAACCCAAAAAAACTAAAATATTTTTACTTCTACAAATTCAATATTTAACTAAAACAAAGAAGTTTACGGAGGTTGTGATGCCGATTTACGATCAACCATAATATTTAATGGAAGTTGAGATGTTGGTGGCGTTGGTCATCGGTCTCATTATGATTTTTGGACATAACTGGTTCTATCCTTTACGAGTAGGAAGTTTCAGAAGGCTGTGGTGGGGTCCTCATATTGAGAATAGCCTATATTCGGCCGCTTTACGAACAACCATACAATTAATGGAAGTTGAGATTTTCGGCGTTGGTCATCGATCTTTTACGAGTAGGAAGTTTCAAGAGGTTGTGGGGAGGTCCTCATGGGGAGGTTCTAGCCTTTACGAGTAGGAAGTTTTAGAAGGTTGTGGTAGGGTTCTCATACTGAGAATGGTCTATATTCAGCCGCTTTACGATCAACTATAATATTGTAGGGAATGTAGAGGAAATCTGTGAACCGTAATTGGCAATTAAAACTTTCTCGACTTTTTACCAAATATTTCAAAAAATCGTTAAGAACAAAAATATTCTAATTATAATTTGCTTTTAGATTTATCTAAAATATAAGCGAATATATTTTTTAGGAAAATTGACTGATCGGCACGTCAGTCTTTTCCAAAATTTGGTTAAAGCAGTGTTTTGGGAATGAGCACCTTTCGAAAAATGTTTTTTTAATTTTTGCAATGTTGAAAGGTAAATTTATGAAAGAAGACTAATTATCATAAGATTCTAATAAATTTATAGATTAAGTTTACCAGAAGAGTAGTCGAAGAGTAGAAATGAAGATTTCTGGCCTAACAAAATATTTTACCAAAATTTTGGTAAGTTGTATTTCTCATCTTAGAAATCAAGTATGATGTATTCGAGATTTACAATATGTACATTCGTTTTAAAAGAAAGTCGGGTGCCGTTTTTTTATATATTGGGTTCGACTTATTGAAAGAATAATTGGGTTCAAAGATTAATTATCGAAAAATTCGCCATTATTATCAATGTTCTTTTGTCATTTATCAGGTAAATGATAAATACCTTCGGGGATACCATCGTATTCCCGAATATTTTATTACCAAAATGATGTTTGACTAGATCAAAAACTTACTAGTAGGCTGTTTCTCAAATTCCCAATTGCCCAAAATAAATAGTCCGAAAAATATCCCAAACCACCTTTTGTAAATTTTTGATTGTTTGGGCGAAAAATTTAATCTCAATATAAAATCCAAAATTTTCATTTAATTTTATATTTATTTAAGACTATTAAATGAAATATAAATCTACATAATAGTAATTTTATATTTTGAAAATATATCTTACGAAAATTTATGTAATGATTTCATTGTTTCGAATCTTCCGAAAATAGAAACAAATTTGGTCATTTGGTTTATTTTTTGGTAAATTTTGGGATTTTTAATTCGATATTTTTAGTTTTTAGAGATTTTGTGTTCGAGCTATTTCTTTCTTGGTAAATATATTTTTAGTCTTATGAGTTTCGAGATTTTTGTTGTTTGGATTATTATTTTCGGGATGGCATATTGGGGTATTTTGACTCGCCAAAAAATTTTTGATCTTTCGGTACCAACCCATACATTTCGTAACAAAATAGTCATCGAGTCAATTTTGCACTTCTTCAACTTTCGTGAACCGCTGGTCTTCCAAATATGATGACATCGATCTATAGTTCAAATATTATGATTGTTCGTAAAGGGGCCGGAAATAGGCTATTCTCGGTATGAGGACCCCACCACAACCTCCTGAAACTTCCTACTCGTAAAGGCTAGAAGAAGGTCGGTCCGAAAATCATAAATAAAGAAAATCGTAAATGTTCGAACTAAATCTGTCCAAAAACCGTCATGAAACCGATGACCAACACTGAAAATCTCAACTTCCATTAAATATTATGGTTGTTCGTAAATCGGCAGAATATAGGATATTCTTGGTATGAGGGCCGCATACTCGTAAAAATAATATTTTCATGAACCAATTGAAAATAATAAAAATTGCTTCTTGGCTGTTTTGCATTTATTATACGGGATTACTGAAATCATTAAAATGTCGTGATATACGATTTTTTTGGGCTGACAGTTCGTGATAGCAACTATAGTTTTTGTGTTAAAAAATTATTAGAATTTTGAGAAATGTTCTCTATCACTTTCATATAAAGCATATATGATATTCAATGTTTTTTCAGTTTTCTGTCATGGTAGTTATCAAAATAGATGACGGTATTGCCAGCGGCAAAAATAAATTTTTTTGTGCCAGAATTTTGGGCCAACTTCACAAACGTAAAACTTACCCCTAATAAAATTATTTCATAATCAAATGAAATTAAACCAAATTGAAAAATATATTTTATTGTAGGGCTTTCCTATATTTACGATAACGCCTCGGTTACCATATCTGAATAGCCATCAATTTCGCTCATAATTATTCGACCTGCTAATTTCACCGGTAAAGAAAAGTATTTTATTTTAAGAATCTGTGTATTTTTATTTAATTTTCTACTAAACACTTTCAAGGGAACCTGCGAGATCGGATTTAGCATCGACGAATACGAAGCCAAAAAAATTAGTTTAGCCGAAGTTAAACTCACTATTTCTGCGACTTGTGCAGTTTTGTAAATGATGACCTAGTCAATTCTTGTAGAAACAAACCAAAATTTGTCAGTTGCAGGTCGAGTTCGTAATAATATTTTGAAGTGTTATAACTAAAACATTTATAGCGTCGGTATTCCTTCCACATACTGTGAGAACAATCACATGTGTACTCGTTTCTATTAAATGCAAATTAAAAGTAAATTAAAGCCGAAGATATTAATTCAAATTCTATATATAAACAGCATCTGGCATGACATCGATGCATTCCATGGCCCTATTTGTAAAAATATTCATATGTTTGGTGGCTGAATATGTCTCCGCCCTTTCCCAATAGGTGTCGTTACCGAGCAATACTGGTATGTTCTATAGTATTTGATGTCAGCTGTCAAGCGCGCAGTAAATTTGGTTGAAGTATTTTTAACTTTTTAACAACTAGTATTTTTAACTCCTTCAAAATATCGAATTTTATCCCAAGTAAACATCATTTGGAGGAAGTTTTATTACATTATTTTATTGCAAAAAAAAGTGCACCAAAAATGATGATTGCCAAGATGAAGCAGGGATCCCGGATACGCCGGGCCTACCGTACACCGCTTTTACATATAACAAGATGGAGCGATAAGAAAAGTTGTTATAGACTTGACCCGGTTAGAGACACCTAAGTAGTAAACTGTTAGGCACAAGACAGCACAATTATTTTTAGTTTTATGGTATAAAAGTTCAGCAATCAGCATCTTGAAAAAAAAATTAAGTACCCATATATGTAGAAAATAATTTGAATAATAATGGTTTAAATTTAAATAATGTAAAAGACAAAGTCACTGCCATCCCTGCCATAAATATTTTTATTCTAGTTTTAATTTAATACAAAATGGATTTATTTGATAGCTAAACTCAAATAAATCAAATACACTTCGAATTAGAAATACAGATCATTACATGCACGAAGTGAATATTAATTTTCATTTAGTAAATTTTATTAAAATAACACATGTAATCAGAATATATAATATACTTAACTTCCTCTCAAGCAATAATAATAAAATTTACACAAATAAAATTAGATTACAATTATTACATGCAGGAAGTGAATCAATCCATTACTACAGTCATCTCATATGTTTTCTAGTTTTAATTTAAATACAAAATGCATTTATTTGATAGCTAAACTCAAATGGATCAATAGTTCACGGAATATACAGCACTTACTCATACACTACGAATTAGAAAAACAGATTATTACATGCTCGAAGTGAATATTAATATTCATTTAGTAAATTTTATTAAAATAACCACTTGTAATCAGAATATATAATATACTTAACTTTCACTCAAGCAATAATAATAATATTTACACAAATAAAATTAGATTACAATTATTACAAGCAGGAAGTGAAACCTAAAATGATGATGCTCGAAAAAAATGTTGCAGACCCTGAATTGGAAACGTTATTGGCTGAACATTCTTCTCAAATACAATCAGAATTAACTGTAGCATTAATGTTGCAAAACGTTTACAAGCAATCAGGATGGATCAAAAACCTAGCAACTGGGGTCCACATGAATTAAAAGAAAAAGACCTTGAACGTCGGAAAACTGCCTTCAGAAATACTACTTCAAAAACAACGACAAAAAGTTTTTCTACGTCGAATAGTTACTTTAGATGACAAATTCGGTTATTATATGAGAATACCAAACGCAAAAAGTCTAGGATGAAGCCTGGTGAAGCTGGTCCATCGCAACCAAAACGAAATATTCATTGCAATAAGTTTATATTCTGTTTCGTTTGATTTGGCAGCCGGTTCTTGTGGTGGCTCGAAGGACCATGTATAATTCCAATCTCAGATTGGGATTAGAATTTTTATTTTTATCAGATGCAAAAATTATAATTCAGTTGCATTAATTGTATGCATCGTGTGCAACAATGATAAAAGCTATTGACCAGTCATTACATATACGGGTACGATGAGAGAGCAATTTTGTTTTACATCAAATTGAAATGTTGTATTACCAACAGTTGTTGAAGACCTCGTTGAACTGTTAAGCTTGCCTTAACATCGTTTTTGTTTTAATTAGCGTTGGATTATTAAATTAAATTCTAAATTTTTTTTGTGTTCATTTGGATTAATTCATAATTAGCCGTTAATTATTTGTACATCTAAGATCAGGATTTTGAAACTAGGATTCTGAAAAACAGAATGTTGAAAAACACGCTTTTGAAACTAGAGGATTCTAAAACCAGGCTTTTGTAAACTGGGATTACCTAACACATTTGAATTTTAATTTAACAGTGTTAAGCCAATATTCATGAATAAAAATTAGAATTCTTGAAGACGTCATACACATAAATAAATTATTTGCCGTTAGTTGATAATAAATAAAAAAATCAAGAACAAAAATCATTTTTAAAAGGACATTCGATAGGATTGAATAGTTTGACCTAGATATTTTATTGCTTTTTACGAGTACAAAACTATGTCCCCAATACTTTTTCGGGTTTGCATTCTTGAGTTTGTTTAGTCGAAGTTTTGAATTAGGCCATTAATGTTCTGTTCTAACTTGAATCATTAAAATTTTGTTTTTTTTTCGCAAAAACTATAATAGCTATACAAAACAACTAGCTACCGCCCGAAAAGTTTTCTTCGGTCTAAGACCAACTTTAGCAAAACGTACAATTTCTAATTTTGAAAACTTTCTTATTACAGACTCAAATAGACGTTAGAAATATAATAGTATTAAGTTTTGTAACCGTTATAGCTAGGCACTAAAATGTATAGTTTCTTTATGAACCTACTTGAACGTAATTGATAGTTTTTATTAGTTTAATGGGTCTGATTTTAAAGGAACTTGGATAGATTGGAACGGTAGTATGATGGAGACGTCCAATCATCGCCGAAGTTAAGATGTTCGGTATACAAAAATATTAAAACGGAACTTACCACAAAACGGAAATTTAATTCGTTCTTTCGCATACTAAAGGACATTTAATCCTATTGTGGCTTGTATGTATCTGTATTTCTCTAAATACACAATGTAATGGAATTTTAATTAAATCGGTAACATATGGTGTTGCATAATAATTACCCCACGTTATAAAAATCTACGTAATATCAATAAAATATAAAACACGTGCTACGAATTTAGCTCGACCCTATCCTGATCGCTACAATTATACGATTACAAGGCAATTAAACGATTGTTAAGCATATTTTCTAACTCATATGTGTAATAAACGCGGTACCTGTCTATATACTCGCAAAATATAAGTTTTGCTATCTTACACAGATACTATATACAGAAAATCAAGTTAAAACGTTTTATCGATTTTATGCAGGTACCAGGTGCAAATTACTCATTAAATACTTTCCTTACTAGATTATCGTTATCCTTTATAAATTGAATTTTATCATATTATACGATACGAAGACACGGATAAATTTTCAACTTATGATTATCAATCAATTATACAGAAAGATTCTCCACTTAATCTCGTCCCTCTTGATAATCACATTGAAAGATGTATTTGTGAGACTTTGTGTATATGTATTTGTGTACAGCTTGTTATTGATGATCGATAAAGACACAATGTAATTAGGATGTCGTTTATAAAAATAGCCAAAACGTGACGAACAACGAAAACATATATTTTTTTTCTCTGCTCGGGGTGGCTTTATACGGGTGCGTGTGCTTATTTATATAAGGAAAAAATCTTTGTATATAATTTGTAATTCGTATTTATACCATTAATAACCGTTTATATTTAATTATATAATACCAGAAGACGTAGAAAACCGAAAATGTAATATAAAGATAATTATTTCCCCCGAAAACCTCATCCATCGACAGGCAAAGTGGGTACAGATAAAAAGTTCTTAAAGATGTTTTCGTATTTCAATTAGAATTGAACTAGATCATTAAATATTTTGTTTGCATAAGTATACACTTTATACAACAAAAAATCCCGCTTATTAACAGGCTTATAACGTATGATGCGGCAGAAGTGAAGCGGAACACTTGTTAATTTAATAAAAAAAATATAAATAAATAAAAAAAACTTTAAATTTAATTTTAATTCGAATTTTTATTTAATACAAATTAATTTCTTACTGTTGTGTTGTTGGTCAGTGATGAGCTTCGATGGTGCTCCAGCAAAATCCAAAATCGAATAGATAGAGGAATTAGAATTTAATTCTTCTTACCGAATTACAACAAAAAATAAAACTGGTTTTTGATCCCAGTTTACATGTACAAAAATATTTTTGTGCACCCTATATAAAGTATGCTGTAATGAAACATAGTGCTGGCAATATCATTTCTTCAACGATGGCGAGGTGTATGTGTGAATGCGTTTTACACGTCCCTTAAGCTAGCAGAACCCATACAACGAAACATTACAAGATAGTATGGATAATTATAGGCTAATTATGGGCTAATTAAATGCCCCATTAAAAAATGTTGGGCTCCATCTCTACCTAGTAAAGCGCGAGTATTGCTAGCTTTAGAAAAAGTTAGCAGAACCAATATCAAAAAATGATTTTAAAACAATTGGAAAAATAAAGGTTAATTTTAGGATAATTAAATATATATTTTTTTTTATTCTGCTCGATCTAGAAAATACAAAAGGCTTTATCATTAGGACCCAAAACAAGATCTATTGACAATCAAATAATTTTAGGCCCGGTATGGACTAATCAAATGTCCCCATTAAAAAATTTTTGGGCTCCACCCATTTTTGACCTAACTTCAGGTCATTTAATCTAAAGCTAGCAGAACCCATATCGACCCCAGAACCCATAATCGAAAATCGGACCAAAACGAAATTAGGACGCAAAACAAGATCTATTGACAATCAAATAATTTTAGGCTCAGTATGGGCTAATCAAATGCCCCATTAAAAAATTTTGAACTCCACCCGTTTTTGACAAGGCTTCAGGTCATTTAAACTAAACCTAGCAGAACCCAAATCGAAAATCGAACCAAAACCGAAATTAGAACTCAAAACAAGATCTATTAGACAATCAAATAATTTTAGACTCGTAATGGGCGAATCAAATGCCCCGTTAAAAAATTTTAGGCTTCACCCGTTTGTCACCTAACTTCAGGTCATTTAATCTAAAGCTAGCAGAACCCAAATCGAAAATCGGACCAAACCGAAATTAGAACTCAAAACAAGATTTATTGACAATCGAATAATTTTAGACTCGGTATGGGCTAATCAAATGCCCCATTAAAAAACTTTAGGCTCCACCCGTTTGTCACCTAACTTCAGGTCATTTAATCTAAAGCTAGCAGAACCCAAATCGAAAATCGGACCAAAACCGAAATTAGAACACAAAACAATATCTATTGACAATCGAATAATTTTAGACTCGTTATGGGCTAATCAAATGCCCTGAAACGATCAATGTTCCTCGTTTCAAGGTTTAATACCTCTGTTTGGTTCACACATATACCTTAATGGAAAAACGGGAAAATATAACACGCAAATTAATTATGTACTTTATCTGGGGAAATGAACTACAAACCGGTAGGCTATGTAATAGTATTGATATTCTACGTTCGTAAATGGTGGGGGAAATTGATCTCGGAAGATATAAAATTTGAAAATTTTGGATGTGCGGAGTTCAGTTGAGTTTTTGATTTCGGTCATAATTTTTAATCTTTCTTTTTGAGTTTTGTCGTGGACTTTTCGATTTATATATCGATGAAGTACGGTTAATTAATTTATAAGAATTAACTTGTGTTTAAATTGAATTAAAGAAATTCATTAATTATAATTACGTATAAAAAAAACAAACAAAAATGTGTATACAAAAAAATTTACTATGTTCAAATTGATAAAACTAAAAAACTAAATTGTGAATAAATGAACATTATTTATTTATTTTTTTTAAATATTATTAAATTGTAAATTTATAAATTAAGTGACCTTATGGACGAAATAATAAAAGTGTAAAATACAAAAAAATAAAAATTAATAAAAACCGAACGTAAGTGCAGTGTAATAAACGTTATTAATGAAACCCCCAGAAAATAGTGTTAAGTGACTATAGTGAATTGCTTACACGAGGTGGCATATAAATCTCTATCATAACCTACGAACTAAAACCTCGATACAAACTGGTGCAAGTTAGTGATCACTTTGTATTCCTTTGATTGTGAATGTGTGTGTTATGGACTTTTTAGTAGAAAACGATGATTAGTACTCATGATACAGCACATATAAAGAATTTTTTTTTGTGTAAACGAAAAAGCTTACGATTAAGTGGTGCAGCTAATAATTTATTAGAATTTCCTAAAAAGCAAATTAGTGCATTTATGTAAAGCAGTCGATGCTAAATTGTGTGTATAAAAACACGTGTTAGTGTTAACGTTAAATTCAAAACGTATAACAAAAAAAATTATTTTGAACAAAGAAAAGAAAACGTTATAAAATTTCTACGTTAAACGTATTATTAACAATCTCATGGATTATCGGCCGCAACGTGACGTAACAATTACTGCATACAAACAAGTACCGATTTTTTTTTTATTTTATATATTTTCATTTAAATTTTAGCTTTTAAGTTTAATAGTTTTTTTTATATAATTTTATATAAATTTAATTATTTAGTTCTGGTGGTGGATTAAGAACTTATTTCGTTATTTTTTTTTGAGATTTTTCTATTTTCTTTTGTTTTTTTTATAATATTATTTAAGCTAGTTAGAAAATGACGTCATAATTAGGAGTTTGCAGTTAAGTTTTATTCACAATTTTTTTTGTGTAATTTTGCTTGGCTTAAACATTTAACGTAATAAATAATGTTATAAGTTTTAAAAAACTTAAATTACAATTTTTGAATTTTCTTTTTATTTTTTTTACATTTTTTTTTCTGAATTGATTGATTTTATTCTCGATCATGGTTTTTGTTTGTTTCGTCGTCGTCATTTCACTTCAGTACTTTATAGTGATAAAAATGAGAACCTAGACATTTTATATTGAGAATGGAGGATGGTAAGTGTGACCACGTGACTCAATGGTAAGTTGGTTTATGCCTTGATCTGTTCCGGTTTAGCTAGTCCTAATCTAATTTTTTTGTACATTTCCCTATAGTGGTCATTTTAGAAATTTTACAACTTCGGAAAATCCCACACCCGATCCCCGAGCATAGCTGGTAACATTGACCACTGTCCGAAGCTCTGTAATATTCACATAAATAATTCAGTAACGAACGGCATTTTTTGGAACTTGGTTTTTTATTACTAGTAACCGACGCATGCCACCCACGTTTCGTTACAGCCCTATTAAAAAATTTGGCGCTCCATCCGTTTTTGGCCTAACTTCAGGTCATTTAATCTAAAGCTAGCAGAACCCAAATCGAAAATCGGACCAAAACCGAAATTAGAACACAAAGCAAGATCTGTTGGAAATCGAATAATTTTAGGGTCGGTATGGGCTAATCAAATGCCCAATCAAAAATTTTTGGGCTCCATCCGTTTTTGACCTAACTTCAGGTCATTTAATCTAAAGCTAGCAGAATCCAAATCGAAAATCGGACCAAAACCGAAATTAGAACTCAAAACAAAATCTATTGACAATCAAATAATTTTAGGCTCGGTATGGGCTAATCAAATGCACAAATAAAAAATTTTGAACTCCACCTATTTTTGACTAGACTTCAGGCCATTTAATCTAAAGCTAGCAGAACCCAAATCGAAAATCGGACCAAGACGAAATTAGATCGCAAAATAAGATCATGAGTTCATGTTTCATGAAACAACACAAAGGCGCTTGCTAGATTTGTGAACTAAAACAAAATTTGGATCACGTTTTCCATTTTTAACTGCTAGCTATTTGGGTTTTGCTAGCTTTAGATTAAATGACCTGAAGTTAGGTGAAAAACGGGTGATGCCCAAAATTTTTTAATGGGGCATTTGATTACCCCATAATGAGCCTAAAATTATTTGATTGTAAATAGATCTTGTTTTGAGTTCTAATTTCGGTTTTGGTCCGATTTTCAATTTGGGTTCTGCTTGCTTTGAAAACATAAAGCTTTTTGTATTTTCCAGATCGAGCAGAATAAAAATATTTAAATAGGGCATTTAATTAGCCTAAAGTTAACCTTTATTTTTCCAATTGTTTTTCTGAAGCTAGCAGAACCCGCGCTTTAGTTGGTAGGGATGGAGGCCAAAATTTTTTAATGGGCCTTTTAATTAGCCCATAATTAGCCTACAATTATCCATAGTATCTTGTCATGTTCTGCTGCATGGGTTCTGCTAGCTTAAGGGACGTCGTTTTACCTGAATTTGGTTTTGCAAAATCAATACGATTTTATGTATTTCTCAATGATTTGATTGTAGAGGTTATTGTAATGCGAAATTGTTGCGACACCAAAGTATAATTTTTCAATTATATTTTACTTACACAAATTTCGTATGTACAAGTTTATTGGAATAATTCTTTACATGGAGAACTGTCCGTTTATCAAGAATTATGTAAACCGATTGTCCGTTGAGAAATAATTGTGCGGAGTTTCTTATAGTTAAAGAAACTATCCGCTACATCATCCACCGCGCAGTGAGTTCCACTACCTCGGGTTCTTTGTCCGCTGGCGTTTATGGATGGATTTTAGTTGTATTATGATGATGAATCATGGTGGTTTTATCAGCGAAAATTGAATTGATGACAGATAATGTATCATTGTGACGATGTATGACCGTCGTAAGAAATATAATGTCTTCACCAGCATTTGTGGTTGGACTTTTAAGTTAATATTTGAGTTTGGTGAAGTATGTGTTATCCGAAAATGCGGACAGTTTTCTTTACTCCCGATATTTGATCAGGCTAACTCAAAATTCCATAGACTGGTTTGAGTCTATCGATATAGACAGACTGTTGCTTGTTTTCAATTTGCAATACAAAGTGCTTACAGTTCGTACTTTATCTATTCCATCTATTTCATGGGATGAGTTTATTCATCGTGGAGCGCAGTTGATGTATCAATGTATCAGTGGTAGTTTGGGGTGTAAGTGGATGTTCCACAAAGAATTCTCCAGGTAATTTAATTGTATGACCGTACACCAGTTCTGTTCTGCTAGTGAACATTTTATGTCATCTTTGACTATCACTCGGATTCCCAACAATATGATTGGGATCTCTGAGCTCCAGTTGACTGTATTTGCATTAGCTTTGGGAGCTGTTTTCAGTTGGCGGTGGAAGCGCTCAACCGTACCGTTTACTTGTGGATGATAGGCAGTGGTCCGCATTCGATGTGAGCCTATAAGATTCATTAGCTCGGCGAATAGTTTGGATTCAAACTGTGTGCCTTTATCGGTCGTAATGTTGACCGGAACGCCGAACCTATCAAAATAGTGTTCGACGAACGTTTTTGCAATAGTTTGTGCGGAGATATCTTTTATGCAGTTGGTTAACAAATAAGTGAATCCATTAGATGGTTTAAGTGGTCCAACAATATCTAAATGGATATGCTCAAATCTACCTGGTGGAATTTGAAAATCCCCGTGAGGTGATTTGGTATGTCTTTGTACTTTACATTTTTGGCAGGATAAACAAAATTACCTTAAAGTGACGAGTTACAGAGTGTCGAAGATAGTTCGACACAATTACTCTGGAATATACGGGCGATTGCTATCAGTAGATATTTCACAGTAAATGGACAAATCGGCTAATGGAAATTTTTCTATTTTCCATTTGGAAGTGCACCGGTCTGTAGAACCGATTTGTAGAACTAGAGAGTAATTCTTGTAGTTCTTGATCGCTAGCTTGTGCTTCGTGATCGTTGTGATGTCGTAGCGTGTTACTGTGGAGGCAAGTTCGTGGTCGGAAGTTCGAGATAGTGTATCGGCAACCACATTCACTGTCGTGAATTGAGAGACATAATAAATTGGCGTGCTTGCCTTGGATTTCGTTCCGCTTTAGAGTTAATTGCTCTAGTAAGTGGTTTGTGGTTGGTGAATATCGTGAATTCCCAACCTTCGACAATGTAACGAAAATGTTTAATTGCTTGGAAAATTCCAAGCAATTCGCGATCAATTGCAGAATATTTTCTTTCTGCATCTCATAATTTCTTGGAGAAAAATCCAAGAGGCTGCCAGGTCTTATTATTCAGTTGTTGCGTAAGACCGCGCCTATTGCTGTGTTGGATTCATCAGTAGTGATGCTGTATTGGGTTGGCAACATTTTTCAAGCTGTTCTTGAGCTGAAGGAATACTTTTTGACATTCTTTAGTCCAAGAAAAAGTTTGAGGAATTTTAGGCTTTTTAAGAAGACTTGCCAAATGCGTGTGAATTGGGGCAAGTAATTCTGCAAGCTTTGGTATGAATCGGTGGTAGTAATTTGCCATGCCGACGAATTGTTGGATTTGCTTAACGCTTTGAGGTGCTGGAAATTCTCTAATTGCTTTAATTCGTCCTTCGGACGGCAGAATGCAGTTAGCTGGAATCTTGTGATTGAGAAAGTCAAGATTATTCGTCCCAAACTCGCATTTTCCGTGTTCATATTGACACCGTACTTTGATAAATTTTGGAAGAGTTTTTCCAAATGAAGTAGGTGTTGTTTCTCGTCTTTTGATGCTACGAGAATGACGTCGATGTACACAAAAACGAAATCGAGATCTGTCACGACTTCGTTGATGAAACGCTGAAATGTTTGTGCAGCATTTTTGAGTCCTAATGGCATTCAGGTGAATTCGATTAAGCCAAATGGAGTGGTAGTGGTTTTTTTGTAAATGTCGTCAGGAGCAATTGGTATGAGATGGTATTCTTTGACAAGATCGATTTTGGTGAAAATTGTGCAACCATGTAGTTGCCTGGAGAAATTTCGTATGTGGGGGATAGGGTAACGGTCAGGAATTGTGACAGCTTTAAGCCTTCTGTAGTCTCCACGTGGTCTCCAGTCGTTTTCCTTCTTCTTCACCATGTGTAATGGACAAGAAATTGCTTATGAAGAAGGTCGGCTGATTCCTAGTTCCACCATGTGTTGGAATTCTAGGAATGCTGCTTTATGGCGAATTGGATCAAGCCGCCTTGGTCTTGAGAATGGTAAATGCCCTATAGTCACAATGTGGTGTACATGGCTTCTCGCCACCGCTGAATATTATAATGGACAATTATTTTATCACCTTTTAACTCCCTCGTGTTAAAAATTTTTCCAGGTCTTGTGAATGTATCATAATCAATACATTTATCGAATTAGTCCCACACTCGGTCAGAACAGGGATCGCTTTCATGGAAATGCTTCATTCTAAAAATAAACACACTACTTCGAAAGACGCCATAATTGTAAAACTTTCACCACGCAATTTATTAAAATTCACAGCTAAATTAATGATAATTTAATTTTTTTTATAAATAGGTTCTTACATAAATGACTGACCAGAATGCATTGTCTTGCAAAACAACTAAACAAACATAGTATGTGCTTCCACGAATTCATATTGATCACATTTGTCACACAACTCTACTATCGACTATCTACATCCGGACCAATAAAATCATTGATGAATATTTGTGAATGTTTTATTTATTCCGAAATGACCACCATGTATGCGTAATAGTGATAATTTAGTCTTTCAGCAAATGGCCGGATGTGTAACCTATGCCCAATCAGGCAATTACAACTATCGTTAATACTTCCGTTGACTCTGTTGACACTATGATATTCCAGGAAATTTGTTGGTAGTTCGGCACAAATACAACAAGAACAACGTGTTTGTTTCTTAAATCAGATAGTACGATGGAAAAATTTAAAAGTACACTGGAGAAATATATAAAAACAGTTGTGAATAAAAATCATTGCGACTTGACATCATTGGTTGCATTAGCCAAATAGATTTCGAAAATAACCAACAGTTACTAGTAGATATTGTTTGTTTCTGTTCCATTATCAGGTAGATTCTAGAAAAATTCGTGTCAGAATATTTCTGGTATATTCGGCAATATTAAATTAGTGGTAAATGTCAACTATACTTGGGTACATTCGCGAATATTTCGGAATGGGTGTGAATTACGAGAATTGGTGTTGAACCCTCAAATTCTATAACGTTGTTCACAATCCAGTGCTAACTGTATTCTTTATGTTTTTTTTACTGTATCTGTTCAGTCCTCCGGCAAGTGTTACAATTATGTTACAAGCTCCTCATAATATTGTAAAGATGTTTTATCAGAACGCCGCTATACATGTTGTGTTCGGTTTTAATTTGTACGATCCTACACGCAACATACTGAGTATTTAGATCTATAAAATTTATAAGACGGGAAAATAATTTGTCAATTCAAAGAAAAATTGGTGGAAAAACTCTATAGTTTTCATTTGTTTTATTCCCGAACTTTTTCAATTTCCATAACAAGAAAAAAAACTTTTGACTTTTCCGAACTATATTACTACTCGTATACTACATATTCTCAAAATGAAATTATTACTATTTTTAGTATTATTGTACTCGAAGCGAACTAGTATTATCCTAATGGTACAACAACAATGAAAATGGAAAAATTTTTAGTTTCCCTTTAATTAAATTTGCATAATCCCTATATTCCTATATGTACAATTACGTAGAACATAAATGTATATGTATATGTATATATATAATACATAGAAATGAATTGTTATGTTAAAATAATTATTTTATGAGATTTTTAACCATTTTAATGATGTCGTCGAATTAAATTTAATCGGGTTCATTAACTTTTCTGGGGGATTAAGCAATTGGTTGCGGTTAATTACACCCGACACACAATATATAACAATCATCATCGGATCATATTATACGCATCGCATAAATCATAACAATGTGTTTGTGTCAACATTTTTATATACGCAAACGAAGCAAAAATTTAAGTTGTTTTTCCCAAAAAACACAAAAAATTTGGAACAAATTTTCCAAAAAGCTTTAATCGTATGTTTTCGTATTAGAAAGCACAGAAACGAAAAAATTTTTGTAATTAAATTTGCATAATCCTCATTAATGTTGATGTACATGTTTGTCGTTATAACGTGATGTAATACAAGTTGGATTAAATTTAACTGAAATTAGGAAATTGAAAACCCAATAAGCTTTTTCCAGATTTCAGGTAAAACATAATCGTAGAAGTTTTTCTTGTTTACAAGAATCGCGAACGTCGATACCAAAAATTTTACTAAAATTTCGGTCGGGTGGCGTCTCTTCCCAAGAATGCCTTGATGCAAATTTCTTTTATACAACTCACAAATAAGTTTGTTTAATCGAACATGTGTTCGACTTTAAAATTACATTCAATACACAATGTTATATGTCGTTACGCGCCTCTCGGAATTTGGAATAATCTTAATAATAATTAAGTATTGTAGAAGATTCTTCCGCCTGTCAAAGTTATGGCGGTTACAAGTAACGTTTGAATTCTGATTATAACGCTTGGGGTAATTCTTCCTTTTTATTCAACCGCACCAAATTTTAATGACATCGTGCATCAGTATAGGAATTTGTGACCTATTACCGACTTCGCGGCCGGAAGCGAAGTTGTACAAAAAAGGAATATCAACTCTCTCACTGTTTTCCAACTTTTGATTCAGGCGTTATTTACCTTTGATCTTGTGTTTTATACCTTCTGCTTAATTTGATATTTTTGCGGGCCAAATTGGTTAATTGTTGCACTCATATACACTTGGGTGCAAAAATATCGCACAATGCTCAATCGTCCACAAAAGTTCAAAAATATCAACAAAAAAAAATCCCATATTTGTTTAATTTTTTTAATGCAGATTCAAAGTCTATTTCAATACCTATCCTGTGGTACCTTTTTTGCACTTGTATAGCATGCCAACAAAGTGATTTTTTGTCAAATGCATATAGCAGGCTTTCGAAAGTCGATGAAGTTCCGAACACGAATTTTTTGGTTGTTATCTTAGATAAGTGTAGCCATCCCGAAAGAGCGTAAATAGTAAAAAAAATGTAAGCTCATCTCGAAAGTAAATTGAGTAATAAAATTTAAAGCAATTAAAAAAAATATGTAGTTTTTGAAAACAAGAAAACAATAATATGGATTTTAAATAATATAAAACCATAAAGTAAAAAAGCAAAATCTAACCGAAAAGCGAATATTTGTGTAGTTACCATGGGCCCACATTAAATTCTGTACTAAAACACTTAGAGATATATAGGCACCCAATGGCGAATACAGACAGATATAGTCGTAGATTCAGTCAAAAACAAGGTTATTTCCATCTGATATGGACATAGGTTAGTTTCTACATCTTAGTTAGTACATTGGCCAATCAGGCACCCAACGACGTATACAGCCGAGTAGCCTAATGTACTAACTAAGATGTGGAACCTACCATTTAGATTCTAGAAACCCATTTTCATTTTATTTATCTTGCTAGTGCTACACCCTATTGGTGGATTTGACCACTTTATTTCTAACGTTACACAATAAATTTAGTTTTGGATTAATGAATAATGATTCCTAGTCAGGCTCCAAGGCTGTTGGAAGATACATGGTACTGGATGTGGTGTATTGGTATACCGGGGAGATGATCGTGTTTTCCTCCATTTTTACAATTACTTTTATGCCGCTCCCATGCGTTCACCCAAATTTATACTAACTCAAGCAATGGTTGCTTGACGTTGTTGGTAAAGTTTTTGTCTCATTATCTCTCGCACACACTATAAGAGCACCCTTCCAATTTTCATTCAGAAAACTAAATTTCATGACAGAGCCTTTTAGGTTCTTCTACGGTTTCGGCCTAGTTAACCAAATCCAGGTTTTGGCCAAATCAAAAATCATTTCCAAATCTCGTATCCACCAAATACAAAAGATTTGCACCGTCGATTACACTATGTAATGAAAGTAACCGATGTGAAGTTTATACTAAATTTATCCTAAAAATCAAAATAATTTTTTTCGCGATGGTATGTGTAATGTCATCATTTAGGCGCTTCATTTAAATTTAAGAAAATATAATGCATATAACTTTTAATATACCGAAGAAGTATAGTATAAAAAGACTTAGCTCAAAAATAAAATTTAACCATATTTCAAATATATTGAATCCAAATTGAAAAAATTGACGGAGCAAAAAGCAGAAAAAAACTTAAATCAAATAGCGAGCTAGGGAAAATAAATTATCACCAGTATGGCACTGGTTTTATTAATTATAACAAAAACTAACAGACCATAAAACTATATGTTAAGTAAGTTTCATAAAGTTCTAATGAATTCTACCTACTCTGATGGTGCCTGGAGTGCACACCGCTCCATAATTCTTTAAGCCGTTCGGTTAGACGGTTACACGTAATACTAAATGAGGTTACAGGATTTTGGTATCGGTTTCCTTGATAATGGTAACCTATCTAAGTTAAGACTATCTACTCAGCAAGTTTCATAAAGTTCTAATGAATTCTACCTACTCTGATGGTGCCTGGAGTGCACACCGCTCCATAATTCTTTAAGCCGTTCGGTTAGACGGTTACACGTAATACTAAATGAGGTTACAGGATTTTGGTATCGGTTTCCTTGATAATGGTAACCTATCTAAGTTAAGACTATCTACTCAGCAAGTTTCATAAAGTTCTAATGAATTCTACCTACTCTAATGGTGCCTGGAGTGCATAGCGCTCCATATTTCTTTAAGCCGTTCGGTTAGACGGTTACCACGTAATACTAAATAAAGTTGCAGGATTTTGGCATCGGTTTCCTTGATAATGGAAGCGTATCTAGGCTAAGACTATCTACTCAGCAAGTTTCATACAGTTCTAATGAATTCTACCTACTCTAATGGTGCCTGGAGTGCATACCGCTCACAATTCATTAGAACTTTATGAAACTTGCCGAGTAGATAGTCTTATTCTAGATACGCTTCCATTATCAAGGAAACCGATGCCAAAATGCTGCAACCTCATTTAGTATTACGTGGTAGCCGTCTAACCGAACGTTTAAAGAATTATGGAGAGATATGCATTCCAGGCACCATTAGAGTAAGCAGAATTCATTAGGAGTTTATGAAACTTGCCGAGTAGGTTCATTAGATCTGTATTTACTCACCAAATTTCAAAAATGGATGTTAAAATCCTACAGTCTTGTTTATTATTAAGTTCAGTTTGAACTTTATAACGGAAGGCGACATAGCTTACCTCGGGCGGCATAGTGGATGCAAAATGTAATAAAACTTTATAATCTTGCTGGTTTTATAAATTTGGTCTTAATCCAATTTTATTGTCAAGGAAACCGATGGAATTAAAATTGATCTGATTTGTTAATTAATATCTTGTTCACTATCGTATACTATTAATATATTCGCTAAAAGAAACAGAACTTTCGGATTAACCTACATCATACGTAAGCTTAACTTCAATATTAATGGTTTTTCCTAACTTGTATACCAAAAACACCTAAATGATGGCAATTCACTTACACATGCTCAAATATTTTATTATTTTGTTATTTTAGGAATAAATTAGTATAAACTTCATGTCACTTTATAGACGTGTGAAGTTTTTCCTAAGTTAATCCTAACTTTTCATTTTTTTGTTTTAGGATAAATTTAGTATAAACTTCACATGCATATGAAAATATTCCTTTCGTTGATTGTGTTAATGACCTGGGTGTTTTAATTAATGAATCCTTATCGTGATGAGCATGTTAATGCGATTTGTAGTAGAACCTTTATGAAAATTCAAAGTTTATGGAATGTTACTGATTTTGCATCAACCGAGCTTAGACGGAAATTATTTTGTGCCTAAGTTTTTCCACATTTTTCCTATTTTGATCTGATTCTATTTGGAATGAATGAATATCATATGGAAAAATTGAATAGGGCCTTTAAAACCGCTTAAAGATTATTATGCATATTGCACGTGTCTGGCTATATATAAATTTTTAGACACACATATTCCATCGTACTTGTTTGAGAAATTGGTCCAATCTAATCTATTGCGTACTAAATCCTTAATTATACCGCGAAATAATAGAAATTGTTCAATTCATCATTTTATGTTAAGGGTGTTGGCTGTTAGAATAGCTTACCATAGCATGTTAAGTCAACCGGGCCTTATGCAAGTTTTAGGAAATCGTTTTTTAGAATCTCCGAGGTAATATTATTTATTTTCCTTGATTTACCAGATGTTAGACATTATTATTTCGTTTATTATTATTGATATTATTATTATTAATATTATTATTTTTTGAAATCTATTTTATGTATTTTTAAATATTGTATTTAAAAAAAAATGTTTGTACTGTTAATTATTACGTTTCATAATGTGTATAAGCTCTAAGCTTTATTATATGTATTAAATAATAAATAAATAAATAACTAAATATGCAATCTAGATGATCATTGCAGACCATGACCAGTGATTATTTAAAAAAATCAAATTATATCTTAGGTCAACATCAGCGATAAAAGTATTTCGTTTTACAGCAGGTAGTCTGATAAAACAAAATTCTTTTTCTTCGCTGACAATACTCGTATAGAGGAATTGGGCCGCCTCAACATTGCTCTTCCAAAAAACTCACAAAATAAAGCGTATCCAGAGCAAAGACCTATCTTCATGATGCCATATGTCTATTGTTACCGGAAATCCGAACTCGGATAAAATTAAAAATGAACTGTTAATTGGCCAATGTCCAAATGAACGCCCGCATGGCGAAATTTGTGATTTACATAACCGCCATGTCAAAAAAAGTTATTGCTTTATATACGCCATAGTATTTCAGTAGATCTTAGATGTGACCGACCGTATATACGATGTTAATTTGTATGACAAAATTGTATATGTTGTTAAATTCCCAATATAGAAATGAAACCAGAGTTGTACAATATTATTACAAAGATAAATTTTAGGTGATGCTAGTTAGTCGAAAATCATACAAACGACCATGCATTGAGCGTCCAATTAAGCAGAAGCATCCAATTTTAAGATTTCAATTCAAATGAGACAACTATTCGCAATGGTGTTAATTCATTGCGAGCCTAGCGAGCCACAATTATTGTGGGGAAAAATCAAGTTAAGTCTTTGTGAAGATTTCTTGTGCACAAACCTTAGGTAATACATCCAAATGTGGAGCTAAATAATCCTGATATAAATTCAGCTTTAAAACCGGCATTTGACAATATTATTTTATCTTTACGTGCAAATTACCCTGGATAAAAATATTTTTGTATAGATGGTCCTGGAAAAACTTGAAAATCATTTTTGTTTAATACGTTCTTGATGAAATTAGGAAATTCACCTTTTAATGTCGTAGTTATCGAAATTCATACTTTGGAGAATGGTGGCTTATACCGGAGCGAAGTATTTGACATTTGACAAAAGTGTAGCACAAATTAACAAAAAATAAAAATGTAGTTACACAATTTAAGAAAAAATGTAGTCGTACACAGAAAAAATGTTACAGGATTGAAATTATAATTTATAAACCTATTATAAACCTAAAAACAAAAGGTAAAGTTTACAAAGTTTTTACGAAAAGTTACATATAATACAAATCCGTAACTTTAACTAAATAATTTAGAGTATTAACTAATTTTTTCATTTTAAATCACGACTGTGAAGTTTACTGTATAAAAAATTGCCCAAATCTCAGAGATGTCTAAAAGAAACGGTATATGTGACCAGATGGGTTAAGATAAAAGCTATTAAACGACACCACTCTTATATCAATACGATCACCAGAACTCATTTGTCGTTGACGATGAATATGACTGTCTAAATAACCAAGGGGATGATCACTGTAAAAAAAAATTGCCCAAATCTCAGAGTTATATGTGGCTAGATGACTTAAGATAAGAGGTATGAAACGACACCACACCAATATCAATACAATGACCAGAACTCATTTTTCGTTGGCGATAAATATGACTGTATAGAAAATTGTCCAGTTTTTATAGTTTCTTATAAATGCAGTATAAGTGAGTTGTTAAATAAAAAATTTAGTTTTGAGTTCCTCCCACTCATCAGAATGCACCGGAATTGATTTCCGGCACTTGAAATGCTCGCATTTTAAATTTCAATTATAGACGGTAGTGAAATCGGATTTGTAAAAATATAAAATAGACCCCTTTTCTCACAAGACGAAACTTAAAAAAAAAATTCCGTCATCGGGGCTCATCACAATCTATTATCTCCGACACTCAAGAACCTTAACACATTTTCAACAAAACCAATAAACCATCCAATAAAAAACCGCATAAAATGGAATATGGATCTCCCTGAAAACCAAAAAGTTATACAAATTTTGAATAAAAATCGCGGGTTTTGCGGGGTTATACTTTTAATGCTACCTAGGGTGCAGCGCGAAGTGCTTGTTTAACTGGCGCACCCCAATTTAATTGCGTTATTAACTGTTCAACAAAAAATTTTCATAAGCCTAACATTGATATTGCCAACCGTTTTTTTATTGATGTGTAAACATCTTTACGCGCGTATGCCAAAAATTTTTGTATGGTAGTAAACTTTCAAATGAAACGAACGGAAATGACGTACTACGTTTAAATATCTTCATTTAAAAAAAGAAACAAAATATAAAATAATAAAAAAAGAACAAAAACAACAAAATACATGTATAAATTTTTTACTATACACATAGTCTGAGTGTATATGTATATATAAATAGTATGGAAAGAAAACAAAGAAACATTTATAAAATTAAATAGAAACGACGAATCGACGAATCGACATTTTCAGCGAACAGAAAAAATAAAAAAATTTAAAATAGCGTGTTCCACCACAATTTATGCACTATAGAGAGTGGTACCTATAACGAGATAGTATACTCTTACGATAAAAAAACAGTCAACAACTTGTGTATGTGGCCTTATCACGATCTCGTAGAGCAGTTCATCACGTCGGCTAACAATGATTATGTCTTCTACCATGAACGTAAAAATGCAACCTCAATTGGTCCTCTTCAAAATGAGTTAACGCGCCTCACCACAAAACTGCTAAGTATAGCTGAGGATGTAATGGCGAATTTTGTACGAGATAATAATGACGTCTGGTTTTTAACATTGAACTGCCAGAATCTCAGGTCGCTTCACCTCGACCTAACTGATACAGTCAAGCAGGGATGCTCAATTCTTTTGCTCTCCTAGAACCTGCATGTGCAATTTTCCTAATTTTCAATGCTGCGTTCAGTCAAAAAGAAACAGTCAGCGGGCGGTTGGAGTAGCAGTATATAAAAATTCAAGTAGAACTCATACAGTCACCTCGCATAAGGAAATCATCGTTGGACAAACAACTGGTATGAGCGTAACAACACAACCCATTGGCGATATAAGATGCTTTTGGCAGTTGTATACACCTCGCCGAATAAAGCTGTCGAAGGCATAATCAAGTACATACATTTCGTCCTTGCTCCATATTCTGAAAGAATTTCAAAAATTCTTCAAGGAGACTAATATCTTTTGCCGATGATTATGAGCAGGGATTTCATTTTGCTGCTCCCTAAGATCAGTGATGAATCACTTATAAACTTCCTGCGATACGAATTCGATTTGCACAAGAACTCAGATCGAAATATATCTTCTACGAGATATGTGAGAAATATAAGATATATGTACTACGAGATATGGGACCACGTCTTTGATGCTTGCAGCTACCATAGGCCAATTGCGTTGATTATACCGAAAGAGTAATAGACCAATTTGATGGTAATAAACGAATGAAAAAATCTAGTTAGTAAAATTTCATTTCTTCTTCCTTCAAAGTAAACCATACACACGCACTATACATATGCCATGTTTACCCCATCTCCTTGAGAGTACTAATGGACTCACTCTTTTTTTTTTTTAATGATGTCGGAAACTTTACAGTCGTGATTTAAAATGGAAAAACTAGTTAATACTCTAAACTATTTAGTTAAAGTTACTTATTTGTATTGTAACTTTTCGTAAACAAATTTTAAACCTAACCTATAAACGGTTTAAAAAGTGGGATATAAATTTAAAAAATTATAATTCAACTCTGTCACATTTTTTCTTGATATTTATTGATAAACTGTGTAACTACATTTTTTTTCTTGTTAATTTGTGTAGCTTCACTTTTGATAAATGTTAAATACTTCACTCCAGTGTGGCTTATCGGTTCGCTCTTTCCAAAAATTATAGTTTTTCCCGTAGGATAGCACACAGTCATATACCCTTTTTAGAAAGCCAGCTTGGAGAACGAAATTCAGAAGTATATAACCAAATTACACATACCATTTGTAGGGATTTTTCCAATAACATGAGCACATATTGATAATTAGAAGTAAAACCACAATGAATAGCAAGATATTTGTTTAATAACAATATTTTGGTGCGTATAGGAATTTTATCATACGAGATATCACATCGTGGCACCCAACAGACATCGGAAAAATCGGACAAATCTTTAAACAGAAACTGACATTTAATGTCCAAAACTGACTATGTATTAATATCAATAGGTTTTGGGATTTTCTGGAACCTAATTACGGTTCCTTCCACGAAAATACATAGGGATATAACGGTATATCTACTGTAATGTATACGACTATGTAGTGATAACTGGAAAACAAATTGTTGTTGATTTTTGTAACTCACACGATAGGAACTGCAAATATATATTATTGAGCTCGAGGTCTTGCTGTTTACCGAATTCGCAAAAAGCCATCCTTTACCCATTATTATAAAAGCTACACTTTGTGTATAAAGGTGCAAATCCAAAAAGAAACATGAAACTGTAATAAAGCTTTTGAGTAAAAAATTCATAAAAAAGCACATTGTTATTTTAGATTGATATCTCCATCGTACATTGTTTTGTGTTTGTGTTGCTGCTGTTGTTTTCCCGTTCGTGTATACACAATACAGCGACATAGTTTAATACCATAGCCAAACAATAAAAATTGGAGAAAATAAGGAAAATACACAATAAGGAAATATTTAATCGTTTTCAGTAGTTTACAAAAAAAAGCACACAAATCGACACAATACACAAACATCGAGTTGTATAGAAAAGTTTTCGGATTTGTTTTTGTCACAGCTTTATGGCCGATGTAACTTTTTGGTCGATCCCATCATTTAAACCTATATATACTCATAAACGACGAAAAGCAAATATAAACTGTGAAAACACAATAGAGGAGGAATATGATGATGTTGTTTGTTTTTGTCTATATAGTAAACACTTGATTATCGCACGTTTTTCGGCTTAGTGCTGTTTTCGAAAATATTATTGAATTTTATTTTTATTTGCCTCGTTATTCATCAAAAACACACATAGTTGTGGTTTTGACATACTTTTCAGTTTTGACACTTTTTACAATACAGTAGAACCGTGTTGTACTTCATGTTTGTATAATATACGCATTATTGGAAATGTTGGCCACGAAATAGCTGAAAAATCGCCATTGCTGCGCAAAGTAACGGGTGTTTTTTTTAAGCCTGATAAAACTTGAAATTGTAAAAAATAAAACAAAAAATTAAATTACTACTCTGGCAGATCTCAGTATACTCTGACAAATCATCATGAATCACGGATATGAATACATGGATACGACATGCAAAATATTTTTCATAATAAACAGGGCAAACGAATGGTACATCTTTTTTTTCTAGTTGTACCGCTCATTTTATAAATGCCACACACTCTAAAAAGTTAATTCCGAAAAAGAGGTGTACTTAATTCGAAAATAATTTTCTTAACATCAAATTTGAGTTAAACTCATTAATCGTACAAAGATTTTGAGACTGATTAACTAATTACGGAATAATTTGAACTATTCAAACAATGCACTACTTATTTTCGGAAAATATTTAAATTTTTTGTTACTCTATTTCCTTGAAATTTTTAATACACATCTGTAAAATAAATCAAAACAAAAAAAAATTCTAGTGAAACGTCAAATTTCGAACATAAACAAACTTGTTGTGAAATGTCATTTTGTATTAGTTTAAGAGCAACTTGGTGGTTTCGCAAAGTCATAAATAAATAAATAATAAATAATAACTTGTTGTGTACGTGTATCATTTCTATAATTTGCTGAATTGGTTTGTTATACAATTGGCAAATGGCTGTGAATTGAAATAAAGAACAATTTCGTGGATTAAAGTAATTAAAATGTTATTTTATTCATGACTAAAAATAATTAGTCGGCTTAGTTGTTGTCTTATGTGTGTAGTATTCGCATCATTAATTTGCTTCGAAATTTGCGAAAATTTTATTTTAATGAAACATTTTATTATTGTTTTAGTGAGTTTATATACGTGATTATTATCAATTTCCGTATCGAATTGATGGCTATGCAGTGAAGGAAATAATTCACTGATATTCAAATCAGATAAAATTCGTAATGCTAATCGTTCGTCTTGATTTTTCAATCTCAAGTTGATATTAGCATTTTTAAAGTACGTGTTACTTATAATGCACAGGTCTGTTACATCTTTCGACGGAATAATCAGCCCTCCTCTTGTTTTTAAAAATAGGAAGTTTAAAGCTGTAGGATGGGCTCCACCATATTCAGAATGGAGTGAGTTTATACAAGTTGTGCATTTAATTATTTTTTCCGCCATTCTTACAACATAACCACTTATGTATCCAATTACATTTTCTTGGAATGGCGATAATACGTTTTGTTCCAAGAATTCAGACACAAGCATGTTAGTCTCTCGATAGTTGCTGTTTTCACCGTTCTCATCAAAATCAAACATATCAATTGCATATTCGACGTCACCTATGGTAAGCAAATAATATATACCTAGTTAATTATCAAAATTAAAATATATTTAGACATTTTTTTCTTACCATCTTTTATAGTAACCGGAAGACTGCACACACCTAATACCTCTGTTTCATCAGTTTCACCGACATTACCACCGAAATTTTTTACTTGGGTATGAACGAGAAGCTGTTTATAACCAGCGGTGAACTGTCTTGGTGTTGGATTATTGTTGTTTCCACTCCTAGAACGCATTGCGCAAAAAAATAGTTCAAGGTGATCTTGACTCAACTTGTACGTAAGTATATATTTCAAGTAATTTGTTTCAACGTAATCTTTATATAGATTTTCTAGCATGAAGAGTCCTAAGTAAAGCCCCATAAAACCTGTACCTTTATTTGTGTTGTAAATAGAAATATCTGAATTTAACATTATGGATAGGTATTTAATAGTTGTTGCGATCACAAGCAACCACTGATTTATATTACTTTTACTAAGAGGAGCTTTTGAACCTTTGCCGAAGGGATTACGCGAGTTCAGTAAATCAAATGCTAAATTTATAGTTCTTATAAACTTTACGGTTGGTTCGCTTTCTTTAAATTGTAATAGTCGTAAATCGTGGTTACAAAATTCTATTGCGGTGGCAACTGATTCGCTCAGTGTTTGAGCTGCAAGCGAAACTTTCATTTTTTTATTTTGAAACCGTACGTGGGCTTTTGAAAGTTTGTTTCCGAGTTTGAATTCCTCTACATTTTGTAGATTATATAACTCGTCAATGTATTCCCATCGTATGATTCCCTCTTCGGTTTTCAGTTCTTTTTCAAAATTCAAACGGTTTCTAAATAGCTTCAGCATATGACATGGATCGAGAAGTATAAATATCTTGTGCAATGGATTATCTAAAAAATATGAACCCTTAACTTATATATATATATATATATAATACACATCAGTATGTAAAATATGTTAAATGAACTCTATGTACGTGCGACATAAAGATGATATGAAGTCAAATTACCTTTGAAATAAAACTAGGGTTTAGGATGATCCACACTTAGCACTGCTCCTAGATTTTCTAACATATTTTGGTTGGAAAACAGTCCATCACATGTTACGGACACAACCTTGGTGCCAGCTTCGATTAATTTTTCAATTGCGATTGACACAATTTCACTTTTCAACGATGAAGACATACCATTTATTAGAAAATAAGCAATTGGAATTTTCCAATGGTCAGTCATTCCTACTACCATAATTACTAACGCTTCTACTGCCTCTTTTTCACAGTCGGTTGAATTATCAATTCCCAAGTCGACTTGTCCAATTAAGCGACCACCAACCAACTCGGTTTTGCGCATAATGGACATTTCATCCAACATTAAAGCCACACATAGTTCTTTTCCATCTTGGTTATATAACCTTGCTTTCAGTTTAATAGCATTGATAGCTTGTTGGGTAAATCCGGGTGTGCCATCAACCTTTGAATACCACCGGCGTACTGAGTCTGGATGTGGCAAAGCACATTTAAAAATGTCACGCACGTAATTATACGCCTTCGGTGAGTAAAAATGTAGGGTATGTGCAAAAATTTTCAGCTCCTTTGAATATTTAGTCTTAATAATTTTATCCAGAGACTGATTCGAAGCATATCTCTGAAACAATTCGACAGGAACTTCTTTCGCTGAGTGTTTTATTATTTTCACACATTCATCGTCAATTAGCCGCTCACTTTTTAATTTTGCTAATATGTCAGTTACCGATACAACTTTTTTAACATTTCGACTTAACTGTCTTTTTAAATTGTGAATTTGTCTATTTTTTTTCCAATAAACGCGTTTCTAGTTTAAAATATTTCGTTTTAGGAATAGATTCAGAGGCAGAGGATGCGTATAGGTTGGTACTGCAAAATCCGATTGCTGTTGACGGCCTTTCTGTAATTGGATCACAAGATACTTCCGTGCTCAGCCAACTGTTTTTGAAATCCGTCGTTGACCAACTATTATCGGAACTAACTTGTTGAGGAATATGTTCGGAGTTCTCATCAATATTCAATTCTTCGTGCTCCAGAATCTCTTTCGATCGAATGAAGCTTTCCTAAAATTATTTACGATTATATATAAAATCATGTAAAAACCAAATGTTGTTATCAATCAAATATAACTCACGTGATTGTGCTGCTCAGATGTGGAAGAATGCATTTCTGTTACAACTTCGGGATAAAAACATAAGGATCCAGGTGGTGAATAAGAACATTCTTCTATATTAGATGCTTCCGGAGTAAATGATGCATGAGGATGCAATGACATCGCAGTGCTTAAATTAAAATATGTGGATGGATAATTATCAGGCGCGTTTTCCAGATTAGAAGATGAGGGACATATTCTCATCGCAATTTGTGAATTTAAATTGCCCTGCTCTAACTGAAAATTTAGGTTTATAATTTATTATTTAATTTCAAAACTTCATAACATTTTTTTACATTTTCAGATTGTATTTTGTTAGGAACTGCATCTTTAGAAGCCAAAATATATCTGTTCCCAGCCCAATTCAAGGAACGCGATGGAAAATGTAAGGAACATACGCGTAATTTATCATACTTAGCTAGCATCCAATGGTCAGTCATCCCCAAATTATCACACCATATTTTTTTTAAAGCTGAATCTTTTGGAAATCTTAATACATACATACATATATAATTACAACGTTAAAAATGTAACTTTTATGTAAAGCATTAAATAATAAATTATTAGTACTTACGAAAATAATGTAATTTTAGAATCTTTGTTCTTCAACTTAGTCTTACAATTTGGCACTACACAGCTGGAAATACTTTTTCTTTTAATCGTATCTTTTAAATTTTGCCACATTTTGATTTTTCAGATTATTAATAAGGTGATAAATAAACAAATGAAACTTTTCGTTTAAAGCTCTTTCAAATTGCACATTAATTGAGAACGTATATAATAAAATTTATATATGCATCAGAAAATAAAGATTTTCTCTTGTAATAATAAATAACAATTCAAAACCACAAAATAATTGTTTATCAATAAAAAATTTATTAATTTAATACAATAATAATGAATAATATAGATGTTAATTAATTTTTAGCAAAATTGATTATATATATTACATATATATGACATCTATTTATAACGGTACGTAGGTTAGGTTTATAAAATTCCATTTCCGAAAATTCGAAAATCCAAGACAAGGAAAACTAATATTTTCTTTCACTGTCACACAGAAGCAAACTTTTTTCTTCTTCGTTTTTTTGCTTCTACCACGAAATTTTCCCTATGTCATATCCATGTATTCATATCAGTGTCATGAATAGACTCACGCTTGAACAACGCTACGAAATTATTAAAATTTACTTTGAATAAAAGTCGTCCATTCGCGCAACTTATAGACGACGTCAATGGATATCGTTACCACACCATGATCAATAATTTTTTGTTTGAAAATATGGATGACATCCGGAGAGATATTGTTTCAACAGGATGGAAAAATTTTTTTGAATAAATTCTGTTGAACTATTCACCGATTTTATTGAAGGAAAAAAATTACAAAGTTCATTGAATACAATAATATTTATATTATATTTATTTTTAATGTAAAATGATATTTTTTTATTTAAAACCTACAAAAAAGAACTTAGGTTTAATAACCAGCTGAACAAGAAATCGAGTTTTACAGAAAATATTGGCTCTTGCTCAAATCAAACTCGACAGTTTGCTAGCAAATGTTGATCACACTCAATTGCGTCTTTTTCTTGTGTGGCAATACCTTAAATGTGCTTCAACTAATCATCATCAAATTTGTAAACAAAAGCTTAAGTATGAAGTTTCATCCCGATCAATCAATCCGTGTGGGCTGTACAGGACCGAGAAAAGCTACCACTTCCGATGGGCTGATCAGAAAATTCGGGGAAAAATAACGGGAATCTGCAAATTTATGAAAACGGCTTAAGTATAGAGTTTCAAGGATCAAATTTGACTAAAAAACAATTTTTCGCCATTTCCGCTTTAATTTTAGAGATCTGATCTAGACCAAATTTGTTGTAAATTTAATACAGAATCTGTTAGTTCATAACCGTTTTTATCATCATATCAATAATATTCTTTTTCAAAATTAATGCAAAAATTATAAAAGCTCTTATTGAAAATGTCACTTATGGTGGAAATTCGAAAAAGCTCCTATGGAATCTGTACCTGGTTCATATTTAATTGGCTATGGAAGAAATATATCATCAAATTTATGCATGAACATAATATTTGTCAGTTCAGTGAACAAATAATAAATAATTCTGAAATAACCGTTGCCGTATATGATTTTCAGAAAATATTGATCTTACCACAATCTAGAGCATCAGTAGTTTATTATAAACGAAAATATTTTGTTTATAATTTTACAATTTACTGTTTAAATAATAATACGGGATACTGCTTTGTATATGGCACGAGACAATTGGCAGACGTAGAGGAATAGAAATTTTCAGCTGCTTAAAAAAATTTATTGAGTTTTATCAAAATTCCAAGGTATTTCGATTTTGGTCTGATAATTGCCTCGGCCAAAACCGAAATAGAATTATATTTGCGTTCTACTCATGGACATCAAATCATTATATTATTACGATCCAATACAAGAATTTAGAGAAAGGCCACACTCAAAATGAGAATGATAGTATTCATTAATGTGTGGAGAGAACAGCTAAATACCAGGAGATCTTTGTACCTGAACAGTGGTATCAAATAACAAAATGTGCGAAAAGTAAATCGCCACAGTACGTAGTAACAGAAATGTGCCAAATTGATTTTTTTGATTTGAAAACGCATACAAATGGTGTTTATTTCCAAAAAATGATAACAATGAAAAACTGTACACAAACAAAATAAAGGAAATAATGCTTAACGGTGAAAATTCGAAAACTTTAAAATATGAGTATAGCTAATTTCCAAGAGGAATTTAAATCAGTCACACTGGTAAAAGAAGTTGAATTCAAAGCAAGAGGAATGAAATCCTTTAAATCAACTGCTGTGACTTTAAATTTTTTCAAATTTTTCAAAAATGCATCCAAAAAATGCATTTTTTGAGACGGCTTTTGGAAGATTAGAGAAGAATGAAGAGAGTTAGAATGAAAATAAGAGTCAGAACTTCAAATTGACCCACATCCTACCTGGAGCTCAGGAACGCCGATGAACGTCGTCTCCGTGGGACTCTCCTGAAAATCACGCGGAGAAGAAGAGAAACTCGGCGCCCTGGGGTTTTTGGGTCGCTGAATCCAAATATATATATATATATATATATATATATATATATATATATATATATATATATATATATATATATATATATATATATATATATATATATATATATATATATATATATATATATATATATATATATATATATATATATATATATATATATATA